>CM045731.1:28295000-28380000 GCA_024760905.1 Plotosus lineatus
CCACATTTCAAAATAGTCCATGGTACTGTATTTCCCTCTATATTGACTATAAATAAACAACCCATGATTACAAAGACAGTGAGAGAACTACTTTATGCACATAACTGCACTTTTATTAGTAACAAACAGGAATAAATCCACATGTACGATTCATATACAAATTGATTCACATATGGGCATGAAATCATATCGATTGTTTTTGGTGAATAAATTAATTAGCGCGTGCCCGTGTGTGAAATAAAGACACTTCAGGAGGAAGTCAGTTGTATCGTGAACTTCGTAACATGGAACCTTCAATCCTCACCGAAAAATGGGTTGGAAAAACTAAAACGATTATTCCAAATTTAAACAAATATTAATTACAATAACATTTATTTCAGGTAGAAATATATTTTACAATAAACAGGAAGCAGTTTTACAATGAATCTGGATTTGCACTTGAAGACAAATATGTATCAAAAATATATACAGTAGTACAGTCATGTGCTATACACTGTCCGTATGTAGGGCAGTGGTGGCCTGATGGTAAAGGGTGCTGGATTGCTGATCCTAAGGTTGGGGGTACAAGTCCCACTCTCCACAAGGTTGTCACAGCCCCCCCCCCCCCGCAATGTAAAAGAACCATTGCTGACTTTCGTAAAGAGTAGCTGCATAGCCGTCAGAGTGTTGCTGTCCGTTGCTAAATGGTTGTGTCAGGAAGGGCATCCGATGTAAGAAACCTATGCCAAATCAGACGTGTGAATCACGTGATTCGCTGTGGCGACCCCTGAAAAAGGGAAGAAGCCGAAAGGAAAAGAAGAAGAAGAAGAAGAAGAAGAAGAAGATACTGTCCGTATGTGACTAGCATGTTACTGTTTGTATTTTGAGTTGATATTTCAGTGATAGCATAAAATAAAATAGTGGGGCCGGTGGTGTAGTGGTTAGGGTGCTGGGCTCATGATCGGGAGGTTATGTGTTAAAATCCCAGTGAGACCCCCACTGTGCTAAGCTCCCTGGGCAAGGTCTTAACCACAAGTGTGCCTCTGTCCACCCAGCAGTATAAATGGGTACCAGTAAAAATATACTGGGAAGGTAACCTGCGATGGACTGGCGTCCCATCCAGGAGGAGTTGAACTCCTAGTCACTTCACACTACAGAATCCGGGGATAAGCACCGGGCCTGATGAGCCAGTAGGCTCGGGTGTAAAAAGCCCAATGGACTTCACCTCATAGAATAAAACAAAAGAAAAGGCACATGTATGTGTCCATATGCTTTGGGGCGGGTGGTATAGTGGTTAGAATGCTAGGTTCGTGACCAAGAGGTCATGAGTTTGAATTTTTATTCGACCACCAACATGCTGGGCGAGGTTTTAACCACAGGTGTGCCTCTGTCCACCCAGCAGTATAAACGGGTGCCAGTAAAAATACTTGGAAGGTAACGTGTGATGGACTGGCATCTCATCCAGGATGAGTTGAACTCCTAGTTGCTTCACGCCTGAGAAACTGGGCATAAACTGTTGCCTGTTGCGCTACGAGTGCAAAAAGCCTAAAACACTTACTGACCTCTGTGTCCATGTGGAATGTTTCGGGCAGTGATTGCTCTTTTAATTCTTTCGAGTTTTGGTTGTTGTGAATCATTAAATTTGACCCAGTTTCACAGAATCATTCATTAATTTTCTCAGTTCAGTTCAGTTCATTTTCTGTAACCGCTTCATTCTAATTAGGGTCGCGGGGAGGCTGGTGCCCATCCCAGCCAACTCAGGGCGAGGGCAGAGTACACCCAGAACAGCTCGCCAGGCCATCGCAGGGCGGAAACACGCTGACGGCTTTTCAGCTTACTCTTGTCGAAAGTCAGCAATAGTTCTTTTACATGCCTCACACCATAGACAGTGAGAGACATGGCTGGCCTTTGATAACCCAGTTAGCTGCACTGGGGGGAGGAAACATTAATTTTCTGAACCACTTAATCCCAATTAGGGCCGCGGGGAGGCTGGCGACTGTCTCAGCCAACTCCAGGCGAGGTACACCCTTTACAGCTTGCCAGGCTATTGCAGGGCCAACACTCACACAAACATTCACGCTCACACCGAGGGGACATTTGTAACAGCCAATTCCCTACTGTTCATGTTTTTGGAATGTGGGAGAAAACCGGAGTACCTGGAGGTAACTCATTGATAAATATAACTATCATTTGTAAATCAGTCACATTCGTATGAATACTCATGGATTCGTTTCCACAGCTGCATACTTGACAGTTATAAACATTGTTATGCTTATTATTACTGAATATTAATTATCATTCTCCACAGACATGAACTGGGTATTCCTGCAGGGCGTTTTGAGTGGTGTGAATAAATACTCCACTGTGATTGGTCGGATTTGGCTCTCCGTGCTCTTTGTCTTCCGTATCCTGGTATTTGTGGCCGCTGCTGAGAACGTCTGGAAAGATGAGTCGCATGATTTTGTATGTAACACCCAGCAGCCTGGGTGTGAGAACGTCTGCTTCGACCAGTTCTTCCCTGTGTCTCAGGAGCGACTGTGGGCTCTGCAGCTCATCATGGCGTCCACACCATCCCTGCTGGTGGCCCTGCACGTGGCTTATCGTGAGCATCGTGAGAAAAAATATGGACATAAACTTTACAAGGACAAAGGCAGCATTGATGGCGGGCTCTTGTGCACATACCTCATCAGCCTGGTCCTGAAGACAACATTTGAGGTGGGCGGGCTACTTGTTTTTTACTTTCTCTATAACGGTTTTAATATTCCACGGATGTATCAATGCATGGAGAGTCCCTGTCCCAACACGGTGGATTGCTATGTCTCCAAACCTACAGAGAAGATGATCTTCCTGTACATCATGGGTTGTACTTCTATGCTGTGTATACTCCTGAATATCGTGGAGATGCTCTACATCATGTACAAGCAGTTCTGCAGGTCTTTTAGTAAGCGGTACGTCCCAGTGGAACACAAGAAAGAATGTAAATGCCATGGTCACTGCACATCTACACTCACACTCAGCTCGACCGCACCAAAAGCTGCAAGGCCTACGAACAAAGAGGAAGGACTTCAGGTTCGGCCATCACAGGAAACTCCAACGTGATTAATACATGATAAGTGGACTTCCAACAAATATAGACAGACCCGAACTGTCTTCATTAAATAAAAAAAACGAACTCGTAACTTCATGCCGACACAGGAAAAAATCATTATTATGCAACACAACCCCTTAAGTACACTAAGTATTTGATTGGATCAATCTGTAACTATACATTATATATATACATGTGTATGTGTGTGTATGTGTATATGCACGTGAATGTACGTGTACATATATATGCATATATGTATATATATATATATATATATATATATGTGTATGTATTTAGGTATATATATATATAAAAATATATAAATATGTATGTGTATGTATATATGTGTGTATATATATATATATATATGCCTGTGTGTATGTGTGGATACCTATATATATATATATATATATATATATATATGTGTGTGTGTGTGTGTGTGTGTGTGTGTGTGTGTGTGTACATATATGAGTTCACGGGTATGTAAAAAATGTATGTACATATATGCATGTATCGATACCAATATTTCAGAGAACCCGCCCCCGAATACATAATGGGCATCACCCCATCTAGAGGACGCCATGATTATCGACATAGTACTGCCCCCAGCACTTTGTAATCATTCTTCTATAATCACCTGAAGAGAGAAGATGGTTTCACCACCCCTCGAAACAGATCTGTCGTGATAAATGGAGTTTCAATAGAAAGTCTTTGTCCTGTCCTTTTATTTTTATTTTTATTAGTATATATATATGTGTGTGTGTGTGTGTGTGTGTGTGTGTGTGTGTGTGTGTGTGTGTGTGTGTGTGTGATGGGAATTTTGTTTAGATATTTATAAATGCCACAGGTTTCAGTCATATTAAATAATCAGAATTTTCTGGGGTTTTTGCCATGATGAAGTATCAGAACTGCAGACATGATGATAAACAGTCCCTCTGTCTCTGTGATTTTGTTCTAGTTGATTAATGTAACAGAAACAACCTCACTGCACTGGTTCCACATGTCTGTTAGGAAAACATTGGAACAAACCTTGGAAGCCAATTCTCCTGAGAAGGTTCTCGCCATCTACACAATGTAAACACCCCCCCCCCCTTTCCTGTTCAGCCCACCAATGCAATGCCATTTTATTTGATAGGAAGGTTTCGGCAAGAATGAAAGGGAAAGTGTACAAGACAGTGTTGAGGCCAGTGATGTTGTACGGTTTAGAAACAGTGGCACTGGGGAAAAGACAGGAGCAGACATGGAGGTAGCAGAGATGAAAATGTTGAGGTTCTCTTTGGGAGTAATGAGGATGGATAGGATCAGGAATTAGTTCATCAGAGGGACAACACATGTAAGAGGTTTTGGGGTCAAAGAGAGAGAGGATAGATTGAGATGGTTTGGACATGTACAGAGGAGGGATAGTGAGTAAATTGGTAGTAGGATGCTGAGGTTGGAACTACCAGGCAGAAGGCCGAGAGGAAGACCAAAGAGAAGATTTATGGATGTGGTGAAGGAGGACATGAAGGTAGTTGGAGTAAGAGTACAGGTGGTTTTCTGTTCTCCCAGTTTTTGCGCTGTCCTATCTGCTTGATATCCTCCAAGGTATCATCATACACATACACTGAGCCATCAATCACAAGTTTATCATAGTTCATGTACGCTATCTTTCCATCATCTCTAGCAGATTTCATGAATGGGAGCAGCTGCGAACGGAAATTTCTCACCCTCTCAGTAAAGTCCTCGGCAACTCTTAACACAGTATTACTTTTGAGGGTCTTCTTTGCAGTCGAGAGGATTTCACTCTTTTCTTTAAACAGCGTAAACCTGACAAATCACTGATCGCTTTCCAAACTTTGAAAGAAGTCGGTGAGCTCTTTATATACCAACAGTATCAGCTGTTTTACATGAAAGTCCATCTTTTAGAAATTTTCTAACCTTAGGTTCCGTTTCTTCCCAAGTTTCACCTCGTTTGTCTTCT
This sequence comes from Plotosus lineatus, assembly GCA_024760905.1. Lineage (NCBI taxonomy): Eukaryota > Metazoa > Chordata > Actinopteri > Siluriformes > Plotosidae > Plotosus > Plotosus lineatus. The sequence continues at coordinate 28,300,028 of CM045731.1, forward strand.
AGTCTGTGTATCAAGAGATTGTTGCGTCTTGACTGTACTTCTATGTTATCTAACATTCTGTCCATGACCTGCAATTGTTGTCTGAGCGTTTTATTCTCACTTTGGAGCAGCGACAGTTTGTTGTCGTAGTCAGCCGAAAACGACTTCAACTTCCGGTCAAGGGAGGTAAGTTGTACTTGAATCGATGACAGCATTTTAGTGAGGTCCTGGAGCGTTGGTTCATCATCAGTTAACAATTAAAAAAAAAAACATGTTCACATCATCTGCAAATAATAACATCATGATATCATCTATATCTTGAGATAGAAAAACACCATGCTTGCAAGATTTACATATTTCTGTGGTAAGCTCATTTATGAAAAAGATAAAGAGTATTGGGCTCAAGATGCAGCCTTCACGTACACCAGAGCTTGTTGAAAACATGTCAGTTTTACAGTTACCAAATTTTACACATGATTTCACGGATGAATACATATTATGAAGAAGATTATATAATTTACCATGACAACCTGTTTTAAGTAACATATATAGAAGTTTTGCTCTATCAACACAATCAAAAGCCTTTTTAAAGTCTATAAAGGCACAGAAAAACCACCCCTTTGGTTTTGTAAGATATTTTGAACACAGTGTCTGGAGAGTGAATATATTGTCAGTGGTGGCACAAAAGTGATGTTCCCCTATAGTTGTTAGGGTCTGTTGCACAGCCTGATTTGAATAGAGGTATTATGAGAGCAGGGTTCCAAGAATCAGGGAATATTATAGAGTTTAATATTGAGTTAAATAATAGTTTAAGAAAGGCAAGTAACGTAGATTGACCAATCTTGAAAAACTGATGGGATTCCATCCTCACCTGTGGATTTACCAACTTTCATTTTCGTAATAGCCTGAGTGATCTCGAGATGAGATATACTGTCTGATAATAGGTGCTGAAAACCTGCTGCATTCACACATTCATCACAGTGGTGGTTAGTGATGAAATCAGAGACATATTGATCAAATTCTTCATCTGCTTCCAGTTTAGTTGGGTTTAATAGATCTTTAAAATATTTATGGAGAACAGCCGGTGTTATTTGACATCCAGCATTTCTTCTGTTTTGTAGAGAACTTGTCAGACTGTTCTGAATGATTTACAGTCACCATATTTAGCAGCTTTGCACAAATCATCTGTTATACGTTTTTCATAGTTATTTTTTTAAATGTACAAAGTTTTTTGAATTTTGTTTTAGTTTTTATATAGTTTTCAAGGTTTTCTTGGCAATTAAATCTTCGAAATAAATTTAAAGCTCTGTACTTCTTCTGCTTAGATGCGGCACATTCGCTATCAAACCGCCTTGGTTGCTTTTTAATGTTTTTAATATCGGACACACAAAATCCCCCAGCTCCACATGCACAAGAAATGAGAAAATTATGTATTTAGTTTCAGCACAGCACAATTAATATCATTCTGCACGACTGCAAGAAACTCGTCTCGCATATTGTGAGATTGGAGAAGTTCTTTATAGGAAGCTGATGCAGGTTCTGGTAACCTGTATCTGGGAACTGTAGTAAGATTAATCTTCACCTCCTGTTCTGGGATATCATCAAAAATAGCAGACAGAGCGCACACAACTGGCATATGATCTGATTCTGTACGATCACATACATTAAGGTCAATGGCTTTGTTCAATAACTGACTGGACATTAAAAAAATAGTCAACAATACTTGATCCTATATGTGAGATAAATGTGAGACTACTAGGTGTATCTGATTGAGAGCATCCATTCACTATATGCACATTAAAGAATTTGAATAGTTCAAGTAGGTGGGTTCCATATAAGTTAACATTTACATCACGTGATCTTCTTGGTAAATTAAACGCATCAGTTGTGTAGTCATCTGGAAGAGGTAGGTATTCTGTATTATCATCTCGGATGAAGTTGTCTAGGTTGCCTGTCCGAGCATTGAAGTCACCGCTCAGTATAAAGAGAAGCATGACTAAATTCACTAGTTATTTGAAAGAGTCTTTTTTTTTCAACTAAATCGATACTGTTTTCCTCTGCATTAACATAAAAAGGAGATTTTTCAGGGTGGACATAAAAAAAAAAAAAAAAAAAAAAAACGGGTCCGCCGAAATTTCCACATCAGATTCAGACTCGACTATGCAGCCGTGAGGGAGGGCACAAGCCAGTGTTCACCCTCACGCCGGTCCCAAGCCCGAATAAATGTAGAGGGTTGCGACAGGAAGGGCATCCGGCTTAAAACTTCTGCCAAAATTCTCATGCAAACGATCAAAACGAAATTCATACTAGATTGGTCGAGGCCCGGGTTAACAACGACCGCCATCAGTACTGTTAACCAACAGGGTGCTGGTGGAAATTGGACTAGTGTTGGTCGAAGAAGGAGAGGCGGGAGGTGTGTAGGGATGAAAATGTTGAGGTTCTCTTTGAGAGTAACGAGGATGGATGGGATCAGGAATGAGCACATCAGAGAGACAGCATGTGTAAGATGTTTTGGAGACAAAGTCAGAGAGGCTAGATTCAGATGGTTTGGACATGTACAGAGGAGGGATAGTGAGTATATTGGTAGTAGGATGCTGAGGTTGGAACTACCAGGCAGTAGGCCTAGAGGAAGACCAAAGAGACGATTCATGGACGTGGTGAAGGAGGACATGAAGGCAGTTGGTGTAAGAGAAGAAGATGCAGAGGATAGGGTGAGATGGAGGCAGATGATTCGCTGTGGCGACCCCTGAAGGGAACAGCCGAAAGGAAAAGAAGAAGAAGAAGATGTGAACATGTTTTCTTATGCAGTCAGTGGTTTACAACAGCAACTAAATGTTTTACATCAGTTTTGTATTTCTTGGGGTTTGTGTGTCAACATCGAGAAAACAAATGTTATTGTATTCAGAAATGGAGGTGTATTAAAAAAGAATGAACTATGGTATTACGGTAATACAAAGCTTAAATGTGTTTCTTATGATAAATATCTAGGTTCAATATTTTCATCAAGATTGAACTGGTCACAAGCTTGTAAAAGTCTGGCGGCCCAAGCGTCAAAAGCTATGCAATCTTTATATAAATTATTCAAAAAGAATTGTTATATTTCCTTAAATACTGCATGCACAATTTTTGATTGTAAAATTTTGCCCATTCTTCAATACGGGTCAGAAATTTGGGAGTACACAGGACTGGTGAAAGACTGTTAGCAATCAGGATGGAGGGTGAAGTGCCTTCCAGTGGAGGTTGGCTGCAGAGGCTTTGCGGCCCGGTCCTTCGCCAAAGCTCTGGGTTGTCTAGGCATCGTCGGGCAACAGAGGAGAAGAGCCATCCGCAATACCACCGAAGTGGCAGAGAGGGCCTCAAGATGGCTGTGGCTCAAGAGAGGAGAACCATGGAGTCGTGGTAGCTAGTGTGCCAACTGGACACAAGCCGGTGTCTGATCAGCCCCAGCTGGGTCACCTGAATGAGGGTGTATGATGTTGAAAAACCCGAAACACCCAATGATTCCAGGAACATCACTGATGATGTGTCCAGTCGCATGAGTAGATGTATTTACATAGTATAGGGAGACTAAATATTTTCACTGTATTGAAAAGATACATGCAGTATATTTTAAGCACTTTTTGAATCTGGGAAAGTTTGCTTCAAATAAAGCTGTTTTGGGGGAAATTGGTCGATGTAATATTTTTGTATTTGGTAGATTACAGATAATTAGATATTGGTTGAAGTTATTAAAAATGTATGTTAATAGATACCCTAAGCAAAGTTATAGTTTTTTGAAGTCACAGCATGAAAATTGTAAGGTAAATTGGGCATTAGAAGTTAGACAACTACTTTTTGTTCGTGGATTTTCATATGTGTGGATTTTACAAGAGGTTGCAAACAGTCATTTTTCTTTCTCTTTTTAAGCAGCGTCTTCAAGATATCTACTTGGGGCAGTGGTGGTCTAGTGGTATAGGGCGCTGGATCGCTGATCCAAAGGTTGGGGGTTCAAGTCCCACTCTCCACAAAGTTGTCACTGTCCCCCCCCAGTGCAGCTAACTGGGTTATCAAAGGCGGGCCATGTCTCTCACTGTCTATGGTGAGAGGCATGTAAAAGAACCATTGCTGACTTTCGTAGAGTAGCTGCAAAGCCGTCAGCGTGTTTCTGTCCCTTGCTAAAAAAAACAAAAAGGGTTGTGACAGGAAGAGCATCCGACGTAAAAACCTCTGCTAAATCAAAACGTTCGATAAGGATAAGGTGAGATGGAGGCAGATGATTTGCTGTGGCGACCCCTGAAGGGAATAGCCCAGAGGAAAAGGTGTTTGTTGCATTGATGAATTCTTGCTAGGGGAAGTTACTTCTTCAATTTGATATGATGGAAGCAGAACAAATTCACATCCATAAGGATGTGACTCTGACAAAAGCCACAATATGATAAACATTGGTGTCTATTTACCTCCAAAAAAAGTGGCACTTCTTGTGGGTTGTTCCTACCAGAGCTGGTCCCGGGGGGGGAAGGAACCAGTGAACTAGGAAGAGTGTCATGAGTGACCAAGGTTCACTAATGCAGAGGAACAGAAGGCTGATACACCCGGTGTGATCGCAAAGAAGAGCTCCTGTAGCACAAGCCACCGACACGGTTACCAAGTATGATAGAAAAGACTCGGTACTCCCTGTGTATTACAGTTTGCTATTCATGGGGCTGTCTAAATACGAATTATTCCGGTGGTATTATGGCAATAATGGTGTGTGTATGCAGGTGACACTCTTGCCAGTTCACTGGTTTTTGCTTCACATTAACTTGGTGAACTGGTTGTTCACTCCCCACTCCCACAGTAAAGATACACTTATACAGTAATAGTAGTGTGATCTTTATTTGTGTAGTGACTCTCCATTAAATTCTTATAAAAACACCACTAAAAAGGTTATTTTATTTTTATATGATTCATAATAAATGCAGTTTGTCACTGTGTGCCAGCAAAATGTACCTGTAATATGGTGCTAAACCCAAAATATACTTGAATAAAGTTATTTACTCTGTACTCAGTACTCTTATTCTACATAAATCTAAATGTTGTTATAATTCTTGTGATAAAACCCAAAGACAGATTTATACTTCAGCGTGGAATCCACTCTGTATCACGTCACTGTTTATGCAGAGTGACGTATTTATTCTTGTGTGTAACAGTTCTCCTTTAGGAGATGTTGTCACATGAAACATCAAAATTTAGTACTTTTAAATACAGTACAAGAGAAAATGTGAAATCTAGGTTGCACAGTCGGGAAAAAAATAAGCAGAGGTCAGAGAAAGACATTGAATCATATTACGGATGGGGGTGTGGTTGGGCTGGTGTGTTAAATTATAAATGTTTGTGAAGTGTTCAAACTTGTCTGTATTTTTTAGTTACAAGTTACACAAAGCACTGCAATGAAAATAGTGTTTAGATCCACAGGATTATATGCAGAAATGAACTGACCATTATAATGAGCTACAGCCACTACAGAGCCTCGCACCTTTTATATTTATGAATACAATACCCTGGGAGGAGATTTCTGTTTTTCATTGAAAAGATGTAGATGTGTACAAGGCTTCACTGTGACTTATACCCCCAATTCACTGGAGCGCGGAATGCAAGGATCATGGCGGAAAGGCGCGGAACGCACGCTACAGAGGTAGGTAAGGTAGGTAAAGTCTGTTGGGTTTTTACACCCGAGCCTAGTGGCTCATCAGGCCGGTGCTTATCCCCAGTTTTTGTAGTGTGAAGTGACCTTGAGTTCAACTCCTCCTGGATGGGACGCTAGTCCATCGCAGGTTACCTTTCCAGTATATTTTTACTGGTACCCATTTATACTGCTGGGTGAACAGAGGCACACTTGTGGTTGAGACCTTGCCCAGGGGTCTTAGCACAGTGAGGGTCGCAGTGGGATTCGAACTCGCAACCTCCCGATCATGAGCGCAGCACCCTAACCACGACACCATCGGCCCCACACTCTACGGAGGAGCTTCAGCATTTTTACACGTAAAATGTGTCAAAAACATACACAGAACGTGCGGAAAGGACACGGAAAGACCGCGGAATTCATGTCGGAATGCATGCGTGAAATCGCTCGGATCACTCTCGGAAACCAGTGCGGTGAGCAACGGAAGACTTTCAGATAATTCAAAGAATGGACGGAACATTTGCGAAAGGACTGCGGAACGTGAGGGAACACTGTCGGAAAATTTTTCCGTGAATCACGGAAGATTTTGGCCTGACGGAAGAGGAGGAATACCTTCGGAATTGTATGGAAGGACACGGAAGATGACGGAATGACTGAGGAATGTTGGAGGATGACTGCGGTTTTGCTTCTGCAAGTCTGCCGCGCTCCAATCAAATGGGGGTATTATATTTACATTTCCGGCAAGGGATGGATAAGGTGTTGGGAACGTTGCTACGATGTAGATTTAAATCAGAAGTATAAATTGGCCTTCAGAGAAACAGTGTCTTCTTAGGAGGAAATAAAACCACACACGACCACACAGAGGTAGAAAATGCAAGCTGTAATAAATTGGTCTCTGTTGTTTAAGGTACAGACTGCTGGTGGCAGTAAATTATCCGAAGAGTCAGTATGTGCACACACAGACACAACGCTATAGACATTCAAAATTTACAAATGTAAGATGAAAACGCCTATCATGGTTACCATCTACAGTTGACCACTGCACTACAGGACCACCAGTCCAACCGCAACAGAAGCTAGTTCATTCAAAAATTTCCTACAGGTACAATTAAATTCTTCCTAGAAGGGTTCATTTCCAACATCAACCACATGTGCCGGATAACTTTTTAAGGGCATGCGTAAGAGGTATATCATTAACTGATTTAATTAACAACTTAAAAGAACAAGTTTTAATACACAGTCCTGTCGAGGGATTAGCAGAGGTTAGCAGGAGCATTCAGCATCAAGGGCATCGAAAACATCCCACCAGTTAACAGGTCAATGAACACATTAATTATTGGCCATCCCAAAAACAGCAACACTGGAATTAATTACCCCCCCCCCCCAGCCTGAGGCCTACCCCATAACATCAAACACTCCCTCTTTCTGAATGACCACAGCAGGTCGCATGTCATGCAGCTGCTTGAGCAAGCGTTCAAAAACATTTGAGAACCCTCTATGCACTTCGAATGTCACTTTGTTCAGGGAATTTATCTTCTGAGGGTTCTTAAATTCGACCAGTTTCAGTACATCTCGATAGTGATGATTAGGATTGATCCTGCTGCATACTACCGAGGCTGTCTTTAGGTGCACGGTTGGGAATTTCTTGTGGGGGTGTACGTCAGTGAAAGAAGTTGTCTTTTCAGTGGACTGACTTGATTCCTCCAGAAACTTGAGAAAGGATACCTCAAAGCCCATTGGCTTGAATGAGCTCAGTGTTGCGGTCTGATCTTGTGGCAGCGTAACGCTGGATGAAGTGGAGTCAGAGTTCAGGTCTGCATAGTTGACAGAGTGAACCTGCGTTGCTCTTAACCTCGTCATTCTCTTGCGCGCCAACTGCAATTGTTTGACATGCTCCCCTTTGCGTGGGCGCCCTCTCTTTCTCTTCACCACCACAGAGATATCAGAACTGAGGTCACTAGACAGTTTAGCATCTGAAACTTCGGTGTCCTCAGTGCTCTCCTTCTCAGAAGTCGGCTTCGAGAACTCCGATTCGCTGGGTCCAGTCTCCCTGGCATCTTCGTTCTCAGATGGCTCAATAGAACTTTCATCAGACTTTTCTGTATCGTCACTCCTTGATGCAATACGTTTGTATTTGGAGCGAGGCATTTTCTTGCAGAAGATGTAGTTGCTCCTCTGCTCCTCCAGGTATTGTTTTGGCAAGCCATGCAGGACATAATGCTTCATAAGATTTCGCTCAGACTCGGCAACTGTCTCACAGCCTTTAATCATGCAAGGGTACTGAAACCGAGTCCTCTTGGTGCACATGGCAGAGGCCTCCTCTTTTGTTTTCAAAATGGGGTTGCCATATTTCGTCCAGAGGTTCTTTTGTTTCCTTCTCTTTTTTTCACCCACTTTCTGAACAGGTTTCTTATTAACTTCTCTGTTTTCCTTCTCAAGGGAGACTAAACTGTTCTTCGGAGGACGGCCAAGTCTGACACCTCTCGAGTTCAGCAGTCTGAGTTTGTAAAGGTCTTGGTGTTTTTTCATAATGTGCCGCAGTAAGTTTGAACGTGTGGTGTAAACACAGTTACAACCCTCGACCTCACACTGGAACATTCCATTAACAGGCTCAGTTCTGGAGAGTTTTACCTTCTTGTGTTCACTGTCAATGTGGTTAACATATTTCCAAAATCCAGTGAAGGTAACATCACAATCTGGCTGGTCACACTGAAACCTGCCCAGGTTCATAGATGACATCATGTCTCCAGCTTTGTCAAGACGAAGTTTATGGAGCTGAAGGTAATGCTGCAGCAGATCTGTAACGGCCTGGAATATCCGAGAGCAGTCTTTGACTTGACAGCGAAGCTCAGTCATTTCTCTGGAATCTCCCTCAAGCATGTCATTATCCTCCTCACTTTCATTATTTTCTTCATCGATTTGTTCATCTTCTTCGTTAACTTCGAATTTGGGAAGGGCAGACTGGTGTATGGCTTTGTAGTGAAGAATCAAGTTGTGTTGAATCGTAAAGGCAGCCTGACAGCCCTGATGAACGCAGCGGTAAGGCCGATACGGGCTAAAAGCATCATCCATGTCAGCCTTTTTTTCCTTAGTCTTTTTGGTCATTTCCTTTGGTTTTGACATTCTAGGCCTTCCCAGTTTGGGCTTTTTATCTGGGGACAGGCCACCAACCTGTGCTAGTACTGAAGGAGCTTGGTTAACAAGTGGAGCACCTGATGGCACCAGACCTCCAGGGGGCATTACATGGGTGTGCTCTGAAGGTGTAAGAGACCCTTGGACAAAACCATCTTGCCCATTTAACGACTGCTTCTCAATTGAGGAGGTTAGCAAGGAAGGAACAGCCTTAATCACTGATTGGTGTATAGTAGCTTGACTCTGGAGATGATAAGGAGTGGTCTGTGTTCCCTGTACAGACCCAGACACTCCAGAGTCAACTGAAGCACTAGGAAGCTGTTGTTTAAAAGAATGAACATTCAACTCTGGTTTAATGCTTATAAAACCAGGCATCAAACCTGGGACACGAGTATCAGTGTCAGCATGTTGTGCTGCAAAGGGCAGCTTTGGTACCGTTGACTTGAGCAAATCCGAGATGTCTGGCGGGCTACCGAGATTTTTTTCAGTGTCTCCTGATTTCCGACAGTATTGCCGTGTAATCCCCATCTTGACCACCTGCTTATGTGAATAATTGTGAACAGACTGATAATGGGTTCTGAGGTTGGAGTTTCGTGTGAAGGTCTTGGGACAGAGTTGACAATTAAAAGGTGCAAAGTTAAATTGTTCCTTCCGACACTGATTTAACATTTCCTCTGTGTAGTTGTGCTGTCTCATTAGATGTTTAAAAAGGGCGTCTTTCGTCATAGCTCTGTAACCACAGCCATCATTGTCACACGAATAGCCTCGTACCACAGAAGTGTGTGTAGGGTCAGAGGCCTTAGGTACCCCTTCAGTTTTTAGAGGGACAGTAGGAGTCTGGTCATGGTTTCTTATTTCTCGATCCAGATCAAGTCTTTCAAGAGCTCTTTGAATCTCTGTGATTTCATCATCATCCTGATGTGTGGGTGAGTTATTAAGCACATCATTTGTATCACTCTTGACTGAAGCACAACCAAGGTGGATCTGTGCTGAGGCCTCATCTTGCACATTTATTCCAGCCGGAGCAAAACTCTCATCAAGTTCAGTACCGATTCCAACGTTATGCTTATTACTTTGAAAAGTCCTTTGAATGACATGCGTTGTATGGTGGGGAACATCAATGACTGAACTTTGCAAATTTGAGTTGTCTACACCTTGACCCTGACATGAACTGTTGCTTCTCTTTTGGAAGTCTCCCGCTAATATTTGTTCACGAAGCCTTTCCTTGACACTCTTTTCTGACACCAGATTTTGAGCAAGACTAGCCATGGCAGCGAGAAGTCCATCATTGGATAATCCACTAGCATTTGTAATGGTAGACTTCTCTTTAATCTCCTTAATCCTATTTAGTGTTTCAGCTTGAAGAATTATGTCGATATGATTAGTCGAATTCCTGCTGAAATTTGAGTCAGAAGTTTGGTTTTCACTTAACAAGCGAGACAAAACATCTGACGGGCCAGTTTCATTTGGTAAGGAGTCACACGACTGCGTATAATTCATTTGATGCTGACTGCGCTTATCTTTGATATTCCCTGTGTGTTGAATCACACTGTTTTGGCTGTCCTGAGGGTAAGAGACAGTTGATTCGGCAAAGGTCTGCTGACGTGCACTAACAGTATCAGCCAGATTTGGTGAATTTTGTTGGACAGTTTCACTGCTTGATTTACTATCACTGTTATACAGTGAATCTTTAGTGTTCAGAAAAGTGACATTAGGAAACAATTTTGGGTCAAGGGGGCCTTTAGTCTGGGAGGGCCAAATCTGACTGGAACTGGTCTGTGCAGAAGGTGAGGACTGGGGGGTGTCTGAAGGGTGAGGGGAATTCAGAAGCTCAAGAAATGAACTTGGAAGATCTGCAGACAGAACCGCTTCATCATACGGTTTGCAGACAGCACGTTTAGATAAATGACCTCCAAGAGATTTAGGACTCTGAAACTCTCTAAAGCACCTACAGCAAATGAACTTGCCATCTTTGATGATGGCAGGCCACTTTGTTCTACTGCTTCGCTTTCTCTTTTTGACATCACCATCATGTGTGGAACTGCTAGTATCATCTTGGGAAGTTTGAGCGTTTGTCGCTGCAAGAGGATTGCTAGGTTGCAATGTGTTTGGAGAGGATGGAACAAAATCTGGATTCTTCTCTAGTTTTACCGCACACTCTGTATGTTTGACTACAGGAACTGAGTTGGTCTTTGGTTGTTGAATGTAGGGAGGTGAAGAGGACCTGCTGGGATGCCCTATTTTGGTTGGATTATTCATTGATTGGGTAACATCTGATTGGGTCTGGATGAAGCGACACGAGGAACTGTTCTGATGCTGCAAAGTGGGGAAGGTCATTTCTCCATTATAGATATTTGGCACTTGAGTTTGTGGTGTAATGTCTGTCTGCGTGGAGAAATGACCACTGGAAGAGGTCATCGGTTGTGAATGGTAATTTTGCTGCCGAAGTGAATCATTTATTGGGACAGAATTCCATGATGAATGAGGAGCCATATGAGCCTGATTTGCAGCATTTGCCAACTGTGAGAGCACAACTGGATCCAATATGCTGTCCATTTGGTTTGGGAACGTCTGACCAGTAGAACCAGATAAATGTGAAGACCCCGAGGGGTAATTGGAATTTAGGCAGCTTGCTGGGAAGTGCTGCTGAGTGGACGGTGTATGGATTGGTGTCATGGGAGCAGGCGTTCTAGGACCCAGCTGATTCTGTAAGGGTTCTGAAGAAACGCGTTTTCCATTCATGGACACAGTTCTGTTCGTGAGTGTTGGTACTTTGTTCCTCCTTGCCAGTTTCCACTGTGCATAAAACTCACAGTGAACAGTTTTCATGTGCTTGGTTAGACTTCTGTAAGAACTGTAGTCTCGAGAACATGTCTCGTATGCACATTTATATCTTTCCTTTTCCTCAGCTGAAGAACCAAGTGTGTTGTCCTGCACCTGCTGTACAGGTCTGATGGTGGGAAAAGGGGTGATTTGTGGAGGAAGCCTTTGAGACACAGGCATTACTGGTGTACAGTTGTGAGCGGTCTGCGTTAAAGGTACTATGTTGCTCCCATACGGCAGTGGGTATGGCGTGTTTATTGAGGTTACAGGATTGGGACCATATTGCCCATATTCAGTGTTTTCATTGCTATACAACGGCTGGGTGTGAGTCTGGGACACAGCAGACTCCATTTGAGCTTGCAAAACATCTCCAGATGGAGCTTGCTGGAAGTCCTCTAAGAGGCTCTGATAGGAAGTTGCTGGTGGAAGTGGGCATGGTGGAGTGAGCATTGGATCATTCATTAGCACATCTAACAAGGAATCTTCAGGTCTGGGTTCATCCAAGTGAGACATGGGAGAATTTATCTGAGGCTGGATGTGCTGGGGCTCTATGAGTTTGATCTGCGATTCAAGGTTCGGATCAGGTGGCTCGGTTTTGCATGTTACAAGATCGAAAGCTTGTGTGGGACCTTGATCAGCTGGATTCAGCATGTTTTCAACAGAGTGCTTCACTTTCACCTGACTTACAGGGTAATCAGGAGAGCTCATCATACAGCTAGAGCTTATTGTAGGTTGTGGATGGACATTTTGCTGGACATCCTGCTTGGCTAATTCACTGGAAAGTTGTTGCTGAGAATCTACAGAGCAAGTACTGCTGTTCTCTGCAGTCTGTGCCTCCCCTTTCTTAGCATTATGGTTGTCCTCATGCAGTTCTAACAGAGACTGAGTGTGAAACACTTTTCCACAGTCAGGCACTTTGCAGGTAAAGGTTTTGTAATGCTGAGCCTCATGGTCATAGAGTTTATAAGCTTCAGTAAAAATTTTTCCACAGCCTGGAAACATGCATTTGGCCTTAAAGACTGGGTGTGCTTTGCAATGCACAAGGAGTTCCGCATTCGTGTCAAAGCTTGCTTTGCAGTTCAACTGAATACAAGTATAAGGCTTTGTGCCACAATGGACCTGAAGATGGTCATTAAGGTGATTGACACTAACAAAGTGACGGCGACAATACTGGCAAACTATTTTCTTTGTCTGTAATTCAAGGAAGCGTTTTGCCTCTTCGACCTCTCCGTGATCCTTCACATGGGTGAGAAGATTACGAAAGAACTTGAACCCTTTCCTGCAGTTTGCAACAGGACACACATTTCGCTCTTGCCTGTTGACCCTGACTCCAGCAACCTCACTTTGAGAGCCCATTCCATCTCCGTTATACAGTTGTCCGAATTCGTCAATGTCAATGTTAGCCTTCAATTTTCGCACCTGGTTTTCTCCACTTTTGTTTTTCAGAGCTATAATGTCACATGCAGGAGTTTTTCCATCCATCAGTTTCTTAGTGGTTTTCATCGCAGCTAAGCGCTCTTTACAAGACAGTTTAACATGTGATGCAACATGTGGGTCTAGAGTTTCTCTCGTTTCAAAAGTCTCTGTACAAATCGGACAGTTATAAAACCCGTCTTTGAAATGAGTCTGTGCGTGTCGCACTATTCTATGACCAAGAAACTCTTTATCGCACAATACACAGTACTGCATGTACGCTTGCCAGTTTCTGAACCTGGCTGACACAAATCCTTTTTCCCGCAATTTTTTGACTTCTCTGTTTTTTTGTTTCTGGTCTGCGATCTCTTTAAGTTCATTTGTTGTGTCCAAAAAGCATTCAGAAACATCCCTGAATTCTTCCGCTACAAGGTCCAAGTCGTCCTGCTCCGCTTCAACAAAGTGATCATCGTTTAGCTCATCAATGGAGCACACAATGGATGCCTCCTCACCCATAAGTCCTAAACAATGACGCTTTAGTGTCTTCCAGTCCCAGAACTCTGGATCAAAAGACCACTGAGTTTTGAAAACCAGGAAAAGATCACAACGTAGAGAGTTGGGTATCGGAAGGTTTTCCTCCTCAAGTTTCTGGTCCGGCTCGTTATACAGCGTCTCCACGGCGTAATAGGAGTCCACTGTCGGCTCCAGGAGGAACTCTGTTAGTTGGCAGGCTCTCTTTACTTCCAGGTCAGAGGGCAGTAGGCAAGAGATTGTTTTGCAGATGGTGGCCTTGTTGGCTCCCTCACAGGACTCCATACGCAGGGCACGTATACACATCTCAATGCAGGTTGGCAATCCAGTCTTATCCAACTGCAGATTAAAAAAAAAAAAAGAATAAACTGAGTCTTTACCTCATTTTTCTACGGTAAAACAACAATCATAACAGCATCTTCACAGATATTCAGCTTTATTCATGTCACCAACCCTTTCCTACTCCTGGAGATCTAACTCACTGAAGACTTTGCTGTGCCCACCTGACCAACTCTGCCCTGACAAGCCAGAGTGCAGTAACTGCAAAGTCATTGATTTCAGAAGAATTAACTTCAAAGATAATCAGTTTTCCCTGTGAGATGGTTTAAAAAACTGTTTTAAATACTTTTATTTATATTATACACTCAGCTCTCTACTTATAAAAGCCTCTGAATACAAAAAATCCAGGTTACGAAAAACATTTTCCTAAATTTGTCCTCTTTTTATGAAAACAACCTCTTTCAAACGCGTCATTCAAATATTCAAACGTGCCAGTCACAAATTCAAACAATGCGCGAGTTGCTCTCTCATTGGCTGTCTCCCAACATTCCGCCCCACTGGCCTCCCATTGGCCAGGAGGCAGCTGAACTGTACCCATACTTCCTGTTTGTCCCACGTGTGAAGGAGAGTTGAACAAGAATGTTGGCCCGTGAGTTTTTTTTTAGATTGATCATTGCAGTGTTCTATTTCGTTATCCATCATGGACCTGGAAAATACAGAAAAGCGGAAATACAGTGACGGAGGCGATTATTTCGGAACGATATTGAAGCAGAAGGAGGCATGAAAACAGAGTGTTCCATGGGACAAGACCTCCGATCTCGCAAGGAAGCAAGTTAATATTGAATCAGGACCTCTCATCTTTCAGTAGGCCCTCGACATTCGCAGGGGTTCGGTTCCGAGCCCTCCCGCGAATCGAGATAATCCACGAGTTCTGTACCCGGAAGTAAAACCCCATGTATCACGTCACATGTGCGAATGAGCAGCCGGAAGTAAAATGCTATGTATCTATTACATGCGCTAAAATATGCTTCTTAAACACATTCTATAGACAGTCTTACTCATTAATACATTATTAATGTAGTAAAATGTAGTTATGATTCAGAAAAACTTTTCAATTTTTACTCATTTTTATTGATGATAAAATATGAACATTATACAACATATACTGTTGTAAAGCACTCGTTTTGAAGTTTTTTCAATTATTATCCCAGTACAGTATCTAAGTCCAAGTTTGTGTATGAGATTTTGTTCTGTAGCATGTTTAACAAATGATACCAAAAGGATAAACTTTATTACGCTTCATGTCCTTTTACATTGAACTTGAAGTGACGTCTCCAAGATGGTGCTGCCAAGAGGTCAACGTCGTGGAATTCTCAGACTCAAATTGTTTCTTTGTTCGTTTTAATTTGTTTTGTTTGTTTGTTCATGTTTTGCACTATGATCGGTTGACCCTACTACAGCTATGAGCAGCTTCAGCTTCGGGCAACTAAGCACGCAACAACTTGTATCGTGAGCTAATATGCTCACATAGGAGCTCAATGCTAACCACACTCCGTTTAACAATAAGCCCAGGCGGAGTTCTCAGTCTCCGGCGCTTGGTTAGCACTTCCATCCATACTGCTTGAAAATGTTCAGTCCCTGCGAAACAAGATGGATGAGCTTCATGCTCAGATTGCAGCGCAGAGGGATCTACAGGACTGTGTTTCTGTGAAACATGGCTCGAGGCGATTGCACCAGCCGGCTACACGGCCTTCATCCCCTGCAATCCCAAGCGCTGGAGTCGTCGTTCAGCCCCTTCCCGCCTGGGCTTCTTGTCCGCTGGGGTGCGGCTCGCATTCAGCTGCCTACCATAGCATATTAGCTCTGCTAGCTGCAGCCTGGCTAACCAGCCCAGTTGAGCGTGCTTAGTTATACACGCCCGAAGATACTCCAATCTCATAGCTGTAGTAAAGTCGACCGGTCATAAACGAGCATAGTGCAATACATGAACAAACAAAACAACAAATAAAACAAATTAAAACGAACAAAGAAGCAATTTGACTCTGAGACCTCCGCTGTGTCACCCTTTGGGCAGCGCCATCTTGGAGACGTCACTCCAAGTTTAATGTAAAAGTACATGAAGCATAATAAAGTTTATCCTTTTGGTATCGTTTGTTAAACATGCAACATAACAAAATCTCCACGCATAAACATGAACTTAGGTACTGTACTGGAAGAATAATTGAAAAAGGTTTTAATACAACAGTTCAGAGAAACCCGTCGTTTCTCAAGAGAAAGTCTTATTTCTTCAGAAGAGATATCCAACGTTTTCTATGGCTTAGCGAGAGAAGACACATAGCGTTTGAGTGGTATCATAGAGCTTAATTGGTAATTAAAACACACACAAAAAAAGAGGCTCATTGACAACTTGTGTGCGAATGAGGAAAATGGGGCGGGACATCAGCTCAATCAATCAGGAGAAAGGAGGACAGCCATTGGCTGAATTTGAATCACGTGCTGGTGGCTCGGCAGTCAGCGAATACTCAAACCGTGTGTGCAAAACCGCGAATAGTCAAGGGCCTACTGGACTGTAATTCCGCTTTAAATACAACATCCCGTCCATTTAAATACAAATGCTCTGTCAACTGAGCGCTGTGTGTGGGCGGAGCCCGCATTCGGCAAAACACACTAGAGAGAGAGAGAGAGTTTTGTGTGTGTATGTGTTTGTGTCTGAGAGGCAGAGAGAGAGAGATAGAGAGACGGTGTTGTGTGTGTATGTGCGTTAATAAAAAATGTTTAATAATTGTTTCATTAATAAATATGTTAATAAAATGTTTAAATGGTTTAATAAATAATTTTCTTTGACTTTTAACACATATTTCATACAAAATTGGTGTACTTTTATAATTTTTAAAGGGTTTATGTATGGGGTAGTCTTGGAACGAATCACGTGTTTTACATGTAAAATACGCCTCTACTTACGAAACCTCCAGGCTACGAAAAAGGCTCTGGAACGGATTAATTTCGTAAGTAGAGGGCCAATTGTACTTGGAATTTTAGGTAAACTGAGATTTTTACTTCAAGTCTCAAGAGTTAATAAAGTTGCTTTTCCCAATTTTCAATATTTTTTGTAGGAGAAAAAAATTCAAGAAGGTACTACAGCTCTCCAGGATCAGGTTTGGTGGCCACAGGTGTACATTGAGGGAAGATGAAGAACTCACCTCAGACTGGATCACTTTAATAAAGAACAGCAGGTGGAACACAGTTTTTGCAAGTAGAGACATCTTCTGGCACTTTTCCAGAAAGTTCTGCTCTGACGTCTCTAATCGCTTCAACAGTTTACTCCAGAAAAGCGTTAATTCCCTGTAAGAGAAATGGACCATGTTATCACCTCAAACCTACTGCCATAAACACACTGAACCCTGATCTGACCTTGACTCTATGTTTATATTCAATGACATTTATAAGAGGAACTGGATGGTGAAGTTTCTGGAGAGTTTCTGTTGAAGTCGCGAATCTCTAAAGTGTAAAAATAGGGATGTGGGCTGTTAGAGAAACTGACCAGGCGCAATATGTGTCTTCCTGCAGAAGCTGTCTGGTCAGAAAGCCTGAACACAGCGTAAACGCTCCTCTCTCATCTCCTTCTGCCTCCAGGTTACAGATCATCTCCAGAGCATCTCGGCAGTCCACCTGGGAAAGCTGCAGGATAGACAGTTGATTAAATACACTAGACATATTTTTACAGTAAACAGTTTAAAGAAAAAAAGTTTGTTTTCTCCCCTCACGTTAATTTAAACTGGAATTATATAAACTGTAGTATAGATGTTCTTGTGTGTGAAAACCTGAAGAAAGCATATTTTCTTTCACCTATCTGAGTTCCTGATGCCCCGGTGACGAGGCAAAGCACAGTTAACAATTACGGCACTACCTCTGTACTGGAATTGGGTAGTAATTTCACCCGAATTCCCCTTTAATCCAACCAAAAAAAAAAAAAAAAAAAAGTTTTCAACTCTAGAGCCCACTCAATCCAATCAGAGTGTAGTTTCTCACCCAAATACCTTTTTATTCTGATAAGAGTATCCACTGTCAATGCACCTTAATCCAATCAGAGCATAGTTTGATCCCCAATGCCCCTTTATTCCACTGAGAATATACATGGTTCCCAGACATTGGGCCAAATGTCATTCAAGCACATTTCAAGGAACAGCTTTTCATTTTCAAGTACTGTTTAAAAGAGTAAAGTGCAGCCAATGGCTGTCCTCCTTCCTGCTGATTGGTTGATGATGTAGCGCCCCTTTTTTTCATTCGCGCACAAGTTGTCAATGAGCCTTTTTTAGAGCTTGTGAGATGAAGCGTGGCTTATTTGGATTTCTAATCTTTCAAGGGCATTTGCGCACTTGAAAGCTCAAGCTCCATGTGTCACCTGCAACAAACGCCTCACATTCAAAGGGAAAGGACTTAAAGGGTACCTGTAGTGAAAACGCTCATATACCTAATTTGATGTATTGTGTCTCGCTAGTGACAATACACCTATAAGGCGTTTATTATATTCTCTCACAAACCAGCTTTAATTGATTTAAGGGCTTCACTAACGTCAAGCTTCAGAGCACAGGAGTTTTAAAACGGCGCATTTGAATGACGTCATATCGTTGACAAAGCCTCGACCGGAACTGCGAGATTGCAATGTAAACGTAAGGCTATATACCTGACATATACAACACAAGTTCACGGAAACTTGGAAAAAACAGATATTATAGTAGTTTTTTTTTAAAACCATGGACGAAGACAATTTCGTAGAAGGATTAGAAGGTTATTTATATGAATATATGAACCACTGAAGAAAGACTATCCACATTTAGTGAAATCGGACCAGGAAAGTGACGACTCGGAGGACGATATTGGAGAGTTGGCAGAAGCTCTTACACAGGAAAATCGTAGCAAACAACCAGCAAATATTTGGTGCTCTTGTGGAAAATGCGTGCATCAAAAAATGATCAGGAGTGCTATGGTTGAAAAGCACATGAATTGCTTGAGGAAAATATACTGACATTCTGCAATTGGCTATAAGACTGTCAACGATGTTACATCACAATGACCTTTGACCCCGGTTAAAAGTAGCCAACATGTCCGCTCGCTCAACCTTCGTGAGCAAGGAATGTCATATAGAAGAAAAGGAAATGTGGACTTATAAATACACTGTTGACATCACGCGATGTTTAAAAGTTAATAATAAAGTTTAGTGAATATTTTTTGAATGCTGTAGATTTTGGGTACAGGAACCCTTTAAGAAGCACGCTTTAATTGAGGTGAGCGAGTGTTGCTTTGTGTTTATAGGGAGTAAATGATATTACTTAATTCAAGTATGAACAGCTTTCAGTCCGAGCAGCTCAGCCGCGCCCCTCATCCGGAGCGGGGAGAAAGCAAACACACACAAACATTAACTTAGGCACTGTACTGGAATAATAATTGAAAAAGACTTTAATACGACAGCTTTACAACAGTTCAGATGATTATTCCTCTGAAGAGGAAACTGTTGTTTCTTCAGGAGAAAGTCTTATTTCTTCAGAAGAGATGGCGTTCGAGCGAGAGCTTAACTGGATAATATATTGTATTATACTTTTTGTGTGTGTGTGTAAAAAAAAAAAAGAGGGCTGTGGTGGTCTAGGGCGCTGGATTGCTGATCCTAAGGTTGGGGGTTCGAGTCCCACTCTCCACAAAGTTGTCACTACTCACCCCCAGTGCAGCGAACTGGGTTATCAAAGGTGGAACATGTCTCTCACTGTCTACGGTGAGAGGCATGTAAAAGAACCATTGCTGACTTTTGTAAAGAGTAGGCTGCAAAGCCATCAGCGTGTTTCTGCCACTTGCTAAAGGTTTCTGTCAGGAAGGGCATCTGATGTAAAAACCTATGCCAAATCAATTGTGCGAATAATTCGCTGTGACTACCCCTGAAAAAGGGGAAAAGCCGAAAGGAAATCTCAATCTCCTATATACAAGTCCTTCTAAAAAAAATTAGCATATTGTGGTAAAGTTCATTATTTTCTGTAATGTACTGATAAAAATTAAACTTTCATATATTTTAGATTCATTGCACACCAACCGAAATATTTCAGGTCTTTTATTGTTTTAATACTGATGATTTTGGCATACAGCTCATGAAAACCCAAAATTCCTATGTCAAAAAATTAGCATATCATGAAAAGGTACTCTAAACAAGCTATTAACCTAATCATGTGAATCAACCCATTAACTCTAAACACCTGCAAAAGATTCCTGAGGCTTTTAAAAACTCCCAGCCTGGTTCATTACTCAAAACCACAATCATGGGTAAGACTGCCGACCTGACTGCTGTCCAGAAGGCAATCATTGACACCCTCAAGCAAGAGGGTAAGACACAGAAAGAAATCTCTGAGCGAATAGGCTGTTCCCAGAGTGCTGTATCAAGGCACCTCAGTGGGACGTCTGTGGGAGGGAAAAAGTGAAAGAAGGGCCAATTCCAGACCTTGGGGGACCTGTGGAAGCAGTGGACTGAGTCTGGAGTAGAAACATCCAGAGCCACCGTGCACAGGCATGTGCAGGAAATGGGCTACAGGTGCCGCATTCCCCAGGTCAAGACACTTTTCAACCAGCAACAGCGGCGGAAGCGCCTGACCTGGGCTACAGAGAAGCAGTACTTTTTTCGGATGACAGCAAATTTTGCATGTCATTCAGAAATCAAGCTGCCAGAGTCTGGAGGAAGACTGGGGAGAAGGAAATGCCAAAATTCCTGATGTCCAGTGTCAAGTACCCACAGTCAGTGATGGTCTGGGGTGCCATGTCAGCTGCTGGTGTTCGTCCACTGTGTTTTATTATCAAGGGCAGGGTCAATGCAGCTAGCTATCAGGAGATTTTGAAGCACTTCACGCTTCCATCTGCTGAAAAGCTTTATGGAGATGAAGATTTCATTTTTCAGCACGACCTGGCACCTGCTCACAGTACCAAAACCACTGCTAAATGGTTTACTGACCATAGTATTACTTTGCTCAATTGGCCTGACAACTCTCCTGACCTGAACCTCATAGATAATCTGTGGGATATTGAGAAGAGAAAGTTGAGAGACACCAGACCCAACACTGTGGATGAGCTTAAGGCCACCATCGAAGCATTCTGGGCCTCCATGACACCTCAGCAGTGCCACAGGCTGATTGCCTCCATGCCACACCGCACTGATGCAGTCATTTCTGCAAAACGATTCCTGACCAAGAATTGAGTGCATAACTGAACATAATTATTTGAAGGTTGACTTTTTGTGCATTAAAAACACTTTTTTATTGGTCGGATGAAATATGCTAATTTTTTTAGATAGAGATTTGTTTTTTCTTGACTTTTTTGCCAAAATGATCAATATTAACACAATAAAAGGCTTGAACTACTTCAGTTGTGTGTAATGAATCTAAAATATATGAAAGTCTAATGTTTATCAGTACATTACAGAAAATAATGAACTTTACCACAATATGCAAATTTTTTGAGAAGGACCTGTATATCACCCATGATCTCGGTGAAAATGATTCCCGGTGCAAGTGAAAAGAAGAAGCGGGCTCGTGGCATGTGGCTGAGTGTTATCGCAAAGGAATGTGGCCGAAACCAGTCTACCATCGGTACGATATTGAAGCAGAAGGAGGCCTTAAAAGGTATACTTTTAATCATTTTTAAAGGGTTTAGGGGATAGTATTGGTGGCCTTGGAGCAAATCAGGCCTTTTACATGTAAAATGCTACTCAACTTACGAAAAAAATCAGGCTCCAAAACAACTTCTGGAACAGATTAATTTCATAAGATGAGGTATGACTGTATATGTAAACACCTTCGTCGCCTTTGGCGTCGAGTCAACACCTGTATTGGTTGCGGATTCCCTCGGCATACGGCAGTTGTTCCAACTGCATTTCCTTTGCAATAATCCGTTATCAGACTACAGGGATCCCTCACTACTTCGTGCTTCAATTCATGCAGCTTCAGTGCATCCCGGTTGTTGTTTTTTTTTTTAAACATTCTTCGAATTAAAAAAATAAGTAAATTAAGGAAGAATAGGGGGAAAAGTTAAGGAAAATGCCACAAAAACAAGGCCAATTGTGCAAAAAACCCAAAATCTCCCATCAAAACTACTTACATTGTTGTGAGGTGCGCATCTGAGCGTGTGCACGCGCATCTGTGAGCGTACAGGTCTGTATGTGTGTGTATTTATATTTTATTTACATCTTATGCATTATTTTTTTAATGTTTAATTGTTATTATAAGCAATTATAGCATTAAATATGTATTTCTTGATATTATATACACATATTCATGTCGAAAGACACCGCCTTATCAAGCAAATGAAAAGGCCAAACCATCAAAGGCTCTCAGAGAAATACTCCCAATTCCAGCTAGAGCTCACCAACAGGTTCCAAGCTCTGAGTTTGTAGTTAGCTGCTCTTCTCTGTTCAGAGAACCTCACTAACACCATCATGGAGGCAGCAATAAACACGGCAGGAAGACAGAGACCACCCAAATCGGATAAACTGTCTAATGAGACCAAGCATCTGGGAGAAAGACGCCGACAAATGAAACGAAGCAGAACACCTAGAGATAACATTGATTACTCAGTGGTCTGCAAGGAGATAAGACTGCAGAATGGCAGAGGAGATCAACGCTTACAATGAAGAGGAACAGCTGACAGCTCTGGAGAACAACAAAGGGCTACGACGAACACAGAAAGATCAGTGTATAAGCAGAAATAAGATCACTGCCCTTCAGGAAGCAGATGGTACACTTGGATAGGATCTTTAGAAGATGCGAGGAATTCTACAACACCAGGCGTCCGCAAGACCAACCGTTCGCCAATGCACTACCTAACAGCAGCACACCACCTATTCTGCATGACGAGGTGAGATCAGCCATCAAACGGCAAAAGCAAGGCAAAGTGCCTGGGGAGGACAACATCTCGGCAGGCATACTTCAAGACGGTGGAGAACCAGTAATCAAAGAGCTAACCTCTCTCTTCAACAGGTGCATCACCGAAGGGAAGGTTCCTGGAAACTGGAGAAATGCCATAGTGAGATTACTGCACAAAAAGGGCGACAAGGCAGACATCAAGAACTATCGACCAATCAGCTTCCTCCCAGTCATCTACAAGACCTTCTCTCAAATCCTCCTGAGAAGAATAACACTCACTTTCGACCTTGACCAACCGAGAGAACAGGCAGGATTTAGATCGGGATACTCCACCATTGATCATATCCAAGTCGTGAGCCAAATCCAAGAAAAGGGCAACGAGTACAACATTCCCCTAAGCCTAGCCTTCGTGGACTATGAGAAAGCCTTCGATTCCATTGAATACACACCGATGTTCAATGCCCTAGTCAATCAAGGAGTAAATAACACCTACATCAACATCATCAGAGACCTATACAAGGAAGCCACTGCCACTCTCAAGCTCCACAAGGATAGGGGTAACATAAGATTACAGAGAGGAGCTCGCCAAGGAGACAACATCTCTTCAAGACTCTTCACAGCCTGTCTCCAAGATGCAATTATGAGCCAAATCGACTGGAAAGACCGTGGAATCAACATTGACGGAGAGTACCTCACGCACTTGGAATTCACCGACGACATCATACTACTTGCCCACACACCGCAGCAGCTGGAGGAGATGCTCAATGACATCAACAACAGCAGCAAGCCAGTTGGGCTGAACATGCATCTCGGTAAAACCATAGTGATTTTCCACAAACACGTCACCCCGCAGTGGTCACAGTTGACGGTAAGACCATAGAGCAAGTACACAGCTATGTATCCTTCGGCAAGACCATCATGAAAGACGGGGATCTCCTGGCAGAAATCAAGCGTCGGATAACTCTCGGCTGGACAGCATTTGGCAAGTTTGAGTCAATCATGAAAGGCAGAAAGGCCAGCATGAGAATCAAGCGGAAGATACATGATGAATATATCCTGCCGGTTGTGACATATGGAAGCGAAATATGGGCTCTCAACAACACAATGAAGGAAACGCTCACAGTGGCACAGAGGAAAATCAAACGCCTCATGCTGAATGTCTCTCTAAAGGATAGAAAGCCCAACACATGGATCAGAGAGCAAACAGGAGTGAGGGATATCGTGCACACCATCAACAACAGCAAGCACAGATGGGCAGGCCATGTGGCCCGATTCTCTGACAACCGCTGGACAATCAGAGTAACAGAGTGGACGCCCCGGAGCTGGAAACGACCACGAGGACGACCAAAAACAAGATGGCGCGACAACCTGACTCAATGCCTAGGGCTCAACTGGCCAAGCCACGCACGAGATAGAGCCCGCTGGAAGAGGTCCAGGGAGGGGTTCCTCAGCCACGAGTGAAGTCACCCTGAATCCTGATCTACGTATACGTCAGTCAGGGGCAGGGTTGGGAGGGGTGAACCTACTTTGCGGATTGTCGCGTGGGGATCTCGGTCCCAATTAAGAGCGGAAAGTGAGGGATTCCTGTACCCTTATGCTCCTGGGTTTTTAAAAGTCTTTGCGTATTTTTTTGAGTGAGTGGCATTTGATTTTATTTGTGACTTTATTGCATCTCCCCCAGAGCACCAACTGCAATGTTTTTTCGCTTGCCGACGTCTTATCTAATCACTTTAGTCTTTATTCTCCTGCCATTCTGCTGTAAATATACACTGCCTGGCATTGTGGCTGTTGCTTGCAATGCCATTACCAAACTGCCGAAA
Source organism: Plotosus lineatus (assembly GCA_024760905.1). Lineage (NCBI taxonomy): Eukaryota > Metazoa > Chordata > Actinopteri > Siluriformes > Plotosidae > Plotosus > Plotosus lineatus. Next base: position 28,324,537 of record CM045731.1, read on the forward strand.
ATGGGATCTGTATCTTGTAAAACAGATCTAAAGCTTCTATAATTTTGTGTCGTAAAGCGAACCTTCTGTGAAGATGTGTCAGCAGACAACGCTTGACAAACATCGATTTTCTGTGACTTTATTGTTGAAAAGATACAAAAATCAGAGGTTTCTAATAAAAATGTTCTACAGTTATTGCGCAGATAGACCCAAAGCTAAAAATCAAGTACTATTCAAGGACAGAATAAGAAAACCATTGGTTTTCAAGAGGGAGCATGGCAATTCCAGGGCCCTTGAAAATATTTTTTCTTCAAGTACTTTTCAAGGCATTCAAGCACCCATACGACCCATGGAATATCGTTCCCACCTCAATGCCCCTTTAATCCAGTCAGGAAATATTTTTCTCCCCAGCACCCCTTTAAGCCAATAGTAGTGTAGTTCAATGCCCCTTAAATCCAATCAGAGCAGTTTTCTCCATCAATGCCTCTTTAATCTAACCACAGCATGTTACTACTCCAAGGTCCCTTTATTCTCAACAGACTGGTTTCCAATCCCCATACTGTGTTAAACCAATCAGACCATAATTTCCACCCCTCTTCTTTTCTTTTAGGCTTTTTCCCCATTCTCGAGAGTCGCCACAGCGAATCATCTGAATTGCACATTTGATTTGGCATGGGTTTTTAACGTCGGATGCCCTTACTGTCACAACCCTTTAGCAAGGGACAGAAACACACTGACGGCTTTGCAGCCTACTCTTTACGAAAGACAGCAATGGTTCTTTTACATGCCTCTCACCAAAGACAGTGAGAGACACGGCCCGCCTTTGACAATCCAGTTAGCTACACTGGCGGGGACAGTGACAACCCTGTGGGGACTCGAACCCCCAACCTTAGGATCAGCGATCCTGCACCCTATCCACTAGACCATCACAATTCCCACCCCATCGCCCCTTTATTCCAAAGAAAGCATGGTTCTTGCCCCCAATGCGCTTTATTCCAATTAGAACAAAGCTACAAAGGCCCTTTACTCCAATCGGAGCATAGTTCTTGCCTCGAATCAGACCTATAAACGTCCCAAATGCCTATGAAACCAATCAGTGCATATTTCCCCCAGTTCTTACGCCTACTGCCCCTGTAACCAATCACAGCACAATCCTGACCCCTGCAACACTTCAACCTGTTAGTGTTCAATTCCTGCATTTCATTTCCTACAACCAGTCAGAACAGAGCGCTTCACTAAGAGCAACAATGATCTGGATGATTGTCCGATGCCCGTGTGTGCCCTCCACAGGCAATAAAGGTGATGCTAATATGTATCGCTGACTTGGATGACAACAGGCAAACAATTAAATAAACAAATCAGATTTACTATTAATAACAAAACCGACATCCAAAAAACAGAGACTCCTACACCATCACGAACTCGCACAGAAAATCTGCAAGTAAAAGGTAATGAAAAAACCCCCCAGTGTTAACCCTTGCTGCTTTTGCTCCTGATCTAACTGGAAAATGCAGAGGAAACTTAATTATTTCATTCAGAACTGTAGTTGATGCTAACATGTGCTATCAGAAGCTGTTCAGCCCTTAAAGGAGCCATGCCACTCTGAACACCAGTGTCGGACACCTATTAATAGAGCTATCCAACGGGAGGCCCAGCTTTCAGCAGTGCCTAAATATATAAATTAAGTATATAATGTAGGTTATAAAGACATAAAAAAATTTATTTATTCACAAATATAATGTGTTGAGAAACAGTTTCTGCAGCCCCACCCACCTCTTCTATCAGCATTTCTTGTGGCGCAAAAGAGCACACGCACACGAGGTAGCTCTGTTTAAAGTGTCCTCGGCCTCCCCCAAACTGGTAAAACTCAGAGCACGCTTTTGCCAGCAGCGCTGCCTTCTCCACCAAATTCTCCTTTATTAGGTATTTCACCCTCAGCTGAAGCAGCTCCGGACCTTCACGCATCAGAAACTCATGCACTACCACACAGACATTAATGATATTAGGAATACAAGATTTGACAACACAAAGTACATGGATACTGTAAATTCTGATGACAGGTATGTAGAGTAAAACTGAGGACATGTTACCTTTTGCTTCTGAAGGTTTCTCGTTTCTGAGAAGGCTCTGTAGTGTGCCGTTGTTCCACATCCCTTGCTCCTGTGTGGCGGTGGACAGCAGACTCAGCTGAGTGACCCCGTTGTCCTGCAACAGCGCATGAGCTGCCTGAACAAAAACAAACAATAAAAAAAAATGTTACTTTATACTACAGCTGTACTGTGACATGAGCCCAGCTGGATAAAATTCAGCACAAGACATTTGTCTACTACAGAGAGGAAGTGACTATAGCTCACGTCAAACAGGAAGTGTTAGATAGTTGGAATTTACAGAGTATGGTTTATTGTAGTTTGTCGGAGGGGGTACCTGTATAGTAGACTGGAACTGTTCCCACAATGCATCTGGAAAAGTTTCAGTTATAGAAAGAAGCAGCTCCACACAGCTCCTAGAGCACATCACAGGTCACATTAAACACCGTACACAGAGAAAAAGACAGTGCAAGGTTGAGAAAAGTGTCTATGAGTGAGCGAGCATGTGTATTGAAAGGCAAACCACTCATAAAGTCAGAAAACAAAAAGACATAACTGTTGTAAAATGTGACGTAAAGATTATTTAATGTTCGCAATTTGAGTAAAATCTATAGTGCATAAGTGTGTGTTACTCACAGTGACAGTCTCTCGAGTACCACACTAACATTCTCACTCTGGATAGAGAGATGCCCTGACACTCGTGCGAAACTCATCAATGCCACACGGTAACTCTCCAACACAGGCCACGGGTCCTCATCCGACCTCCACACACTCACGTACTCCACCAGGGTCTGTTTCCATATATATACACACACACACACACACACACACACACACACACACACACTTACTAACCATAACATCAATGCTTCTATAAGCTTTATTTTTTGTGTAAAAGTCATGAATTTCCCCCTATCTTCATTAATCCCCTGCAGCCTTAACAAACTGATTCTGATTTGATCCAAGAACAACGGTGTGTGTGTGTGTGTGTGTGTGTGTGTGAAAGCAGTAAGTATGCACCTGATGCCATGTTTCTATTTTAATAACACACTGATATTAGAGCTGTGTGAATCAGTGAATCTGATCACACACTCACAATACTGTATATGGCCTCAGTAGGAGTGGCCTGTGCTATTTACCCACCCACCACCACATGGGCAGGGCCTGTCCACAATCTCACCATCCTCTCTGTCATTTCTGTGAAACATCAGCAATGTGAGGACACTGGAGATAGAAAAAGCTATTACATGTAGGTTCTGAATTGTAATTGTTAAAATGTTGTGGAGTTTTCTATAACACAATCTGGAGGTGTACAGTAGCTCTGATCACAGACCACACTGTGTGTTTATTACATCCATTAGTTTACCAGGGTCATAACCACCTTCTCAGTGTGTGTGCGTGAGAGAGATAAAGGAGGACCGAAGTGAACTCTGGCCCACTATTTATTGTCTATTCAAAAAGTCCCAAATCAATCCATGTTCCCTACATAGGTGCACTAGATAGCGGTAAATAACTGATTAATACTCGAATTGTGTATTAGAGCAGGAATTAGATATCCCCCTCACTCCCTCTCACACTTTACTCATAGCGGGGTTGTTTAGATCATTTGAGATTATAACCTCACTTGTGTGAGTTTATCAGTTTGATCCTGAAGGAAATTAGAATTAGTTTTGCTAATATTTGCTCTTAAAATGACGGACACCGACTAATAATACTGCATTAGCTGTAGTGTTAGCATGTTAGCTAGCATGATGTGTTGTTGTTGTTGTTGATATCTGTTCGAGTGACGCTTTATAGAATAAAGCTCAACACACCCCTACACCATTCTTCAAGATAGCTGAGAGAATATTGAGCCCTCACACCTGACTGATCTACGCCACTGTGTGTGTGTATATATATATATATATATATATATATATATATCTTTTTTTGTGAGGTGCGCTAATGCGCTACTGTATGTGTGTGTGTGCGCGATTTCTTCACAGAAGCGCAGCGGCGGCGGACAGACCTGACAGAAAGCCTGGCAGTAATGTGCAGTGGTCTCTTCCTCTGCAGGCTCCGCGCTGGCCCTCAGCGCCGAAGATAAATCCTCCAGACGGACCGAAAGTGCTCGCAGGACAGAGGGACTGCGGCTCTGGCCGCGGGGCTCCTGCTCGGCCTCTCCGTCGTCCGCCATCTTCGCTTCCAGTTGCGCCGCGTACGCACCACACAAACCACGTGACCACGGAATCGCTTGCGTCAAAGAGGGGAGGCGCTTGCAGTGTGGACGAATAACACAGCGCGTCCTCGAGCACCTTCACCAAGGTCCCATGCAGAGTGTCGTGGAGGCCGCCTACATTTGACTCTCGAGCTGAATTTAATACAAACTACTCAAAAAATCAAATGGAACGCTTTCGTGTTTTAGTTTTAACACCAAACCAGTTAAAATTCACATAATTAATTTGCCCTTCTAGGAATCATGTGATTGTGATATAGTTTTACCTGTGCAGGTGGGAATGAAATTGACAGGTGCAATGGGAGTGGCCTGATGGTAAAGGGCGCTGGATTGCTGATCCTAAGGTTGGGGGTTTGAGTCCCACTCTCCACAAAGTTGTCACTGTCCCCCCAATGCAGTTAACTGGGTTATCAAAGTCTGGCCATGACTCTCGCTGTCTATGGTGAGAGGTACATGTAAAAGAACCATTGCTGACTTTCGTCAAGAGTAGCTGCATCGCAGTCAGCATGTTTCTGCCCCTTGCTAAAGGGTTGTGTCAGGAAGAGCATCCGACGTAAAACACCTATGCCAAATCAAATATGTGAATCAGATGATTTGCTGTGGTGACCCCTGAAAAAGGAAAAGAAGTGCAATGGGGAAACCAAAATTAAGACAACCACCTAAAAGGAGAAAAGCTGTGCATGTGGTGACCACAGACAAGCTCATATTAGCTCTTTTCTTATCCTTCCTGACATATTCTTCTCTGGTTTTGCATTCCGTCTGTGTCATTATCACTACTGGTAGCATGAAACAATACCTACAATCCAATCAAGGTACACAGGTAGTCACATTGCAGTCGCAAAGAGGTTTGCTCTGAGTTCCAATATGATTTCAAGAACATTGAGAAGATACCATGGGACAGACCGTTCCACACTAAGGTTTGTAGAAGGGCATCGACCCAGCAGCAGGATAGGTGTCTGCCCCTTTGAGCAACATGGAATAGGATATGCACTGCCAGCGCCCTACAAAAATTACCTCGAGCATACTACTGGTGTATATGAGTCTAACCAATATGAATAATAAAAAAAGACAGCTCCATGAGTGTGTCTTGAGTGCCCAACATTCTTGATTGGTATTTCCCAAAGAACACTAGAATTGGCAAGTCTGCCTTTGACACCCCCCCAGTGCAGCTAACTGAGTTATCGAAGGCCGGCCATGTCTCTCACTGTCTATGGTGTGAGGCATGTAAAAGAACCATTTCTGACTTTCGATAAGAGTAGCTGCAAAGCCGTCAGCATTTTTCCGCCCTGTGATGACCTGGCGAGCTGTCTAGGGTGTACTCTGCCCTTGCCCGGAGTCGGCTGGGATGGCGCCAGCCTCCCCGCGACCCTAATTAGGATAAAGCGGTTACAGAAAATGAACTGGATGAACTGAACCATTGACACCCCATTCTCTTCCCACATTAAATATGTTTTAATTTGGGCACATGTGACAGGTGTGAAAGAGTCTGCAGACACTTTCATGAATGTCATGCTGCCGGAAACATCTCAGAGCCTGACCGATTTGGTGGTGAGCCAGTAATAGTCTTCACAGCCATAGTCAGTAGAGGGACACACAGACCTCCATGTCATAACCAATAGTACCTTGACTGCTGTTAGTTGATGAAATGTTTAGAGTGACTGACAGATCTTATGCTGGTGCAGTTGGTTCCAGGTCCTTCTTGGTACAGGACAATGCCCAGCTTCATCTGTCTAGATTGGGTAAGGGACTTCCTGGAGGGCTTTGGCTGCCCCTTTGTTTCCCTTACTTAAATCCAGTTAATCATATCTGGAACTTTATTTATCGGTGCATCTAACAAGCCCAAGTAGTGCAACTCACATTCCAAGAGTTCACTGACATCAAGTCTGGGAGGGGATCCTCCGGGACACAATCTGTCAACTCATGAGGTGCACGATGGCTCACATCCTGTTGTTATAATAGGTTGGTTCTACACTCTCATCTCGAGATGTCGATGTTTCTAATATCACTGCACTAGGTCACTGATACTCATATCCAGGAGAAAGCAAATGATTTCAGAAAGGCATCACGGGTGATTCTATTTTATTTCCAAGAGATAGCACTGTTTTTCATATTTATTTAATATGTCTGAAATGTGAATGCAACTTTTTCAAGGGTGTAGGCTGGGGGGGGGGTGCACAGGGTGCACGTGAAACCCCCCCCCCACACACACACAGTAGGAGTTGAGTGTTATGGTCTGTGCTGGCTGGCGGAATTAACTCTTCTTTAATCATTGTAGGCGCTGGCGAGGGGCGTGGCGGTTGCCGGTAGGCGAGTTCCAAGCAGAGCGCACCTAGTCCCTATCTGCAATCAGCAGTAGCCAACTATAAATGGGAGCGGTGCGCTTCCCTCCGATGTCAGAAGATTGTTTTCCCCGTGATTCTGCTCCTCGGCTTTCTCTTTGACCCCTGGTTCTTGCTTCATGCTCGACCAGTTCCCTTGACTTAGTATTCCTATAATTTACTTTCCCTTGTGTTTAATAAATTGTTTGAACCTTCTTTTGGTCTCCTGCATCTCTGGGTCCAACGCATACACCCCAGGCTTAACATTGAGTTCCGCTGGACAAGGAATTATGTGTACTCACAATGTTATAAATAAACTTAATGACTGTTATTGAAGAGAAACTCAGAGATAAATTCAGCATGCAGTAAACTGGAAACCGGGAGTTAACACCGGAAGTTAACATGTAACGGGCACTGCGCATGTGCAAGCCCGAGGTGACCAATCAACAACAAGTGCCTACTTTTGGTGGAGCGCCTCACATATTACCAGTAAGCAATAATAGCTGAACACTGTCAATCAAACAAAGTGCGAGTGTGAGAATAAAGCACAGTTTGTTAGTACCGCCTCCGGTTCTTGCACATGTGTTAGAACACAAACATTGACGCACAGAGAATGAATGGCTAAAATAATCATAAGCCATCCAGCCTGGAGCTGCAGCCTAATGGTCAGTACTTTTATAAAATTAATAGTATGTCTTTGTGCTGTAAATATGTGTTAAAATTTGTTTGTGCCTTTGAATAGATAAATAACTTTAGCTCAATTTGTAAATTTATTTAGCACATATACTCGCAGATGTAATTTGAAATATATTTGACAATGTTTTTGGTTGAACTATACTATAATACTGTATTTGATTGAAGTTCACCCCTGGATACTGTAGACAGCTATTTTTTAAAGTTTATAATTCTACCCACGGGTGTACCTGGTTCCCCCTAAGTGCTTAGTAAAATAACTTATTAAATTGCTAAAATTATGTGAAAGTGTTTATAAAGTGCAAATGTTGTAAAATGGATTTGTTTTTGTAATTGAACTGTAAATACATCTTTGTTAAATTGTAGTGTGTAGTGTAACTCTGGTGCATTGAGATTCATTCGTGTTGTATAATTGTATAACATCATTTATAAAACCTCTACGCCAATTTTAATTCTGACCCGAATTATGTATATAATTAAAAAAGTTTGGTGTTCAATTTGTTCTTGTTTTTCTCTACACTCCTTTAAGGCTTAGGCCTATAGCCCCTGGGACTCGAGTTCCGGTCAACCAAAATGTGCACCCCCCCCACGGTCAGACCAGCCTACGCCCTTGCTTTTATGTTCTAGATGAATTATAGAAAAATAAGATAACATTTTGAATTTTATAAATTTTGATTGGGCAGTGGTGGTCTAATGGTTAAGGCGCAGGATCGCAGGATCCTAAGGTTAGGGGTTCAGGTCCCCACAGGGTTGTCAATGTCCCCCCAGTGCCGCTAACTGGGTTATCAAAGGCGGGCCATGTCTTTCACTGTCTATGGTGAGAGGCATGTAAAAGAACCATTACTGACTTTTCGTAAAAGAGTAGGCTGCAAAGCCGTCAGGGTGTTTCTACGGCCTGGAGAGGGATGGGTGCCGCCAGGCCAAATTAGCCCAAGTCTCTCCATGAAGGCGTCCCAACGACATCCCCGGATGTTAAGGGATAAGTGAAGTGAAGGAGAATAAATTTTGATTACTGTATTTAAAAAAGTTACTCATAGCAAATTTTATGCAAGGTTAAAATAAGTATTCTATTTTTCTATTTTCTTTTCTTTTGCATTTTCCAAACTGCTTTATTCTTTATTTAAGTCATCAATACAGACACACAACACTCATATTTACAACGAGGTGCAATCAGAAATATTCGTTTAACCTAATGTGCACGACTTTGGACCTTGAGAGGAAACTGGTACACACATACAAGTAGATTGAGAACATGCAAGCACCACACAGAAAAACCTTTGATGGGCATGGGGGTCAAACTCAGGACCTTCTTGCTGTGAGTCACTGTGTCATAATGCCACCCAGTAATCCATATATAAAACAATATTCACAATCTAAAGACTTATTGTTATACCTGGGCTCCAAAGAACTAGTTTACTCTCAGTGATTATTATAACTTATATACTATTCATTTCCTCCTTGAATCACCACCTTATTGTGGTGGAGGGGTTTGCCTGACCTAATGATCCTAGAAGCTATGTTGTCGGGGGCATAATGCCCCTGGTAGGGTCACCCAAGACAAACATGTCCTGGGTGAAGGTCCAGACGAAGTGCGGTTCAGTGTACACCCTTGACAGCTCGCCAGGCCATCGCAGGGCCAACACTCACACAACCATACATATTCGGGTCTCTTCCTGGTTGGACTTGCCCGAAACACCACACCAGGGAGGCTTCCGGGAGGCATTCTGACCAGATGTCCGAGCCACCTCAACTGGCCCCTCTTAATGCGGAGGAGCAGCGGATCTTATTATATAATATTTCTTCCCATTTATACGGTCTAAGTTTAATATGCAGTTTATTTACTCTACAAAAATTTCAAATTCAGAAATAGACATGTTTCGAGGCACATGGATCCATTGGTGGTTTCACCCAGAGGGATGACAGATAGTGTCGTTCTCTCAGGTTCAAGCAGTGAGACAGGAAGGCACGGGGTACAGTGTTATGGATGGATGCTATAATACCATTCACTGCACTCAGATCAGGGATGTATTGGAATCCAGAACCCTTTGTTCTGCTCTGTATGGCATTAAACACAGTGTAAACAAATGAATCTTTACGTTTTATTCCTCAAATTAAATTAAAATGAATCTTTGAACACTACAATTCCACATGATATAATATTTAATTGTAGTAGTCTTTCGTTTTATTTGACAGTAGTCAGAAAGGGGAATAAATGATGGTTCTCTGTGAGCAAGGCTGCACAAATGTTTAACTGGTAGATTATTTACTTATTTATTTATTCCTGTGTATTTATTTTCATATTTATTCAATTATAGGATTAGCTACTTATGTCTATAATTACTTATGAGTCATTCATCTAATCAACTGATGACTCATTTGCCAAACTGCTTACTCCTTCTCGGGTTGCTGGGAGATTGGAGCCTATCTTTGCCAAGGATGCATCCTGAACAATTCACCAATGCAGGGCAACATACACAACTAAGAATTCTTGCACTCACAGCTGGGGCAATTAGGGACAGCTAATTAGCTCAACGGTGGGGCTGGTGGCGTAGTGGTTAGGGTGCTGCTCATGATCGGGAGGTTGTGTGTTCAAATCCCAGTTAGACCCCCACTGTGCTAAGACCCCTAGGCAAGGTCTCAACCACAAGTGTGCCTCTGTTCACCCAGCAGTATAAATGGGTACCAGTAAAAATATACTGGGAAGGTAACCTGCAATGGACCAGCATCCTATCCAGGAGGAGTTGAACTCCTAGTTGCTTCACGCTATAAAAACCAGGGATAAGCACCGACTTGATGAGCCACTATGGCTCATAAAAGCCCAACGGACTTTACCTTTACCTTAATTAGCTCAAAGGGGATGTCTTTGAACTATGAGATAAAACCCAGGGTAACAGAAGGTACCCATGCAAACAAGTGACTTGAACCAAGGACCTTCTTGCTGTAAGGCAGACATGTCAACCCCTACGCCATTCTGCTGCCCTGATCAATTATAATTAATCAGTTGAGTACAAAATTAATCTTTAATATGTATTTCCAATGCTTTGTTAGTGTCTGGAATTGACTACAAACACCTATACAGCTTTAACAATGACTCTGCGTTTTTATATTCATTCATTCATTTTCTGTAACAGGTTAATCCTAATTAGGGTCGTGGGTAGGCTGGCACCCATCCTAGTCAACTCTGGGCGAAGGTAGAGTGCACCCTGGACAGCTCGCCAGGCCATCGCAGGGCGGAAACACGCTGATGGCTATGCAGCTACTCTTGTCGAAAGTCAGCAATGGTTCTTTTACATGAACCTCCCACCATGGACAGTGAGATATGGCTGGCCTTTGATAACCCAGTTAGCTGCATTGGGGGTGTTTTGGACGAATATGAATATGGACGAATATAAACACTTTTGTATCAGAGCTACATGAAAGAAAAGAATTTAATGATCACAGTCCAGATACCATTAATGATCACTAACTCACAGGAATAATTGTAACTCTTATTTATCTTTCACTATTGTAGTGTGCGTGTGTGCCAATGGGTGTGGTTATATTACACTAACTTCTACAACATGGATCATGTCCTGAATCTGTTCCTACAGTAACAGGATTTAGCGGAGTTTAAAACGAGTGTGTGGGTTTGATCCTCCAACCCACAGGGATCATCACACACACACACACACACACACACACACACACACACACACACACACGCACACAAAACAACCATGGCAACAGCATCTTGTTTGTTCTTTCAGTTTCTTGGTGCAGATATAAAACCAAAAAAGATTGAAATTTTCACAGTATACTAAAATGATCTAAACTCAATACAGGGAGCCCTCACTACTTCGCGCTTCAATTCATGCGGCTTCAGTGCATCGTGCAGTTTTTTTAAATATTCATTGAATTAAAAAATAAGTTAATTAAGGAAGAATAGGGGAAAAGGTTAAGGAAAATGTCACAAAAACAAGATCAATTATTCAAACAAAAAACAAACAAACAAAAAAACCTAAATAAACAAAACAAAAAAACAACCCAAAACATCCCATCAAAACTAGTTACTTTGTTGTGAGATGCGCATCTGAGTGCATGCGCGTGCATCTGTATGTGTGTGTATTTACATTTTATTTACATCTTATGCATTATTGTTGAATGTTTAATTGTTATTATAATCATTTATAGCAGGGGTCCCCAACCACCGGTCCGCTCAATTGGAACCGGTCCGCAGAAGAAATAATTCATTATTTCCATTTTATGTACTGTTTGAACAATCTTTATTTTTGAAAAAATCTTTTATTTTGAAAAATGCCTGGTTACATGTCGGTCGTTTGAGCGCTAAAATGTAACTCACAAGGGGACGGTACAATGAACAAATGTTTTTTTTTGGTGGGTTTTTTTAGTTGTTTTTTTTTTTTTTGAAACTTCAGGCTCTACTTCCCAACCAACTTTATTTCATCTGTTGAAAAATAACATTCATAGAGTGCTTATTATTATTATTTATAATAATAATAATTATTATTATTATAAAAATTGTCAAGAGTTGACCGGGCCACGGTGATAAAAAGGTTGGGGCATTATAGCATTGAGTATGTATTTACTGATTATTATATACACATACACAGTGGTATGAAAAAGTATCTGAACCTTTTGGAATTTCTCACATTTCTGCATAAAATCACCATCAAATGTGATCTGATCTTTGTCAAAATCACACAGATGAAAAAACTGTCTGCTTTAACTAAAACCACCCAAACATTTATAGGTTTTCATATTTTAATGAGGATAGCATGCAAACAATGACAGAAGGGGGAGGAATAAGTAACTGAACCCTCTGTCGAAGGAGACTTAAAGAGCAATTGAAACCAATTTTTACCAAACAATTTAAGTCAGGTGTGTGCCCAGTCACTGATGAGTGGCTTAAAGTTGCCCTGCCCACTATAAAACACACACCTGGTAAGAATTGTCTTGATGAGAAGCATTGTCTGATGTGCACCATGGCTCACTCAAAAGAGCTGTCGGAAGAGCTGCGATCAAGAATTGTTGATTTGTATAAAGCTGGGAAAGGATACAAAACCATCTCTAAAAGTCTGGATGTTCATCAATCGACAGTCAGAGAAGTTGTCTACAAATGGAGAGAGTTTGGCACTGTTGCTTCTCTCCCAAGGAGTGGCCGTCCACCAAAGATGATGCCAAGAGGTCAGCGCAGAATACTCAGAGAGGTAAAAAAAACCCTAGAGTGTCTGCTAAAGACTTACAGAAATCACTGGCACAGTCCAATATCTCTGTGCACACATCAACTATATGTAAAACAATGGCCAAGAATGGTGTTCATGGGAGGACTCCAAGGAGGTCTAAAAAAACCACTGTTGCTCGTTTAATGTTCGCAAAAAGGCATTTGGACATTCCACAGAAGTTTTGGCAAAATATTTTGTGGACTGATGAAACCAAAGTTGAATTGTTTGGGAGGAACACACAACGTCATGTGTGGAGGAAAAATGGAACAGCTCACCAACATCAACACCTCATCCCCACCGTGAAGCATGGTGGAGGGTGCATCATGGTTTGGGGCTGTTTTGCTGCCTTGGGGCCTGGACAACTTACAATCATTAATGGAAAAATGAATTCAAAAGTTTATCAGGATGTTTAGCAGGAAAACCTGAGGCCATCTGTCAGACAGTTGAAGCTAAAAAGAGGATGGATGCTGCAACAAGACAATGATCCAAAACACAGAAGTAAATCAACTTCAGAATGGTTTCAGAAGAACAAAATACACGTTCTGGAGTGGCCAAGTCAAAGTCCAGACTTGAACCCCATTGAGATGCTGTGACATGACCTCAAGACAGCTATTCATACCAGACATCCCAGGAATTTGACTGAACTACAGCAGTTTTGTAAAGAAGAATGGGCCAAGATTAGTCCTGATCGATGTGCCAGACTGATAATGCAGCCGTGAGGGGGGGGCACAAACCAGTGTCTCTCCCTCACGCCGGTCCCAAGCCCGGATAAATGCAGAGGGTTGCGTCAGGAAGGGCATCCGGCGTAAAACAAATGCCAAATAAACTATGCGAATCACAAGAAAGAATGACATACCGGATCGGTCGAGGCCCGGGTTAACAACGACCGCCATCAGTGCCGTCAACCAACAGGGTGCTGATGGAAATTGGACTACTGTTGGTCGAAGACGTCGAAGAAGGAGAGGCGGGAGGCGTGTCCGTTGCCAGAGAGAGAAGAGGAAAGGCATGAGTCTAGGACTGAAAGTAGGGACTTTGAATATTGGAACTATGACAGGAAAAGGTAGAGAGCTGGCTGACATGATGCAGAGGAGGAAGGTGGACATACTGTGTGTTCAGGAGACCAGGTGGAAAGGTCGCAAGGCTAGAAGCATAGGAGCAGGGTTTAAGCTGTTTTATCACGGTGTGGATGGGAAGAGAAATGGAGTCGGAGTCATCTTGAAGGAGGAGTTTGCCAGGAATGTTCTAGAAGTGAAAAGAGTGTCAGACAGAGTGATGAGTCTCAAGTTAGAAATTAAAGGTGTGATGGTCAATGTTGTTAGTGCTTATGCCCCACAGACAGGATGTGAGCGAGAAGAGAAGGAGAGATTCTGGAGGAGTTAGATGAAGTGATGCAGAGTACCCCCAGAGGTGAAAGAGTGGTCATTGGGGCAGACTTCAATGGACATGTTGGTGCAGGAAACAGAGGGGACGAGGAAGTGATGGGTAGGTTTGGTATCCAGGACAGGAACGCATGAAGGACAGATGTTGGTAGATTTTGCAAAAAGGATGGAAATGGCTGTGGTGAATACTTTCTTCCAGAAGAGAGAGGAGCATAGGGTGACTTATAAAAGTGGAGGTAGGAGCACACAGGTAGACTACATCTTGTGCAGGCGATGTAATTTAAAGGAAGTCAGTGACTGCAAAGTAGTAGCGGGTGAGAGTGTTGCCAAACAGCATAGGATGGTGGTGTGCAGGATGATGCTGATGGTGAGGAAGGTGAAGAAGGCAAAGGCAGAGCAGAAGACAAAGTGGTGGAAGTTGAAAAAGGAAGAGTGTCGGGTTGTCTTCAAGGAGGAGTTGAAACAGGCTTTGGGTGGTCAGGAAGTGCTTCCAGATGACTGGACAACTACAGCGAATGTGATCAGGGAGACAGGTAGGAGAATATTTGGTGTGTCATCTGGAAGGAAAGTAGATAAGGAGACTTGGTGGTGGAATGAGGAAGTGCAGGAGTGTGTACAAAGGAAGAGATTAGCTAAGAAGAAGTGGGACATTGACAAAACCGAAGAGAGTAAACAGGAGTACAGGGAGACACAGCGTAAGGCAAAGGTAACAGTGTCAAAGGCCAAACAGAGTGCTTTTGATGACTTGTATGCTCGGCTGGAAAGTAAGGAGGGAGAAAATGATTTATACAGGTTGGCACAGCAGAGAAATAGAGATGGGAAGGACGTGCAGCAAGTTAGATTGATAAAGGACAGAGAGGGAAATGTATTGACTGATGACAGAAGTGTGCTGGGAAGATGGAAAGAGTACTTTGAAGAGCTGATGAATGAGGAAAATGAGAGAAAAAAGACTAGAAGAGGTGACTGTTGAGGACCAGGAAGTAGCAAAGATTAGTAAGGGTGAAGTGAGGAGGGCATTGAAGAGGATGAAGAATGGAAAGGCAGTTGGTCCTGATGACATACCGGTGGAGGTATGGAAGTGTCTAGGAGAGGTAGCAGTAGATTTTCTGACAAGAACATTTAACAAGGTCTTAGAGAGTGAGAGGATGCCAGAGGAATGGAGGAGAAGTGTGCTGGTGCCCATTTTTAAGAACAAGGGAGACGTGCAGAGTTGTGGCAACTACAGAGGGATAAAGTTGATGAGCCATACGATGAAGTTATGGGAAAGAATAGTGGAAGCTAGACTAAGGGCAGAAGTCAGCACTTGTGAACAACAGTTTGGTTTCATGCCCAGAAAGAGCACCACAGATGCAGTGTTTGCCTTGAGGATGTTAATGGAGAAGTACAGAGAAGGTCAGACAGAGCTGCATTGTGCCTTTGTGGATCTGGAGAAAGCATATGACAGGGTGCCGAGAGAAGAACTGTGGTATTGCATGAGGAAGTCTGGAGTGGCAGAGAAGTATGTTAGAGTGGTGCAGGACATGTATGAGAGATGTAAGACAGTGGTGAGGTGTGCTGTCGGTGTGACAGAAGAGTTCAAGGTGGAGGTGGGACTGCATCAAGGGTCAGCTCTCAGCCCCTTCTTGTTCGCTATGGTGATGGACAGGCTGACAGACGAGGTTAGACAAGATTCCCCATGGACTATGATGTTTGCAGATGACATTGTAATCTGTAGTGAGAGCAGAGAACAAGTGCAGGAAAATCTAGAGAGGTGGAGGTATGCCCTGGAAAGGAGGGGAATGAAGATTAGCCTCAGTAAGACAGAGTACATGTGCATGAATGCCAAGGACCAAAGAGGAACGGTGAGATTACAGGGAGCAGAGATAAGAAAGGTGGAGGATTTTAAGTACTTAGGCTCAACAATCCAGAGCAATGGCGAGTGTGGAAAAGAGGTCAAGAAGCGTGTGCAGGCAGGTTGGAATGGTTGGAGAAAAGTGTCCGGTGTGATGTGTGATAGGAGGGTATCGGCAAAAATGAAAGGAAAAGTGTACAAACGGTGTTGAGGCCAACGATGCTGTATGGGTTAGAAACAGTGGCCCTGGGGAAAAGACAGGAGGCAGAGTTGGAGGTAGCAGAGATGAAAATGTTGAGGTTCTCTTTGGGAGTAACGAGGATGGATAGGATTAGGAATGAGTACGTCAGAGGGACAGCACATGTAAGACGTTTTGGAGACAAAGTCAGAGAGGCTAGATTGAGATGGTTTGGACATGTACAGAGGAGGGATAGTGAGTATATTGGTAATAGGATGCTGAGGCTGGAACTACCAGGCAAAAGGCCTAGAGGAAGACCAAAGAGACGATTCATGGATGTGGTAAAGGAGGACATGAAGGTCGTTGGTGTAAGAGAAGAAGATGCAAAGGATAGGGTGAGATGGAGGCAGATGATTCGCTGTGGCGACCCCTGAAGGGAAAAGCCGAAAGGAAAAGAAGAAGATGTGCCAGACTGATCTGCAGCTACAGGAAGTGTCTGGTTGAAGTTATTGCTGCCAGGACGGGGGGGGGGGACAAAATATTAAATGTGATGGTTCAGTTAATTATTCCTCCCCCTTCTGTCATTGTTTGCATGCTAGCCTCATTAAAATATGAAAACCTATAAATGTTTGGGTGGTTAAAGCAGACACTGTTTTTTCATCTGTGTGATTTTGACAAAGATCAGATCACGTGATGGTGATTTTATGCAGAAATATGAGAAATTCCAAAAGGTTCAGATACTTTTTCATACCACTGTACATGTACATATATGTCAGTCGGGGGAGGGAGTTGATCCTACTTCACAGATTTCGGTGGTCACGTGGGGATCTCGGTCCCAATTAACCGTGGAAAGTGAGGGATCCCTGTAAACGGAAAAGTAAAAAAGCCAAAACCTCGATATTGCATTCATGTTCACTGTTGTAGCGAATTGCTATCTATCTCTTAGGCACATCTTAGGCTTATCTATCTCTTAGGTTTACAAAATCGTTAAAATATGCAGATTAGCTGTGTCAGTAGCTGGGTTAGCATACCCCGTAGTTGGGCTGTTTATTGGTTAGCATGCTCATGTGGCTGGTTTTCTAAGTACCAGAAGCTTTCAGAGAAAACAGGCAGATTTTGAAAGTATTTTATTTCTCCTCTTTACAACACTTTGAAAACAACGTCAGAGTGCAGTAATTCATTCTGGGTAAGGTTTCCTGAAGTCTCTGATAAAGAGAAGATGGAAAGAGGAAAGTAATTGGCAGTAAACACACCAGTTTCTTCAGACTGACAGCACAACAATGACATTTTCTGTTACCTTTTGTAGCCAATGAAGGCATGTACTGTATTAACGGTGGTGACTCTGTGGACTGTAGCCACGGCTAGGGTGTCAGTGTGGATGCTGTATACTTTGCTAGATAGCTAGCTCAGTAAATAGTTAACCTGGTAAATAGTATGTCTATTGGTGTGCACTATATTACAAGTAGTGTAGTGCAAAATATGTTGTTTATTACAGTTATGTATAAATATATATGCCTTTTTGGTACATAGCCATGAAGGCAATGCAAGTGATTGGGAAGTACGAGAAGTTGACAGTCGTCATCCAACGCACTTCACAACAATCATATGTCCTTTAAAAATGCCAATGTGCTTTAATAAAGGGGACGTGGACAGGAGTGCTTTAAAAGTAGGACTTGAACAGAGGGGTCAGGTCTCCTGAACTCTATGTGTGCTCTTTCCACTTCAGCAGCCTTTTAAATGCCTGTTTGAAATCCTCATTGAAACTGGTATATAGCAGTGGGTTGATTAGAGAGTTCATGTATCCGAGCCAGGTGAGGAAATCAGACACATGTGGAGAAGGCTGAAGGACCTTCAGCGCCATCAGCAGCTCTTTAATAAAGAATGGAAGCCAACAGATGATGAAAGCACCAAGGATGAGGCCGAGGATCCGTGCTGCTTTCCTCTCGCGTGAGCTACACATCTGGTTCCTCTCATCAGGGCTGTTTAGCTTCTCCAGCTCCACACCAGGGTCAGAGTTCGATAGGTCGACCCGAAACTGGTTGAGTGAGTCACTGAGGTGGCGCGAGGAGCCACGCTTCTGGTAAAGAGACTTGGCTGCACTGTAAATACGATAATACAAAATGAGAATCAGTGTCATGGGGATGTAAAAGGCCCCAAAGGTGGAGTAGATGCTGTAGCCCAACTGGTCGTGCTTGATTGCACACTCATGAACGTCATCATGTCGGCGATGCCAAAAAAGGGGCGGTGCTGAAATGAATATGGAGGCCACCCATACAGTGATAACCATGGTAACAGCACGACGTGGTGTCCTCTTACGTGCATACTCGACCGCTTTAGTGATGGCCCAGTAACGGTCAAGAGCAATAACACAGAGGTGCAGGATGGAGCAGGTGCAACAGGTCATGTCCACACTCAGCCACATCTCACAAACCACATGACCCAGCTTCCATTTCGCTGTGGTGATGTACAAAATGCTTAGGGGCATCACCAACAGAGCAACCAGGAAGTCAGTGACAGCCAGCGAGCAGATGAGGTAGTTAGCCGGGAGGCGGAGCTTTCTGGTGGTCAAAATGGCAGTGATGACTGCAGAGTTCATCATGGCTGTCGATAATGTCAGCAAACCCAAAAGAGATGCCACCGCGATCCTTTCTGTTGCCACATTGACCACAAAAACTGCACCCTGATTGGATGAGTTTGAGTAAGAGTAGTTTTTCAGGGCTGGAGCTTCTGAACTTTCCACCGGGTACTGCTCCATCTCTAACTGGGCTCCCACTTAGTTCCTGCTCTTCTCCTGCTCCAGGAGACTTGCTATGAATCACAATCCTGCAGGAGACAATTGAAGAGAAAATTAATCTACAAAGCATCCAAATAGTTCCATAATACATTTAAAGATGCTAATGACATCATACAAAACAAAGTGGAGACATTCAAAGGAAATGATCAAACGTTCAGTAGTTTAACATGTTTCTGATAGCTGGCAGGTGTGCAATAGAATAGAACTGTTATCACACTGACGTGTAACCGTCAGGCCACTCCCCCTCACTGGAACTGACTCTTGAGTTTTTTCACATGCACAGGGCTCTGGACATCCACTTAATCACACACACTGTCAAAGCCAAACAGCTGCTCTGTCTAACACACACTGACAGCTGACAGTATGTGTGTGTGTGTGTTCATCTGTGTGTGTGTGTGTGTTTGGGTGGTTTCAGATGTATTCTGGATGACACTCTGATGCCAGTGCTGCCACAAAAATCAGTTTAAACAGAATTTAAAGTAATGTACCTTTTAATTGTGTAGGCTAACAGTGGTAAGAGGCCACTGTGTGTGTGTGTGTGTGTGTGTTTGGATATGAGCTTGTCTCTACAGCAGTATTAATCAAGTGTGAGGTGTGTTCAGTCTCTGGTGTAATTAATGTTCATATTATCACAGCAGGTACAACACAGTGTTATAAACAGTGTTCCGGATGGATTTGTACATGGAGTTAAAGAGAATGTTATTGACAGTGTTGTATATAGTGCTATAGCTTGCATTACGTCGTTATAGACAGTGTAATAGATGGCACTGTAGAAAGTGTCACAGACTTTATATATATGAAAAAATGGTGTAAAAGATGCTTTTATAGGTAGTGTTAGAGATAATGTTTGAGAAGGTGTGAAAGATGATGCTATAAATGGAATTGTAGACAGTGTTATCCACGGTGTTATATATACTGATATAGATTGTGTTATAAATGACATTATAGATGGTGTTCTATATGGCATCATAGACAGTGCAAAATATGGAGCTATAAGATGTGTTATAGATGCTGTGACAGATGATGGAGGCTTAGTGGTTAAGGCTCTTGGTTACTGATCTGAAGGTTGGCGGATCAAGCCCCAGTAACACCAAGCCGCCAATGTTGGGCGCTTGGGTAACTCTTACCCCTCAATTGTTCAGTTGTACAGACACTCCGCGACTTACATTCATCCGTTTTTTTGATTTTACATTAAAAAAAAAAGTCAAATTTTGAGTTTAGAAGTACCTACGTAGTACGCTGACGTAATGACGCAATGACGTAATAATGCTACGTCCATTGTTTACAAACAACAGGCTGAACGTGCCCCTCCTTCTTCCCAGTTCAGTTATATATATCGTTTTATATATATAAATATATATATCAGTTATATAGTGTGTTACCCTTGTGTTAAGATGTCGTCTCTGTGATCTTTGTGTTTACACTGTTTTGTGGAATTTTGTAACCTTAAACAAATATGGTTAGTCAGAAGTGTAAGCCTACAGTAAGTACACTACTTTTGCAAATACACTACTTTCGGTTTTGAGCGCCTCACACATTGTAAGCGTTGATTGGCTGTTTTAAGCTTCATGTAAAGTGACTCGGTATAAATAAGTGACTTATTTGAAATTAATGTTGATATTATTTGATATATTTGATATTATTTTACAATGTTATATTTATAATAATTGATTTAGGGGTGTTTTATGAGATACGGTAATGGTATTTATGGATGTATAGTACAGTATGAGCATCATATGTCACATGTCATACGTCACTGTAACAACTTACGTTCACTTTCAACTTACCGGTTGCCGTCCGGAACCAATTAAAAACGTAAGTCGGGGAGCGTCTGTATAAAAATGAAGAATCTAAGTCACCCTGGATAACAGTGTCTGCCAAATTCCATAAATAGAAATGGCATTAATGACGTTATAGATATTGTTATTGATGACATCATAGATGGTGTTAAAGATGTTTTATAGATGGTGTTCTAGAAGGTGACATACATAGTGTTGTAAATTATGTTATAGGTGTTGTAGACATTATCAGGGGCAGTGGTGGCCTGGTGGTAAGGTGCTGAGTTACCAATCCTAAGGTTGGGGGTTCAAGCCCCACTGTCAACACTTGTCACTGCTGTCTCCCCAGTGCAGCTGACTGGTTTATCAAAGGCCGGCCATGTCTCCGTCTATGGTGTGAGGTTTATGTAAAAGAACCATTGCTGACTTTCGACAAGAGTAGGCTGCATAGCTGTCAGCATGTTTCTGCCCTGCGATGGCCTGGCTAGCTGTCCAGGGTGTACTCTGCCCTTTCCCAGAGTTGGCTGTGATGGGCACCAGCCTCCTACAGACCCTAATTAGGATTAAGCGGAAGGAATGGAGAGACATTATAAATGGCATCATAGACGTTGTTAGAGGTGTTATATATGTCATCATTGAATGTCTCACATCTTCCATAACACCATTATACAGTGGTACCCGACTTTACGAAAGTCTCACCAAACGAAAAATGCAGGTTACGAAACGCATTTTCCTAAAATTTTTGTCTCTGTATACGAAACAAGTTCATGCTACGAAAGCGGCATCTTAAAAATTCAAACGTGCCATTCAAACATTAAAACGCACCATTCAAACATTAAAACGCACCATTCAAACATTAAAACGCACCATTCAAACAATGCACAAGCTGCTCTCCCATCAATGATGTTCAAACATCCTGCCCTGCTGGCCTCCCATTGGCTAGGAGGGATGACGCAGCTACCTCCCATTACCTATCTCCCAACATCTCGGCCCACTGGCCTCCCATTGGCTAGGAGGGATGACGCAGCTCCCTCCCATTGGCTCTTCTGGAGCTGCAGCAGCCATAATGCTTTGCGTGTAAAGGACAGAGTTACTCTTGTTTCATGGTTTATTTCTTGACTCAGGCTTTTAACCTTCCATAAACATTTGTAAGATTATAACTCTGCTAAGAAGACAAGGTCAAATTTTACCAGATCATTGGACGGACATTCAACTGGCCATGATCAAACACACACACACACACACACACACACACACACACACACACACACACACACACACACACACACACACACACACACACACACGTGTGATTTCCGGTGCGAGTGAGAAGAATAAACGGGCTCGAGTGATATTGCAAAGGAATATGGCCAAATACGTCTACCATCGGTACGATATTGAAGCAGAAGGACGTCTTAAAAGGTATGCTTTCAGAATTTTTAAAGGATTTATGTGGTAGTATTGGGAGCCTTGGAACAAATCATGTGTTTTACATGTAAAATGTGGTTCAATTTATGAAAAATGCAGGTTGCGAAAAAGGATCTGGAACGGATTCATTTCGTAAAGTGAGGTACCACTGTAGTGTTATAGATGATGTAATAGATATTATACATTATATGTTTATTGATATTAATCTATTATATGTATAATAGCGTGCTCATAAACATATAGTACTGTATATGTATAATATAATATTATACAAATGTTATTTTCTCCTACATCACATCTCATGGGCTCTTCATAATACAGTACTGTACTCCCAATCTTCTGCTGAGTGCTGAGTGAAAGGTTTCTGTGGTCATTACCATGTGAAAGGGTGCAATAGATCATTTTTACTGAATCAGCTGTCTGGATTCAAGAGGTGTAAAACCTACAACATCTGCTTTTATATTCTGACAAAGACAGCATGGGCTAAAGGTTGAGTGTCTGAGGGGAAATGAAGCATGAGCTTCAGTCTGTGAGACATGAGTAGTTTGTAAGAAGGAAAGAAGGTTGGACTGATTTTGTGCAGAACTGTAAAAGGAAGTGATGATTATCAGACGTGAGCTGCATGCGTGTCGAGGATAATAACAGTGATTAAAGTGGCGCCGCTGTATGAGAGGAACTCTCAGACTCAAACCCTCAACTATGAAATTTTATGCAGAGTTGTGTTCAGGCATGAAATAGAGAAGCGGCGAGTGAAACATTACTAATTCTAACGCCACACTCTTCAGCTTCAGCCTCAGCACCAACGCACTTGGCTATGTTGATGCATTCTGAGACTCTCTCTGTTCCTTTACCCGACTTACACACTGGGAGTTATGAAGGAGCATAAAGTACACAAAGCAGCTGATAAGTCATGTGTGTAGATTTGGTGCAGAGTCAGAGACAGACTGCGTGCTCTTTTCACACACACACACAGAAAAAATTATCATCATCATCATCATCATCATCATCATCATCCTGCACAGACAGAGAAGGGGAAGCAGCAGAGACTGATACAGCACTGCATTGTGGGCCTTTCCTCTTCTTTTCCTTTCGGCTTCTTCCCTTTATTCAGGAGTTGCCACAGCGAATCATCTGATTCGCACGCTTGATTTGGCATAGGTTTTTACATCGAATACCCTTCCAGACACAACCCTTTAGCAAGGGGCAGAAACACGCTGACGGCTCTGCAGCTACTCTATGAAAGTCAGCAATGGTTCTTTTACATGAACCTCTCACCATAGACATGGCCGGCCTTTGATAACCCAGTTATCTGCACTGGGGGGGGCAACCTTGTGGAGAGTGGGACTCAAACCCCCAACCTTAGGATCAGCGATCCAGCACCCTTTACCCCAGGCCACCACTGCCCTACTACTACCATGTTCATATCTACAGGTATAAAATAACAGTAATTAACTCTTCTTCTTTTCCTTTCGGCTGTTCCCTTCAGGGGTCGCCATAGCAAATTATCTGCCTCCATCTCACCCTGTCCTCTGCATCTTCTTTTCTTACGCCAACTACCTTCATGTCCTCCTTCACCACATCCAAAAATCTTCTCTTTGGTCTTCCTCTAGGCCTTCTGCCTGGTTGTTCCAACCTCAGAATCCTTCCACCAATATACTCACTATCCCTTCTCCATACATGTCCAAACCATCTCAATCCAGCCTCTCTGACTTTGTCTCCAAAACATCTTACTGTACATACGCTGTCCCTCTGATGTACTCATTAAAATAACACTAATTAACTAAAAACATAAACTCAAAAATAATAATAATGATTAAACCAGATCTGAAGCTAAACACTGCACTTCCAAATTGGTTTTAATACAGAAATGTCATTCTCTTCATGGTTTTGCACAAGTTGATGTGTTTTAGTGATGTTCTGGTTGTGTGTGTGTGTGTGTGTGTGTGTGTGTGTGTGTTGTGTTGTTCCTCCTTATGAAGAAGTTATATTTTCATTTGATAATTGCAGTGATTAGCAAATACACACCAGCTAACAAATCCCGAGTACTGCAATCTCTCTTTTTCTCTCGCTTCCTCTCCCCTTTTCTCCCATCTCCCTACTTGTCTCTCGGCCTGATCTCTCTCTCTCTCTCTCTCTCTCTCACTCGCTCGCTCTCTCTCTCTCTCTCTCTCTCTCTCTCTCTCCCCAACTTCCTCTCATCCCATTTCTCTCTCTTCTCAGTCTTTTTCTCTCTACCTCCCTCTTCCATCTCTACCTCTAATTCTTTCTCTCTCCTGATCTCTCTCTTTCCAGTCTCTCTCTCCTTCAATTATCTCTGCTTCCTGATCTTTCTCTCCCCCTCTAATTATCATTCTCTCCTCATCTCTCTCTCTCTCTCTCACACACACACACACACACACATACACACACTCTCTCTCTCTCTCTCTCTCCCTCTCTCTCTCCTCTCTCCCTCCATATCTTTCTTTTTCTCGCAACCTCTCCCTCTTGGCATCTTTCTCTCTTCCCAGTGATCTCTGTCCCTTTCTCCTTATCATTTGCTCTCTCTCTCTCTCTCTCTCTCTCTCTCTCTCTCTCTCTCTCTATATCTATCTTTCTCTTTCTCTCTCAGTAATAAACATTTTCACAGCACTGGGTGGAGAACTGGAATAATGCGAGCTCTTCATCAGTGTCTCTGGTTGTGTTTACAATTCAATTCATAACATTGTTATTAAACTCTCTGCTTTGTCTCTTGTTGTGGTTTCACTCCTGCCCACTTTCTATTCATGTACCGCTCAGATCACATTCACGCATGATCATACTTCAGGGTTAAATTAGATCAGACTTCAGGAGGAACTTTGATGAACCAGAGGGAAAGAGATGAAGAAGGATGAACTGCATGTGCTTCTGCAGAGAAACGAGCACCAAGGTCGACATGAACAGAGCGAGTGGTGGAAAATACGCCGCTAAAACAAGCTTAATTTCATTATCTTCTAAAATTAATGCATCCTTCAGTCACAGGACAGTCGTGTTGTTCACCAGATGTGTGTACACACACACACGCACGCACACACACACACACACACACACACACACACACACACACACACACACACACACACACACACACACACACGTGTATTATTCAGCACTCAGCTTAACACATGAACAAAGCATGGCAGATTTAATTATGATCAATACGTCGGCTCTGTGGATGATCAAGCACCAAAAAAATCATACATTACAGTCGAGAGCCCGGGGCGGAGCAGAACAGCTGAAATACAATGAGGTTAAAAATCCACTCAGGGCCAGATTTCGGGATTCAGTAAATCCAGTGAAGATGAAGGAGGAAAAGTGCTTGACTCCTGATAACATGTAATTTTTCTGGAATTTACGTGTATTGCTTATTTTATATCTGTGTATAATGTAATTTATGATTTTATAAACTTGCTTGTACAGATGAAAATATAAAGTCTGGACTTTATATGAAAAAAAAAAAAAAAAAAAAAGACTGCCATGCCTCTTTACACACAGCTCAGTCTCCCTGTGACTCTAGTACCAGTCTAAAAACTAAAATAATTGTTTTCTAAAAAACATTTGTGCATTTTTTACACTTAACAATTCTGAGAGTCACTTGAAAGTTCACTCATTTATTAATTTTCTGAAACGCTTAATCTTAATTAGGGTCGCAGGGAGGCAGGTGCCCATCACAACCAATTCTGGGCCAGGGCAGAGTACACCCTGGACAGCGGCCATTACAGAGAAGAAACACACTGCTGTCTACTCTTGACGGACGTGCCGGCCTCTGATAACCCAGTTGGCTGCACTGGGGGGACAGCAGTGACAACTGTAGACAGTGAGGCTCGAATCCCCAACCTCCAAGACCGTACCACCAGCCCTCCACTTTCACACTGTCTATGGTGTGAGGTTCATGTAAAAGAACCATTGATAAGACTTGCTGCATAGCTGTCAGCGTGTTCTTTCCCTGTGATGGCCTGGCGAGCTGTCCAGGGTATACTCTGCCCTCGCCCAGAGTTGACTGAGATGGGCACTAGCCTCCCCGAAACCCTAATTAGAATTATGCGGCATAGAAAATGAATGAATAAATAAAATTATTTACTCACGCTTGATTAATCCTATTAAGGCCACAGGAAGCTTGGTGCTAACACTGAGAGAAGGCGGGGTTCACCAGGAACAACTTGCCAGCACTGTGAAATCCATGCAAGCACTGGGAGAACATGTAGACTTCACACAGCGCCACCCTCGCTATGTCTGGGACTCGAGCCACGGATCTTCTGGCTGTGAAGCACATGTGCAAACCTAAAACTACTGTGCCGCCCACATTTTTTCAGCAAGATTTTTCATTAAACGGTTCTTTTTGCATACGATTTTCATCAGACTTCCATCAAAATTTACCCAATCATCAATTTACAACAATCGTCATCTGGAGTTCATGGAGCACATGTACAATGTCAACTGTGCTTGATGTGTGTAGCATGTGGAGTATGTGTAGTGTGTGTACCGAAGTGGTGTGTGCAGTGTATCGGAGTGCGATCCCAGGCATGTATGCAGAGATGAATGCAGTGTTTGGATGAAGATGACAGAATCACATTATTAATCTATCCGGAGACCACATAAACCTGTCAGCCAATCATAACTCCTGAGGTATCCTGAAGTCGAAGGTCATCTGTCAGAAACCACTTCAAACAACACTCCAGGACAAAAACAGTCAATCTCTCTCTCTCTCTCTCTCTCTCTCTCATTCTCTCTCTCTCTCTCTCTCTCTCTCTCTCTCTCTCTCTCTCTCACACACACACACACACACACACACACACAGGACGATAGAGAAAAGGAGAGAGGGAGGCAGAGAGTAAAAGAGAGACTAATAGATGAATAATGGTCAGTGCATTGCCCCAACACACACACACACACACACACACACACACACACACACACACACACACACAAGGGGGGGTGGGTAGTGTGATGTTCATGAGTCACAGTTCTCACATCTGTGCTTGTGTGAGAGCCCGCTGTTGATTTATTTAGTTATTAATGTGTGTGTGTGTGTGTGTGTGTGTGTGTGTGTGTGTGTGTGTGTGTGTATATATGGGGGTGTTACTTAATTTGCATCAACTAGTCATGAAGGTCTAGTTTAAAAGGGAAAAATGCAGTGGCTCAACTCCCAGTGAACTTAAGGACTCAGAGCTTACCAGTCCACCAGACAAAGCTTAGACTCAGGGGACATGACCAATCAAAGCTGAGCATCTGTAGAGTGATGGAAGGGAGAGTGAAGAGTGTGTGTGTGTGTGTGTGTGTGTGTGTGTATGTGTGAGAGAGCTGTGAAGAGAAATTACTGTGCGTAAAATAGGTGTGATTATGATAGGTATAAAGCTTTGTTTTCCAAAATCAAAGTCACTCTAATGTGAATAAAGACATGACATCATCAGCATCATCATCAGCATCATCATCAGGGAATGGAAATAAAGTGGACACAGGTCTCTTGTCAGTTGGATCAAATATTTAGCTTGGGAATTACAATACCGCCCCTGATAATAATGACTGTACAGTATATACTTACTGTTCCCAGTGAGATGTGTTTATTTACATATGATAGCGTTTAAAAGAAACAAGATGCGCACAGCGTCCTCTCACAGATTCAAATAACATTGCACTTTAAAAAGGAAATGATATAGGTGTTAATTGATATACAGTGATACACACACACACACACACACACACACACACACACACACTGTGTATATCTTCTTCTTTTCCTTTCGCCTGTTCCCTTCAGGGGTCGCCAAAGTGAATCATCTGCCTCCATCTCACCCTATTCTCTGCATCTTCTTCTCTTACACCAACTACCTTCATGTCCTCCATCACCACATCCATACATCTCCTCTTTGGTCTTCCTCTAGACCTTCTGCCTGGTATTTCCAACCTCAGCATCCTACTACCAATATACAGTAGTCACTATCCCTCCTCTGTACATGTCCAAACCATCTCAATCTGTGCGTGTATATATACATATATATATATATATATATATATATATATATATATATATATATATATATATATATATATATAGTGTGTGTGTGTGTGTGTGTGTGTGTGTGTGTACTGTATAGATAAAATTCATTAATTTTCTGAACTGCTTAATCCTAATTCCGGTTGCGAGGAGGCTGGTGCCCATCTTAGCCAACTCTGGGCGAGGGCAGAGTATACCCTGGACAGCTCGCCAGGCCATCGCAGGGAAAGAACACGCTGACAGCTATGCAGCAAGTCTTATCAATGGTTCTTTTACATGAACCTCACACCATAGACAGTGAGAAACAGGGCTGGCCTTTGACAGCAGTGACAACCTTTGACAGGGGGGCTCGAACTCCCAACCTTAGGATTGGTAATCTAGCACCTTACCATCAGGCCACCACTGATCTCTCTCTCTCTCTGTCTCTGTCTCTGTCTATATATATATATATATATATATATATATATATAGAGAGAGAGAGAGAGAGAGAGAGAGAGAGAGAGAGAGAGAGAGAGAGGGCGGCAAGGTGGCGTAGTGGTTACCACGTCCGCCTCACAGCAAGAAGGCCTGGGCCTGGGCGTTTCTGTGTGGAGTTTACATGTTCTCCCCGTGCTTGCGTGGGTTTCCTCCAGGTGCTCTGGTTTCCTCTCACAATCCAAAGACATGCACAGTAGGTTAATTGGCTGTTCTAAATTGCCCGTAAGTTCACATCGTGCAGAAGGCAATGGCAAACCACTGCACTAATCCTGCCAAGAAAACCTCCATGAAGATGATAACCAAGGTCTTGTCCTTCATGGTGGGTTGCCAATGGTCGTCCTATATATATAAGGACCGACAATTACAGATTGCTGTTTTCCATGGTTTATCAATTAAGATAAGATCGATCATGTTTTTGTATTGGCCACCAGGAGATTGCCATGTCCATTTTCTGCAGCTTTTCTGTTCGAAACGAGTGTTTGTGATGTACATGTTGTGTTTAGTGGCAAATGCGAGTAATCCAGTACCGCTCCATACCCATAGCGACCCATTATCTTTTCGTATCCAGTGTTGTCATTCTACCTTGGCGTTCCAGTCACCCATAAGAACATGGATATCTTTGCGTGGCATACTGCCCAGGACTTCTTCAATTTGGTCGTAGAATTGTTTTATTTCCTCCTCCGTGCTCTCAGATGTTGGGGCATAAGCCTGGATGATCGAAATATTGGCTGGCTGGCCCTTGAATCTGCTGGTGATAACCCTCCTCCTTTCACACCCGGGCTTGGGACCGGCGAAGGCAGAGTTACCCAGTGTGTACCCTTCCAAAAATGCTCTTTTAGGGTTGAAAATTACATAGATGAAAATTAACAGTCACGGGTGTGGGCGGATATTTATTTGTTGTAGGTGGGG
This sequence comes from Plotosus lineatus, assembly GCA_024760905.1. Taxonomy (NCBI): domain Eukaryota; kingdom Metazoa; phylum Chordata; class Actinopteri; order Siluriformes; family Plotosidae; genus Plotosus; species Plotosus lineatus. The sequence goes on from CM045731.1 coordinate 28,353,835, forward strand.
TGATTTTGTGTGAATCGTTATATTAATCAGCTACATTGAGAGTCTCAGTGTTTTTGATCTGCTGTGTTGGTGGATTTCCAAATTCTTGTGCTCATGGCAAAGAATGTTCTCACCATCAGCAGCACAGCAAGAGAGAGAGATTTTTTCCGCCGCCGGGGTTTGTAATCCAGGAACGGAAATCACAGCTGAAGTAAGAGCCGGTGGATGAGATTTGTTTATACATAGCAATCTCGGAATTAAATAACTCTCCTCCCAGTGACAAAATAAAAGACTGGGTGTGGTTCAGTCTCCACTCTGAGAATGGGTAGGTCAGTGCAGCATTAAGAATTAATATTATTTAAAATTATGTTGAGGCTCCTTCTTAAAATAAGTCTTCATATACTTTTCTGTGTTGCTGTCGTTTTTGTAAATTAAAACTATGACAAACCAACATTAATATAACGAATAAAGAAAAGAAGATCCCACAAAGGGCGTGATGGTGAGGTACTGTACACAAGCTGTTAACACAGCTGGCTGCAGCCCGTCAATCACTTCGTGGGATAGATATTCTTTTTCTTTTCAAAAATACAAGAAGGAATCGAACACATTCATTCATTTTCTGAACCACTTAATCATAATTAGGGTCGTGGGGAGGCTGGCGATTTTTTTTTTTAATCTAAATGTTTTTGTTGCAAGCAGAATTGTAATTTAATTGTCTCTGCAGTTGTTTAAATCAATGCAACACATTGTTGTTTTATATTAACATGAAGGAAAAAGGGGATAAACATTATATGCCTTGTTATTTGATTTTAAATGTCAAAAAAGGATCCGTGGCTCCCAGTGTTTTCTTTAATGTGAAAAACGGGTCCAAATGGCTCTTTGAATGGCAAAGCCTTATGCTAATGTATCAGGACCTTCCCACAAATACATGTAAATGAAATTTAAATTAAATCTAGAGTATAAGAATAAAAAAATGGTGCACAACCAAAAATAGCAGACGACCACTAGAGTGTAAACGCCAGTCATATCAATGTAAACAAACACCAGCCTTGGAATTTTGTTTCGGCTGGCTGCCACTGGAGCTCAACCGTGTGAAGTTTAAATCTACGCGTTTTCCCATTGCGCATTTTTTTTTCTGGACAAAATGTGCTGTTATACGAAGTCAGGTCGTTTTTGTTCAGCATTTTAAATAGGTACCATTAAATTTGGCTTGCTGATGTATCAGATGCTGGATAATTGGCATTATAGTATATATACACAAGTTATGTATGCGAGAAAGTGAGATATGATTATAAATTAATACTCTATAAACTGCAGACACTGTACATAAATCTAATACTCTAAGACTGTACAAGACCGGGGTGATGAAGAGTTTTTGACACAGTAAAGGTGTGAAAACATGTAAGCAATATAGCCACAAAATAGGGCGAAATAAAGCAACTTTTTTCGGTTGTTTTCGTCTGGCTGAAAAAATGTGTGGTCTCATCAAAAACCTTCAATATCGAGCTCCCAAGTGGCACATCGATAATGTGCATGACTGTTAATCCGGAGATTGCAAGCTCAAATCGGGGTTAATGCCACAGCTGTCCGTAGCCGGGCATCCATGGGAGCTAATTGGCTGAGCGCTCACTCATTCAAATAGCAGACAGAGATTTCCTTTCGGTTTTTTCCCTTTATCAGGGGTCGCCACAGCAAATGAGTCACACGTTTGATTTGGCATAGGTTTTTATGTCGGATGCCCTTCCTGACACAACCCTTTAGCAAGGGACAGAAACACGCTGATGGCTTTGCAGCTACTCTTTACGAAAGTCAGCAATGGTTCTTTTACACGCCTCTCACCATAGACAGTGAGACATGGCCCGCCTTTGATAACCCAGTTAGCTGCACTGGGGGGACAATGACAACCTTGTGGAGAATGGGACTCGAACCCCCAACCTTAGGATCAGCAATCCAGCGCCCTATACCACTAGACCATCACCATTCAAATAGCAGATAGACCTTGTTAATTCTCAGTTGACAGGTTGAGCTAGTTATTCAAGGAAAAGTAAATAAAATGCTTTTGATTACTTTGTGGCCTATATATTTCCCATATGTCTCATGTAATGCATCCCAAAGACTCAGATCCAAGCACAAACGAAACAAAGGGGCAGATTCGCATGACGTCCTAAACCCAGCCACTTGAGCTATTTGAAAACTATTCAAGCTACTCTGAATTCCACCAAATTTTGAGCTGGTCCTTAAATTTTTCCAAGACCATGAAAAGGTACCATTTACCTCAAATTCACCTGACAATTCTTTTCCTTTCGGCTTTTCCCTTCAGGGGACACCAGAGTGAATCATCTGCCTCCATCTCACCCTGTCCTTTGCATCTTCTTCTCTTACACCAACTACCTTCATGTCCTCCTTCACCACATCCTCTTTGGTCTTCCTCTAGGCCTTCTGCCTGGTAGTTCCAACCTCAGCATCCTACTACCAATATATTCACTAGCCCTCCTCTGTACATGTCCAAACCATCTCAATCTAGACTGACTCAATCTAGACTCAGTCTGACTACCAGTGGAAATATATTTAATTTCCCTCAAACTAAACTTTACTTGTACATTTGTCCTTGATTGCTTACATGTAAGCTAGGCTTTCCTCAGTATTAAAAGTTTTTCTCTCTGTTAAGCCTAGTTCACATGTAGGTGAGGTTGAACAGGCTTCTGTCACTTCTTGTGTGGATGTAGATGCCACCTTCAGACTGATTGAAGGAGCACTGCAGCAACAGAGAGAAGAAGATACTGAAGAGTATTGCAGCCAGGACACATCCTTGCTGCATGCCACTATGGAAGGGTTCTGAAGATGATCCTTCATACTTCTTTTGTGTTCTCATGGAAGGACACTAGCATCTTCAGAAGCTTGGGGGGGACATTCAATTCAACGCAGTAGGATGAAGAGGCCACTCCTGCACACCAGGCCTTCATCAGGTTAATGAACGTGATGTAGAGCAGATGTCTTTTCTCGTAGTATGTCTCCTGTCGCTGCGTCAACAAGAAGACCATGTCGATAGTCGACCTTCCCGCTCTGAATCTGCACTCCGGCTCCAGGTAGAAAGTTCCACAAATGAGTGGAGTTTGTTCAGAACCACACGGGTGAAGACCTTTCCGACAATGCTGAATAGGGAGATCCCACGGTCATTACAGTTGTCGCTGTGGTCCCCATTGTTCTTGTAGGGTGTTGTGATGTTTGTGTTGTGATGTGTTATGTATGTATTTATGCATACTGTATTGCCATAGCCTTCAGTGGGCCGTTGGCCTCCTCTCGCAGGCATTCCTATGAGCCTGCTCCACACCATCTGCCCATGTAAGGATGTTGTTGATCTACTCCGCTCATCTCTGCCCTCTCTTTCCTCTCCCATCAGTTTCTCCTTCAATAAATGTCAGCATCAGGCTGTCCCCTCTTCTTTTCCAGTGGACATAACTTCCTGATCTTTCGCTTTTGGACTTCATACAACATGCTTCCCTCACTCCGACTTGTTGACGCACCCACTCATTTATTGTTCTCTCTGTCCACTTCAGTCTCAGCACTCTTTTTAATTTTTTTCCCTATTTTCATCGTACCCATTCCCCATCTATCAGGTATTGCCTTCAGTATCCCCATGACAACCACCAACCAGGAAGGGGCAAAAGCATGGACATGCTCCCTCCGTGACATGCAATGCTAGCCCTGATTGTAACACATGGGCATCTTGGGGACAGTCTAATACACTTAGACAGAAAGCACTATCTGCCCCATATGAATGAGCTTCCAGACTCACAGACGCCCATGACTGGCTTGCAATTGCTGTCAGTGACAGGGAAGTAAGCATAAACCATCCCTCCCTCCCATGAGCATGCAGCTAGTTAGCTCCCATGGACTCCTGGCTACGGACAGGCATGGCAGTAATCCGGATTTGAACTTGCAAACTCTGGGTTAATAGCCATGCACCTTGTCGATGCCCCACTTTGGAGCCAGCACTCTTCTCCATAGCCACATCTCAAAGCCATTGATTGAACTGTGGTGGTTACAGGTAATGGGAAAGCAGCGGAGGGATCTTGGGTGTCCCCAGGATACTCTATGGCTGGGTATAGGCAGGAAGAAGATAGTTGTAATGCATAGGTTATGGACGAAGTGTAGACGCAAAAGTGGCCAATGCAGCAGGGAGTCATGGTCGGCTCCAACCTGGGTATTGTCCCCGAGAAAGAATAGACATTCTGAGGCAAGTTTCTCCTTGATGGCGGCTTCCAGCTCCTCCTTTATTTCTATTTTAAGGACAGGTATCATTGAGGAGATAATACAAGGTCATGGATCCTTGATGATAAATCTATAATGAAAGTTTTTGATGAGATATCACATTTTTGAGCCCGCCGAAACCAAAGACAACCAATTGCATTATTTCTTCCCATTTTGCTGCCCTAAATAAAAATCAGCCGAGTGACTGAGATATATTTACTGATTTCTGAATATGAATCACTGAATCGCTTCAGTCATAAAAAAATTTCATTCTACCTTCACTCAGATAGAAATATCTCTCTGTCTCTGTCTCTGTCTCTTTCTCTCTCCCTCTTCCTTTTGCCTTCTGTTTCTTTCTCATTGTCTCGCTCTGTCTCTTTGCCCCTTTCTTTTCTTGTCTGTCTCTCTTTTCAATTTCTCTCTGCCTCACTTGCTTTCCCTCTATTTCTCGCTCATGCTCTACCTTGTCGTCTCGCTCTCTTTTGTTTTTCTCTTGTAGTCTCTCCCTCACTCTTTTCTCTCTCTCAACATCTCTCTCTTTTCTCTCCATCTGTCTCTTCCTTTTTTTCTATTTCACTCTCAATGTCTCTCTTTGTCTCTGTCTTTTGTCCATTTCTTTCTCTCTTTTGTTCCTCTCTTTCTTGTTCTCCCTTTTCTTTCTCTCTCACCTTCTGTCTCTCGCTTCCTCTCTGTTTTTCTCTTTCTGTTTCTCCCTCCCTCTCTCTTTTCTCTCCACGTATCTTGCTCTCTATCTCTGTCTTTTTATCTCCTTCTTTTGGTCTTACACTCTCTCCTTAGTTAATGTGTGACTTTGAAAATGAAATGTGATGCATATGGAGGAGGAGGATGCAGAGGAAGATGAAGTGCAGTTATAATGTGACATCGAACTCTTTCATCATGACTCGATGTTTAGGTGTGTGTAAGTAAAGTGTGCGTATGGAGTTGGTAAAAATGTGAGTTCTACACTGTACTGTCCAGTTCAGGGTGTATTTAGCACCCCATGCTATCATCATACCTAATGTCACACTAATCGCATAATACTGATGCTACCAAAGCTACAGTCCTCACTCAGGGTGAGTAAGATATTGATCTCGTACCATCCTTAGATGAGCATGGTTACAACCCAGTTATGGCCAAGAACTAATAAAGTGCGTTTTTACAGTTTAATTAAAAAGATTGTTAAATATCTGGCTAGCATTAGCATATATCCTAGCACTGAATAAAGACTTCTGTTATTTCTTTCTGTAGCTTAAAATGGTACAGTATATCCTCATGGCAATTGGATATCCACCAATCAGAATACACGATTGTGTTCGAATTGTGATCGACTGAGCGCAGTTGTGCTTTTTCCTGATACTTTAGCAGCAGGAAAACTCACACACACAACACACACAATCATGATAATTATCCACACATAAACAAATACATGCACACACAATCATGCCAATAATCTGCACAAACACACACACACACACACACACGCACGCGCACACACACACACTAGTCAACTGCATACACACAAAGACAAACACACACACACACACACACACACACACCAGTCAACTGCATACCCACAAAGACAAACACACGCACACACACAATCATGATAATTATCCACACATAAACAAATACATGCACACACAATCATGCCAATAATCTGCACAAACACACACACACACACACACACACACACACCAGTCAACTGCATACACACAAAGACAAACACACACACACACACACACACACACACACACACACACACACACACACACACCAGTCAACTGCATACACACAAAGACAAACACACACACACATACACACCTATCATTTGCAAGCACACACACACACACACACACACGCGCGCGCACGCACGCACGCACACACACACACACACACACACACACGCACACACGCACACACGCGTGCGTGCACGCACACACATACAAACTCTTACGCTCTCTCCGACACACAGTACTGTGTGAATCACAGGTGTTTATTATGTTCCCATTTGTTATTGTTGCTATAGTAACAGCTCATTCACAGAGGCATGTACAGCACATGCTCGATTGATAATAAACAAATCTAAAAATAATGAAAAATAATGTAAATAATATAAGGAAGGATACTTCAGTGGGGTTCAGAGGAGATTATTACCCTAAACCTAGCTGGTCAAGTCCATGATGAGAAGGACACAGGAGAAAAAAATAAATAAAACTTCAGCTTTCAACTAGAAAACAATTGAGATGGTTAGTTATGATCTTAAGGGTCATGGATTTACTAAGTTTGGTTTGTTTCATTACTTGAAACTTTTTTTCAGCCACATGATCACTTCACTTATTCCTTAACATCTGAGGATGTCGTTGGGGTGCCTTCATGGCGAGACTTGGGCTGATTTAGCCTGGCGGAGCCCATCCCTCTCGAGGTCATAGAAACACGCTGACGGCTTTGCAGCTACGCTTTATGAAAGTCAGCACTGGTTCTTTTACATGAACCTCTCGCCATCGACAGTGAGAGACATGGCCAGCCTTTGATAACCCAGTTAGCTGCATAGGGGGGACAGTGAAAACCTTGTGTAGACTCGAACCCCCAACCTTAGGATCAGCGATACTGCGCCCTAACCACTAGACCACCACTGCCACAGCCACATGATCCACATATAATAAAATAAACCTGTAAAACGTGAAGAAATTCCTAGCTTTTTCAACTAGGCCTGCAAAGTAGATTTTAAGTCCTTTTCAGTGAGTCTTTAATTGATTGCATAGCATAAGACCCCCTTTCATTGTAAACAAAGCAGAGAATCACAGATATTTGAACGCTTTCCAATAAATTCATCATAAAATATGAACAGTAACGTCAGTAATAAAAATGAGGCGTATTCGGTGCTGCTTGGTGATCCGCTGAAGTTATAAGTTGCCTTTTAATTTCTCCTCCTACAAACTAGTCGGTATAGATTGAATACCAGTATCAGGCTTTAACGTGTACACGTACTTTGGATAAAATGAAGGCCTGAAATATGTAACGTCAATAACACACATTTTAACAGATAAAAATGAATTGATGATCAATTTTGGAAAGGAAAGTCTTTTGTGAATTAGTAGACATCTTCTTTCCCTTTCGGCTGTTCCCTTGAGGGGTCGCCACAGCAAATGATCTGCCTCCATCTCACCCTGTCCTCTGCATCTTCTACTCTTACTCCAACTACCTTCATGTCCTCCTTCACCGCATCCATAAATCTTCTCTTTGGTCTTCCTCTAGGCCTTCTGCCTGGTAGTTCCAACCTCAGCATCCTACTACCAACATACTCACTATCCCTCCTCTGTACATGTCCAAACCATCTCAATCTAGCCTCTCTGACTTTGTCTCCTCTTAAAACCTCTTACATGTGCTGTCCCTCTGATGTACTCATTCCTGATCCTATCCATCCTCGTTACTCCCAAAGAGAACCTCAACATTCTCATCTCTGCTACCTCCAGCTCAGCCTCCTGTCTTTTCCCCAGGGCCACATATGCTTTTAAATGATATCACTATCAGTTCTCACTTCCTAGTTGGAGGAGAAATTTCAAATAAAGTTGACTAGATTTTCACCATGTCTTTTTTTTCGTGACGTCAGTAACGCATGCAACGACAGCCCTGGCTCCATACATAGAAGTGATGAGGAACATTTGATAATGTTATCAGAGCAAATGGTGCCCAAGTATCACAGACACACAAGTTCAGAAACCAGTATTAAATAACACAGGAGCAACTGTGACATTTCTCTCAAAAAATGTAACGTCAGTAATGACGGAATTGACCCGCTGTGATTATTCCATTGAACTTAAGGAGAAAGGATGAAGCGAGATGGAGAGGGAACGAGTGTTTATAGCTGCTAGAACATCAGTGATAAAAAGACCACGATGGTGCAGTGATTTGCATGTCCGCTAAGCTAGAAGGTCCTGATCTCGGTGAGGGTGTTTCAGTGTAGGGTTTGCCCATGCGTGGGACAGTTTCCTCCTGGTACTCTGGTTTCCTCCCCAGTCCAAAGACAGGCACGTAAGGCTAATTATCAGTTCCAAAGTGCTCCCTAGTTGTGAGTTTGATTGTGAATGGTTGTGTGTGTTGCCCTGTGATGGTCTGCTGAACGTTTTAGGGTGTATCTCTCGTTCGCCCAGTCTCGACTGAGATAGGCTTCCAGCCTCTCTGCGACCCTAATAGGATTAAGCAGTTTGCCAAATGATTGATTGAAGTAGAATAAGATCTTGATGGTAAATTGCTGCACAAGTGAAAAAGTAGAAGGCAATTGTGAGAGGAAAACTGAACTGAGGTGTGGTGTGGTTACACCAGGCACTAACAGCCAGGATGGATGTTGGGGTAAAGGGAGAGAAAGGAAGAGAGGAAGCGTGTGAGAGATAAAAAGAGATCCATCTCACCTGAGCGCAGGTCATGTCCAGGTGAGACAGGCAGGTCCAAAGAGATTAGAATCCATCTCTCTCTCTCTCTCTCTCTCTCTCTCTCAGGTGTTCACGCGCTGTTTGTTCCTCCGTGTTTCAGGTGTTACATTTCTCCTGCGCGCTCATCAGGATCATCAGGTACTCGCTCCCGTGCTGATGCGCCACAAAATGCCTCTCTCTCTCTCTCTCTCACACACACACACACACACACACACACACACGCGCGCACGCGCGTGCATGCAGTACCCCCTCGGCACCGGGAGCTCGCGCGTGTCGGCAGTTTGAACGCAGAGAGAGATTGGGTGACGTATTTGTGCGTGTGCGTGTGCGCGCGCGCGCGCGTGTGTGTGTGTGTGTGTGTGTGTGTGTGTGTGTGGGGGGCAGACTGAAACAGAGAGGGAGAGAGAAAGAGAGAGAGAGACAGAGGGAGACAGAGAGAGGGGAGAGGAGGCGGGATGGGGGAGATAGGGAGAGAGAGAGAGAGAGAGACATAAGGAGAGAGAGAGAGAGAGAGCGAGAAAGCGGGACACAGGGAGAGAGAGAGACAGAGAGAGATAGACAGAGAGGTGAAGGAGAGATAGGGAGAGAGATAGACAGAGAGAGGGAGGGAGGCTCAGTATCACCACTTTGTGTCTGTCTGTCTGTCTGTCTCTCTCTCTCTCTCTCGCTCTCACGCACACACACACACATACAAACACACACACACACACACACACACACACACACAGAGAGATCAGTGCAGGAGATACGTACACACACGGTCTGGCTGCAACCGTCTGCAATCAGTGTGTATTGTTCCTCACCCAAACAAAATGCATGCCACACAAACATGCACTTACAAATACAGTACACACAATTCCTGTATCTGAATTACATTTACTTTGTACACATACTAATATTCTCCATTTTTTAATTTGACTTTAACACTGTTAACAACAAATGCAGCCATGAGGTGGGGGGGGGGGGGCACTAACCAGTGTCTCTCCCCCTCATGCCGGTCCCAAGCCCGGAGAAATGCAGAGGGTTGTGTCAGGAAGGGCATCCGACGTAAAACCAATGCCAAATATCTATGATGCAAATCAGAAGTATTAGCCCCATACCGGATCGGTCGAGGCCCGGGTTAACAACGACCGCCATCAGTGCTGTCAATCAACAGGGTGCTGATGGAAATTGGACTACTGTTGGTCGAAGACGTCGAAGAAGGAGAGGTGGGAGGCGTGTCCGTAGGCAGAGAGAGAAGAGGAAAGGCATGAGTCTAGGACTGAGAGTGGGGACTTTGAATGTTGGAACTATGCAAAGAAAAGGTAGAGAGCTGGCTGACATGATGCAGAGGAGGAAGGTAGACATACTGTGTGTTCAGGAGACCAGGTGGAAAGGTAGCAAAGCTAAAAGCTTGGGAGCAGGGTTTAAGCTATTTTATCACGGTGTGGATGGGAAGAGAAATGGAGTAGGAGTCATCTTGAAGGAGGAGTTTGTCAGGAATGTTCTAAAAGTGAAAAGAGTGTCAGACAGAGTGATGAGTCTCAAGTTAGAAATCGAAGGTGTAATGCTCAATGTTGTTAGTGCTTATGCCCCACAGGCAGGATGTGAGCTAAAAGAGAAGGAGAGATTCTGGCGTGACTTAGATGAAGTGATGCAGAGTACCCCCAGAGGTGAAAGAGTGGTCATTGGTGCAGACTTCAATGGACATGTTGGTACAGGCAACAGAGGGGACGAGGAAGTGATGGGCAGGTTTGGTATCCAGGACTGGAACGCAGAAGGACAGATGTTGATAGATTTTGCAAAAAGGATGGAAATGGCTGTGGTGAATACTTTCTTCCAGAAGAGCCAGGAGCATAGGGTGACTTATAAAAGCGGAGGTAGGAGCACACAGGTAGACTACATCTTGTGTAGGCGATGTAATTTGAAGGAAGTCAGTGACTGCAAAGTCATAGTGGGTGAGAGTGTTGCCAAACAGCATAGGATGGTGGTGTGCAGGATGACTCTGATGGTGAGAAAGGTGAAAAAGGCAAAGGCAGAGCAGAAGACAAAGTGGTGGAAGCTGAAAAAGGAAGCGTGTCGTGTTGTCTTCAAGGAGGAGTTGAAACAGGCTTTGGGTGGCCAGGAAGTGCTTCCAAATGACTGGACAACCACAGCAAATGTGATCAGGGACACAGGTAGGAGAGTACTTGGTGTGTCCTCTGGAAGGAAAGTAGATAAGGAGACTTGGTGGTGGAATGAGGAAGTGCAGGAGTGTGTACAAAGGAAGAGGTTAGCTAAGAAGAAGTGGGACATTGAGAGGACCGAAGAGAGTAAACAGGAGTACAGGGAGACACAGCGTAAGGCGAAAGTAGCAGTGGCTAAGGCCAAACAGAGGGTGTATGATGACTTGTATGATAGGTTGGATAGTAAAGAGGGAGAAAATGATCTATACAGGTTGGCACAGCAGAGAAATAGAGATGGGAAGGACGTGCAGCAAGTTAGATTGATAAAGGACAGAGAGGGAAATGTATTGACTGATGACAGAAGTGTGCTGGGAAGATGGAAAGAGTATTTTGAAGAGCTGATGAATGAGGAAAATGAGAGAGAAAAAAGAGTAGAAGAGGTGACCATTGAGGAGCAGGATGTAGCAAAGATCAGCGAGGGTGAAGTGAGAAGGGCATTGAAGAGGATGAAGAATGGAAAGGCAGTTGGTCCTGATGATATACCTGTGGAGGTATGGAAGTGTCTAGGAGAGGTAGCAGTAGATTTTCTGACAAGAACATTCAACAAGGTACTAGAGAGTGAGCAGATGCCGGAGGAGTGGAGGAGATGTGTGCTGGTGCCCATTTTTAAGAACAAGGGAGACGTGCAGAGTTGCAGCAACTACAGAGGGATAAAGTTGATGAGCCATACGATGAAGTTATGGGAAAGAATAGTGGAAGCTAGACTAAGGGCAGAGGTCAGCATTTGTGAACAACAGTTTGGTTTCATGCCAAGAAAGAGCACTACAGATGCAATGTTTGCTTTGAGGATGTTAATAGAGAAGTACAGAGAAGGTCAGAGGGAGCTACATTGTGCCTTTGTGGATCTGGAAAAAGCATATGACAGGGTGCCAAGAGAAGAACTGTGGTATTGCATGAGGAAGTCTGGAGTGGCAGAGAAGTATGTTAGAGTGGTGCAGGACATGTATGAGAGATGTAAGACAGCGGTGAGGTGTGCTGTCGGTGTGACCGACGAATTCAAGGTGGAGGTGGGACTGCCACAAGGTGGAGGTGGGAGGTGGTCAGCTCTGAGCCCCTTCTTGTTTGCTATGGTGATGGACAGGCTGACAGATGAGGTGAGACAAGAATCTCCATGGACTATGATGTTTGCAGATGACATTGTGATCTGTAGTGAGAGCAGAGAACAAGTGCAGGAAAATCTAGAGAGGTGGAGGTATGCCCTGGAAAGGAGAGGAATGAAGGTTAGCCTCAGAAAATCAGAATACATGTGTGTGAATGAGAAGGACCCAGGAGGAACGGTGACGTTACAGGGAGCAGAGATAACGAAGGTGGAGGATTTTAAGTACTTAGGCTCAACAATCCAGAGCAATGGAGAGTGTGGAAAAGAGGTGAAGAAACGTGTGCAGGCAGGCTGGAATGGTTGGAGAAAAGTGTCCGGTGTGATGTGCGATAGGAGAGTGTCAGCAAGAATGAAGGGAAAAGTGTACAAGATGGTGGTGAGGCCAGCGATGTTGTATGGATTAGAAACAGTGGCGCTGAGGAATAGGCAGGAGGCAGAGCTGGAGGTAGCGGAGATGAAAATGTTGAGGTTCTCTCTGGGAGTAATGAGGATGGATAGGATCAGAAATGAGTATATCAGAGGGACAGCCCATGTAAGATGTTTTGGAGACAAAGTCAGAGAGGCTAGATTGAGATGGTTTGGACATGTACAGAGGAGGGATAGTGAGTATATTGGCAGTAGGATGCTGAGGTTGGAACTACCAGGCAGAAGGCCTCGAGGAAGACGATTTTTGGATGTGGTGAAGGAAGACATGAAGGTCGTTGGAGTCAGAAAAGAAGATGCGGAGGACAGGGTGAGGTGGAGGCGGATGATTTGCTGTGGCGACCCCTGAAGGGAGCAGCCGAAAGTAAAAGAAGAAGAAGAAGAAGACTGTTAACATCCATCCCCCCTTTTGGAAATAAAGTTCACACACACACACACACACACACACACACACACACACATATATACATATATATATATATATATATATATATATATATTTATATATATATATATATATATATATATATATAAATATATAATGCAGCCGTGAGGGGGGGGCACAAACCAGTGTCTCTCCCTCACGCCGGTCCCAAGCTCGGATAAATGCAGAGGGTTGCGTCAGGAAGGGCATCCGGCGTAAAACAAATGCCAAATAAACTATGCGAATCACAAGAAGGAATGACATACCGGATCGGTCGAGGCCCGGGTTAACAACGACCGCCATCAGTGCCGTCAACCAACAGGGTGCTGATGGAAATTGGACTACTGTTGGTCGAAGACGTCGAAGAAGGAGAGGCGGGAGGCGCGTCCGTTGCCAGAGAGAGAAGAGGAAAGGCATGAGTCTAGGACTGACAGTAGGGACTTTGAATATTGGAACTATGACAGGAAAAGGTAGAGAGCTGGCTGACATGATGCAGAGGAGGAAGGTGGACATACTGTGTGTTCAGGAGACCAGGTGGAAAGGTCGCAAGGCTAGAAGCATAGGAGCAGGGTTTAAGCTGTTTTATCACGGTGTGGATGGGAAGAGAAATGGAGTCGGAGTCATCTTGAAGGAGGAGTTTGCCAGGAATGTTCTAGAAGTGAAAAGAGTGTCAGACAGAGTGATGAGTCTCAAGTTAGAAATTAAAGGTGTGATGGTCAATGTTGTTAGTGCTTATGCCCCACAGACAGGATGTGAGCGAGAAGAGAAGGAGAGATTCTGGAGGGAGTTAGATGAAGTGATGCAGAGTACCCCCAGAGGTGAAAGAGTGGTCATTGGGGCATACTTCAATGGACATGTTGGTGCAGGAAACAGAGGGGACGAGGAAGTGATGGGTAGGTTTGGTATCCAGGACAGGAACGCAGAAGGACAGATGTTGGTAGATTTTGCAAAAAGGATGGAAATGGCTGTGGTGAATACTTTCTTCCAGAAGAGAGAGGAGCATAGGGTGACTTATAAAAGTGGAGGTAGGAGCACACAGGTAGACTACATCTTGTGCAGGCGATGTAATTTAAAGGAAGTCAGTGACTGCAAAGTAGTAGCGGGTGAGAGTGTTGCCAAACAGCATAGGATGGTGGTGTGCAGGATGATGCTGATGGTGAGGAAGGCGAAGAAGGCAAAGGCAGAGCAGAAGACAAAGTGGTGGAAGTTGAAAAAGGAAGAGTGTCGGGTTGTCTTCAAGGAGGAGTTGAAACAGGCTTTGGGTGGTCAGGAAGTGCTTCCAGATGACTGGACAACTACAGCGAATGTGATCAGGGAGACGGGTAGGAGAATACTTGGTGTGTCATCTGGAAGGAAAGTAGATAAGGAGACTTGGTGGTGGAATGAGGAAGTGCAGGAGTGTGTACAAAGGAAGAGATTAGCTAAGAAGAAGTGGGACATTGACAAAACCGAAGAGAGTAAACAGGAGTACAGGAGACACAGCGTAAGGCAAAGGTAGCAGTGTCAAAGGCCAAACAGAGCGCGTTTGATGACTTGTATGCTCGGTTGGAAAGTAAGGAGGGAGAAAATGATTTATACAGGTTGGCACAGCAGAGAAATAGAGATGGGAAGGACGTGCAGCAAGTTAGATTGATAAAGGACAGACAGGGAAATGTACTGACTGATGACAGAAGCGTGCTGGGAAGATGGAAAGAGTACTTTGAAGAGCTGATGAATGAGGAAAATGAGAGAGAAAAAAGAGTAGAAGAGGTGACTGTTGAGGACCAGGAAGTAGCAAAGATTAGTAAGGGTGAAGTGAGGAGGGCATTGACGAGGATGAAAAATGGAAAGGCAGTTGGTCCTGATGACATACCGGTGGAGGTATGGAAGTGTCTAGGAGAGGTAGCAGTAGATTTTCTGACAAGAACATTTAACAAGGTCTTAGAGAGCGAGAGGATGCCAGAGGAATGGAGGAGAAGTGTGCTGGTGCCCATTTTTAAGAACAAGGGAGACGTGCAGAGTTGTGGCAACTACAGAGGGATAAAGTTGATGAGCCATACGATGAAGTTATGGGAAAGAATAGTGGAAGCTAGACTAAGGGCAGAAGTCAGCATTTGTGAACAACAGTTTGGTTTCATGCCCAGAAAGAGCACCACAGATGCAGTGTTTGCCTTGAGGACGTTAATGGAGAAGTACAGAGAAGGTCAGACGGAGCTGCATTGTGCCTTTGTGGATCTGGAGAAAGCATATGACAGGGTGCCGAGAGAAGAACTGTGGTATTGCATGAGGAAGTCTGGAGTGGCAGAGAAGTATGTTAGAGTGGTGCAGGACATGTATGAGAGATGTAAGACAGTGGTGAGGTGTGCTGTTGGTGTGACAGAAGAGTTCAAGGTGGAGGTGGGACTGCATCAAGGGTCAGCTCTCAGCCCCTTCTTGTTTGCTATGGTGATGGACAGGCTGACAGACGAGGTTAGACAAGATTCCCCATGGACTATGATGTTTGCAGATGACATTGTAATCTGTAGTGAGAGCAGAGAACAAGTGCAGGAAAATCTTTAGAGCTGGAGGTATGCCCTGGAAAGGAGGGGAATGAAGATTAGCCTCAGTAAGACAGAATACATGTGCATGAATGACAAGGACCAAAGAGGAACGGTGAGATTACAGGGAGCAGAGATAAGAAAGGTGGAGGATTTTAAGTACTTAGGCTCAACAATCCAGAGCAATGGAGAGTGTGGAAAAGAGGTGAAGAAGCGTGTGCAGGCAGGTTGGAATGGTTGGAGAAAAGTGTCCGTGTGATGTGCGATAGGAGGGTATCGGCAAAAATGAAAGGAAAAGTGTACAAGACGGTGTTGAGGCCAACGATGCTGTATGGGTTAGAAACAGTGGCCCTGGGGAAAAGACAGGAGGCAGAGTTGGAGGTAGCAGAGATGAAAATGTTGAGGTTCTCTTTGGGAGTAACGAGGATGGATAGGATTAGGAATGAGCACGTCAGAGGGACAGCACATGTAAGACGGTTTGGAGACAAAGTCAGAGAGGCTAGATTGAGATGGTTTGGACATGTACAGAGGAGGGATAGTGAGTATATTGGTAATAGGATGCTGAGGCTGGAACTACCAGGCAAAAGGCCTAGAGGAAGATCAAAGAGACGATTCATGGATGTGGTAAAGGAGGACATGAAGGTCGTTGGTGTAAGAGAAGATGATGCAAAGGATAGGGTGAGATGGAGGCAGATGATTCGCTGTGGCGACCCCTGAAGGGAAAAGCCGAAAGGAAAAGAAGAAGATATATATATATATATATATATATATATATATATATATATATATATATATATATATATATATATATATATATATATATATATACACCATCTCAGCTGACTCTGGGTGAGGGCAGAGTATACCAGCTCACAGGCCATCGCGGGGCAGAAACACGCTGGCGGCTATGTAGCCTACTTTTGACGGAAGTCAGCAATGGTTCTTTTACATGCCTCACACCATAGACAGTGAGAGACATGGCCAGCCTTTGATAACCCAGTTAACTGCACTGGGGGGGACACACACAGTAACAACCCGTTGAGAGTGTTGCTTGAATCCCCAATCTTTCGATCAGTGATCCAGAACCTTTACAACCAGGCCACCACTGTCCTCCATTTGTATGTGTGTGTGTGTGTGTATATATATATATATATTATACACACAAACTTTGAACTGGACTACCTAGAGGAAACCCATGCAGCTATATGAGCAATATGCAACTCCATACAGAAGCTCTGGAGCCTGAAGGCTCAATCCCAGAACCTTCTTGCTGTGAGGCAGATGTCCTAATCAAAAAACCACCATACCATCCATGAATTCATTTTTATTTGTTTTTGTTTGTTTATTTATTAACCAACTGAAGTTTTTATTATTGGGTCCAGTGAAATTCACAACAAGTTTAGGTAACCTGGCATACGTCGGTGGCGGCGGCGGCGGTAGCCGTACGTCTCGAGAGACGATGGTGTAGCGCTATGGTAGGCATTTGCGGTAGTGACTGTAAAGGCCCACCCTAGAGTGACAGTTTCTTAAACAATTATTGCATATGAAAGGGCTTTGAGGAGCCATGGGGGCTGCCCTTTCTTTCCTCTTTGCTCTTTTCTCAGCTAGCTTGTTTATTCTGTTAGTTTCAGCTTTGTTGATACCCTCGTTGACAGTGGTCTTCCAGAGCTGGCGTGTTTCAGCAGTGCCTTCCCAGGTGTTTATGTCGATGCCAGATAATTTCATGTCCCGCTTGCACACGTCCTTGTACCGAAGCTGTGGTCTTCCTGTGCGGCGGGAGCCCTCACTCAGCTCTCCATACAACATGTCTTTAGGGATGCGCCCCTCGTCCATTCGCCGTACGTGACCCAACCACCTAAGTCGTCTCTGGCTCAGCAGTGCGAGCAGACTTGGCATGCCAGCACGCTGTAGTACCTCGGTGTTGGTTACTCTGTCTTGCCATTTTATATGGAGCAGACGCCTGAGACAGCGAAGGTGGAAGCTGTTGAGCCGCTTTTCCTGACCAGCGTACGTGGACCAGGCCTCACTGCCATAAAGGAGTGTGCTGAGTACACAGGCCTGATAGACACGTAGCTTGGTGTTCTCTGTTAGCTGGGTATTACTCCATACACGCTTGTTCAGTTTGGACATCACTGCGGCGGCTTTCCCGATTCTGCATGAGATCTCTATGTCAAGAGAGAGAGTGTTGGTGATAGTGGATCCCAGGTAGGTGAAGGAGTCCACGACCTCAAGCTGCGTGTTATTTATGTTGATGTTTGGGACTGTGTTTGTGCCCTGGGCCATGATGTTTGTCTTCTTCAGGCTGATGGTCAGTCCGAATTCATTACAGGCATGGAACAGGCGATTGACTAGCTCTTGAAGACCTGCCTCAGTGTGGGACGTCAGTGCAGCGTCATCCGCGAACAGCATCTCGCGGATGAGGACCTGCCTCACCTTCGTCTTTGCGCGTAGTCGAGATATGTTAAACAATTTTCCATCTGACCTGCTGTGGATATAGATCCCTTCCTCACTGTCAGAGAAGGCATACTGAAGAAGCATCGAGAAGAATATCCCAAAGAGTGTCGGAGCTAGGACGCAGCCTTGCTTCACACCACTGCTCACTGGGAAAGCTGCAGAAGTCCCACCATTGAAGCAGACTGTGCTGTGCATGTCCTCGTGAAAGGAGGTCACGATTTGAAGTAACCTTTGAGGACATCCAATCTTCTGCTGACCAGGTCGAATGCTTTAGTCAGGTCTATGAAAGCAATGTACAGGGGCTTCTGCTGCTCCCGACACTTCTCTTGCACTTGACGAAGTGAGAAGATCATATCGACTGTGGATCGGCCTGCCCTGAAACCACACTGCGATTCTGGGTACACCCGGGAAGCAAGAATCTGAAGGCGAGTAAGGACAACACGAGCAAAGCCTTTCCCTATGATGCTAAGGAGGGAGATGCCACGGTAGCTGTTACAGTCACTGCGGTCACCCTTGTTTTTGTAGAGGGTTACAATGTTTGCATCGTGCATATCCTGGGGGATGAACCCTTCCTTCCAGCATAAGCACAGCAGCTCATGGAGGTGCTGCAGGAGTGCTGGCTTGCCACTCTTCAAGACTTCAGGGGGGATGCCATCCTTTCCAGGGGCTTTTCTACAGGCCAGACAATCAATGGCTTTGCCCAGTTCGTCCACTGAAGGCAGGTAATCAAGATCCTCCATGACAGGTAAGTTTGGTAGGGCATTTAATGCTGCATCGGTCACCACATTCTTAGTTGCGTACAGCTCCAGGTAATGTTCCACCCAGCGTTCAAGCTGCTTGCCTTGGTCCGTGATCACCTCCCCGGTCTTGGTCTTGAGGGGTGCAGTCTTAATTGTGATTGGGCCAGTAGCTGTCTTGATGCCATTGTACATGGCCATTGCGTTGCCAGTGTCAGCTGCCATCTGAATCTTGCTGCAGAGGTTCAGCCAGAAGTCGTTTGCACAGCGGCGGGCTGTCTGCTGGGCCTTGTTTCGTGCAGCTTTGAGGGTGTCCCGAGTACTGGTGCTGGGGTTTTGCTTGTATGCTAGGAGGGCTTCCCTCTTGGCTTCTGTCACAGGCTGCATCTCCTCCCAGTGAGCCTCATACCAGTCTACACTCCGATGCTCCTTTTTCCCAAAAGCGGTGAGGGCTGTTGTGTAGATAGTATCTCTTAGGAAGCTCCACTTGTTGTTGATGTCTTTGCCAGGAGTCTGCAAAGCCAACTTCTCCTTGACTGTGTCATGAAACAGTTGGATTCGCTAGGGATCCCTTGAGGAGCAGGTGTTGATGCGTGGGAGGCCTTTAGTTTTAGAGTGATGGATCCTCTTTGTTGTCAGCCGTATCCTGCTTCCAACGAGGGTGTGGTCTGTGTCGCAGTCTGCGCTATGGAAACTTCTAGTGTGGAGAACGCTGTTCAGATCCGTGAGCCTGGTGAGGATAAGGTCTAGCTGGTGCCAGTGGCAAGATCTGGGGTGTCTCCAGGAAACTTTGTGGCGGTCTTTGCACTTGAAGTATGTATTTGTTACACACAAGCCATGATGGCAGCACAGCTCCAACAACCTCTGTCCATTCTCATTCATCCTGCCTATGCCGTGGTGACCAAGGCAGGAAGGCCAGGTGTCACAGTTGGCACCCACTCTAGCATTGAAGTCTCCTAGTAGGTAAAGTCCTTCAGTGCTGGGGATCTTGGAAATTGTATCATCCAGAGCCTCGTAAAACTGGTTTTTGGCCTCTGGGGTGGAACTGAGTGTTGGTGCATAGATGCTGAGGAGATTTACAAAACCTGCAGTTGTAGAGAGGCGTAAAGTGAGGATTCTCTCTGATCCACTGGTAGGAGGTTCAATCGCCGTCGTCAACGAGTTCTTCACAGCGAACCCTACACCATGCAGTCTCGGGTTGTCTTGTGGCAGGCCCTGCCAGTAGAAGGTGTAGTTGGCCTCTTTGATGGTACCACTGTCAGCCAGGCGGGTTTCCTGTAGACAAGCAATGTCGATATTCAGACGTGTCAGTTCATGGTCGATGACTGCAGTCTTGCGGGCATCGTCAATTTGCTGAAGATCACTTGTCAGTCTAGGACACATAGTCCGTACGTTCCAGCTTGCTATTCGAAGAGCTGGAGTCTTCGTATCTATCCGTTTTTGTCTGCCTGGTGCAGAATTTACAGCTTGCTTGTCGAGATGGTCAGTCCCTAAGCCCTACGCACCTAGCAAGGCAGGCGAGATGTGGCGGGACTCAGCCATATAATACTGATTTTAATTCTGCAGTAGAATGTTTGACTTCAACTTCACACAGAGAAAACAGAACTGAACATTCTGTACCATAAATGTGCTCCAAGTGCATACATAGAGCAGTGTGTGGTGAGTGTGTGTGTGTGTGTGTGTGTGTGTGTGTGTGTGTGTGAGAGAGAGCGACAGAGAGAGAGAGTGTGAGTGTGTGTGTGTGTGTGTGTGTGTGTGTGTGCTCATTATGAGTTGTCAACCTGTGATGAATAATGAATAATTACCTTTGTGTTTTAAAAGCTTTTTGCACTTGAAGGAGAGCGAGAACTGCTCCACATTGACAGCAGAGATAAAAGGAAGGAATTATGTGTTAAAATTAGCAGTCATATTATCTTTCGTATATATAAAAAAACCCTGTACAAAACACACACACACACACACACACACACACACACACAGTATAATTTCACCTCTAACCGTGGACATGCTCACACTCCCAGTAGTTTATATCAATAAAAAATGTGGGTGGAAGGAAGGGATCTTGGGTGCGTGATGAAAGCATGCTTGACATGAGGAAATTTTCCACATCCTATGTAATAAAACAATACATTGTTATTATTTTTTATAAAAATTACTCTGTGATTCTTATAGTATTAAAGTCACAAAGCGCTGAAAGTGGAACGTTTTATTAAGATCATGCTCTTAGTGTCAAGAGCTACATTACGCCACACACTCAAGCGCTACACCATGCAACTTAACAAGAGACTCTATAATGATTTAAACTGCTTAACAATAAACATATGCTGATGATCAGACAATCATCTCCTCTAATGAAGACAACATCATTAACCCAGTATTTTCAACAGAGATAACATTAGTACCTTTAAGTACACTGTTAATGTCAACTATTGAGTGGAAACAGTTCATTTTTTCCTCGAACCGCTTAATCCTAATTAGGGTCACGGCGAGGCTAGTGCCCATCCCAGCCAACTCCAGGGAGGGCAGAGTACACCCTGGATAGCTCGCCAGGCTATCGCAGAACAGAAACACGCTGACGGCTTTGCAGCGACTCTTGTCGAAAGTCAGCAATGGTTCTTTTACATGAGCCTCTCACCATGGACAGTGAGAGACATGGCCAGCCTTTGATAACCCAGTTAGCTGCACTGGGGGGACACCTTATGGAGAGTGGGACTCGAACCCCCAACCTTAAGATAAGCGATTCAGTGCCGTATACCATTAGGCCATCACTGCCCCACTGCACAATGAACAGAGTTCATTGATTTATTTGCTGAACTCATTAATCCTATCAGGATTGTAGGGAAGATGAAGCCCATCTCAGTTGACATCTCAGTTAGGCTACACCCTGAATATCTCACCAGTCCAATGCATGGCAAACACACAGCCATTTACACTCAGGAGAAATTTGGAACAGCCAATTTAGCCAAATGTACATGTCTTCGGCCTGTGGGAAGAAATAGAAGCACCAGGAGGAAACCCACGCAACCACAGAGAGAACATGTAGACCACACAGAAACGCTCTTGCTGAGCCTGAAACTTAAACCCAGGACCGGAACAGAACAGAAACCACTGCAGGAATCTATCTGATTGGCAATTTGTTTAACGGTTCTTTGAGCTGGAGAAGAAAGTTGTTGTGTATAGATGCAACCCTCAAAGTCAGATGAGGCAGGTCCATTCCCCAGTTGCTCAGAGTACAAAAGAATTTGAGAAGGAGTCACAAACAAGCTGGGGCCACAGCAGTGACAACCTGGTGATAGTGGCACTTGATCCAATTAACTTTGAGATCAGCAATCCTGCACCCGACCATCGGGCCACAACTGCCCTTCGTTTGCAGCTAATGATACTAAATTACCAGAACTTTTATTATTCTAAACATATTATCCATATCCCCCACCTTTTTTTTCCTCCAAAATTTTAGTCATATCCAATTCCCACCCATCAGGCATTACTTTTCCTATCACACAACCACCACCAAAGGCAGCACGGTGGCATAGTGGTTAGCATGTCCGCCTTGCAGCAAGAAGGCCTGGGTTCGATTCCCGGCCTGGGTGTTTCTGTGTGGAGTTTGCATGTTTTCTCCATGTTTGTGTGGGTTTCCTCTGGGTGCTCCAGTTTCCTCCCACAACCCAAAGACATGCACAGTAGGTTAATTGGCCGTTATAAATTGCCTGTAGGTAGTTAACAACCTGGAGAGGGATGGGTAGCGCCAGGCCAAGTCTTGCCATGAAGACATCCCCGGATGTTGAGGGATAAGTGAAGAAGAACCACCACCAGCCAGGGAGGGGCAAAATTATGCCCACGCCCCTTCCGTGACATGCAATGCAAGACACCCACTACCTAACTGCAGCCCATGCATATTTTGAGTATTTAACAAACTTGGAGGGAAAGTGCTAACCGCCCCCTCATACAAATGAGCTCACAGACACCCCTGATTGGCTGGCGATAGCTTTGAGTGACTGTGAAGTGAGTGTATGCCGTGAGAGCTCAACCAGTCAGCTCCCATGGACTCCCGGTCACGGAAAGTTGTGACATTAGCCTGGATTCGAACTGGTAATCGCCGAGTTAATAGTCACACACCTTGTCCTATGCGCCATTCAAGAGTCAGCAAATCATCCATGCTTTCACTCTGACTATTTTTGAAAACCTTTGGGTAAAAACTCCCTAAAGGTCCAGATTTATTTACTTATATATACAGTACTTATTTTTTTACAACAGCCTATTGTGGATGTTTTTGGACTGTGTGAGGAAACAGGAGTAGCCGGAGGAAGCCCATGCAAGCATGGGGAGAACATTTAAACTCAGGACCTTCTTGCTGTGATGCGAAT
Source organism: Plotosus lineatus (assembly GCA_024760905.1). NCBI lineage: Eukaryota > Metazoa > Chordata > Actinopteri > Siluriformes > Plotosidae > Plotosus > Plotosus lineatus. The sequence goes on from CM045731.1 coordinate 28,376,716, forward strand.
GGGCTTGGTTTACGATTAGATATTATCACATGTAAGTCTGGTGTTCTAGCTTTCGGATTTAAACCCTAAACCAGTGGTTCTCAATTATTTCCTGTGGCGTCCCCCCTAGGAAGAAAAAAACATTTCAGGCCCTCCACCGCCCCTCAAGCAACTATAAATAGTACTATTTGTGTATAAAATTGTTATTAGTACGCCTCTGTATAACATTGTATCTTTATTATCATTAAAAACAAAAAAGGAAAGAAATATAGTTCAACTTACAATAAAGAATAACTTCATTAACATTGTTTTTTTTTCAATCTGCAATTGAAAAGATTTAAAGTGCACCATGTGCCTGAAATAAAAAAACACATTCTTTGTTTAAACTCATTTGACTTATTTAAGTCTTTACTAGTAATATCTCCGTCTCTCCCCACCTTTTTCTTCGTTCCTCTTAGAATTTTTTCCGGATTGTTTCTTGAAGTGTTGTTTACTGCACTTCATATCGTTTGCTTGTGCGAAAAACCACTACACCATAGCGTGACAATGAGAGCGCCACTGCTAACTAGTGGAATGAAGGTGCAATTACACTTAATTCTTGTACACAATTTCAGAAAAGCATGTTCCCCAGGGTCCCCCCCCAAAGCATCACACCGCACCCCACTATTTGAGAAGCACTGCCCTAAACCAACTGTAGAAGGTCTTTACAAACCTCTCTACTTGTCGATTATAATGTAATAATAAAAACAATGTGTGTGATGGTCATGCTCCACCTTCTTGTGCCTATTTCTCACTTAGTCTTTGGGTTCTCCCGCAAGGGATCTCCGAGTCAGACGTGTAAATTAAGGTTTTATGTCTGCTTTATCCGTTCTCACTTCCCCAAGGCCATGGTGATTACAGCGATGTACAGCAGGTGTAAAAATAATGTGTCATATACTTAGAGATCACACATGAGGATCAGGAATGAGAAAGAACAGCAAAAATAATGAGACAGAAAAACCCCACACAGGGAAGACGCATCAGTGTAAAGTGGTAAAGCGGCACTGAGTGAGTGTGAGGACAAAGAAACGATCATCCTACAAGTATATTTAATTCAGCAAACACAAAATATTAAACAAAGGATTGCCTGTTTGGTCATTACAGAATAAATTCAGTGACTCATTTGAATTTTTTTGTGTGAACTGTTCAGTTCATCAGTTCATTTTCTGTAACCGCTTAATCCTAATTTTGGTAGCGGGGAGGCTTGCGCCCATCCCAGCTGACTTTGGCCGAGGGCAGAGTACACCCGAGACAGCTTGCCAGGCCATCGCAGGCGGAAACACACTGATGGCTGTGCAGTTACTCTTTTCGAAAGTCAGCAATGGTTTTTTACATGCGTCACACCATAGACAGTGAGACACATGGCCGGCCTATGATAACCCAGTTAGCTGCACTGGGGAGGGGCAGTGACAACCCATGGAGAGTGGGGCTTGAACCCCCAACTTTAGGATCAGTGATCTAGCACCGTCTTCTCCTAGACGAGTTTAGTAGGTGTACATACTGTATAAACTGTTTCTTACAAAAAAAGTAAAACCTCCAGACTAGTCATGTCTATAAGAGACAAATCCCCTAGCAACACGAGTGACTTTATGGCATGAATATAGACACTATGTTTAACAACAGGGCTATAAAAGCTGTTTATACATTTAGTATAGACATTATACAATCAGACTGTTAGAACCCACATTGAAATGTCCTTGGGTGAAAGAAAAAAGATGTTCATCTTTCACTCCATCAGAAAGAGAGGACAAAGAATGGAGGGACACTATGGACATCCCACCATCAGATTAGATCTGTCCTGCTCTGGGCATTCTGTCAATCTGTCTCTATTATCCCATCTAGAGCCGGAAAACAGGGACAAAACCTTTGTGTGTGTGTGTATATGTATGTGTGTATGTGTGTGTGCATATGTGTATATATGTATGTGTGTATGTGTGTGTGTGTGTGTGTGTGTGTGTGTATGTATGTGTGTATATGTGTGTGTGTGTGTTGTCTCTGACTCCTGCAGGACAGGACGAAATACAGAATGAGAGGAAATGAGAACGTCACTGTTTACCACAAATCTGTTTCTTGTTTAAAATATGTTTTTCTTTTCCGCTCAGGAGAAACGAGAGAGAACAGTCATTTCACCCTGAACACCTTCAACAGCCCGAACTGTGGGACTGAACCGAGGTGTATTTCTGGCTACATTACCCGTCCTTTCTTTCTCTGGCTGTGGTTTAAATGATTAAAGGTGTTACAGCGAGTCATCACGGTGAACTCGAGTGAAGTGTAACTGCTGTGTAAACGACACGATACTGATTACTCCTGATCTTTTCTCTCGCGCTGTGCGTGCTGATCGTCTCCACTTCCATCTCCATGCAGGAAATGTGAACATGTCTCATTTTTAAGTAGTAACGTCTACAGCCAAACCATTTCCTGAGAAAAATAATTTCCGTTGATTTGTAAGGAACTCTGCAATGTTCACTGTTCATGGGAATAAACAAGCAACCTCACACTGTAAGTCAACACCTCACCCTTATTCACTTTACTGTGATATCAACATCACGTGTGCTGGCGTAGTGGTTAGTACGTCCTCCTCATAGCAAGAATGTCCTTGTTTCGGGTCATGCGTTTCTCAGTGAAGGTCCAATTCTCTTCCTCTTTGTGCATTGGTTTCGTCTGGGTATGCCAGTTCTTTCCTCCAGTACAAACACATGTAGATGAGACTAACTGGGTGGGGTTTTTATTGCCCCTAGATGTGAATGGTTGTGTGTGTGTGTGCCGCCCCTGGAATAGTCTGACTAGCCGACACTTGATGAAGGTGGGGTACAATTGAAACAGCTTTCCAGACCATCACAGGGCCAACACATGCATATTTATATCTTGGATGAATTTGGAAAATCTAATTCACTTAATCTGCATGTCTTTGGACTGTGGGTGGAAACTGAAGGACCAACGTGCAAACTCCACGCAAAATAACCGGGACTCGGACCCAGAACCTTCTTACTGTGAGGCTGATGTGTTAACCACTACCACTGCCCTGTCAACTTCACTCAGAATGTTACATCAATTCATCAACAGGACAGTATTTCAGGAATATAGTTTTATATCCACTGTACGATTAAATAAAAGTTTACAATTTTTATTGGTGACTGTTACACACACACACACACACACAGACACACACACACACACACACACACACACACTCCCACACTACGTGTAGGCCTCCATCAGTCCCGAAGGACTATGGCTGCGCTCTGGCTGGTATCCCGGCTGGTGATA
>CM045731.1:28385000-28425000 GCA_024760905.1 Plotosus lineatus
CCCAGTTAGCTGCACTGGGGGGGACAGTGACAACCTTGTGGAGAGTGGGACTCGAACCCCCAACCTTTGGATCAGCGATCCAGTGCCTTATACCACTAGACCGTCACCGCCCAGGCAAATGAGTAAGTGAGTGAATGAAAATCCATATTTTCGTATGTACTGTAGCTAATTAGACCTCGCTCGCCCTGGGCTGTAGCTTCTTATTTTAACTGGTGAGAGATTTATCTCTGTGTAGCTTTGGTCAGGTCTTGAAGTTCCAGAGTTAGTCATCAATGTTAGAGGTTAAGATGCTCAGCCGTAAATATGTCTCTCAGCTCAAAACCTATTCTAAACCTTTCTAACAGTCGAGAAAATCGTCCAATAAATAATTGTGTGGAGGGACAGAATCATGAGCCGAGGCTGATCCTGATTCACTGACTGTTACTGGGGAAGATTTTCAGTGACTTTAAAAGGCTTTATGTCTTTACTCCAGTTATTAATAGAAAACGAACAGCTGAAAGCCAGCACCTGGAAAGTGTGTGTGTGTGTGTGTGTGTGTGTGTGAGAGAGAGAGAGAGAGAGAGAGAGAGAGAGAAAATGTTCCAATCCACCATTCACCCTCAAAGTCCATGAGACATCGACACATTAACTTTTACTGAATTCTTCCAGAAATATTAAACCCCACAATAATATACTTTTAAATTCATTAACTATTTATTGAAGCATCAACATTTTTGGAAAAGTATAGTATTAAGCTTTAGACCTGCCAAAGCATATGGAAATTATCTGCGCTGTGTTGATGAAAACGTTGGTAGTGTGTTTATCCATTACAGTGCTTTCATTAATCCTTCGAGTGTGTGTTGTGATGACGTAATACGAAGGACACATTGGCGTTATCAAAAGAAAACAAAAAGGAACCCTCAGCTTTCATGGTTCTTTAAAAACAAATGTATTTAGCAGTCACTGCTGCACCCAAAGTCCCAGCATGCAAAAGAGCTGAAAGCACAGATAGGTTTATGATGAATGGAACGATGAGAGTGATCGTGTTAATGATGTCATTCATTCATTGGCCAAACGGATCTATCCCATTAGGGTCGTGATACACTGGGGCCTATTTCAGAGAATTCAGAGTGAAAGTGAGGTCCATCCTGAATGGCTTTCCAGTCATTACTTACTTGGGAACAGTGAGTGAGCCTAATGTACATGTATTTGGAATGTGGGAGGAAACCAGAGTACCCAGAAGAAACCCATGCAAACTCCTCACAGAACCACCCTCACCAAACCTGGGACTCAAATCAAGGACCTTCATCCCCACGTCACCAGCCTTCACCTTTTCTCATCGCCATGTCACGTTCTCCACCTTTTCTCATCGCCACATCACCATCCTTCACCTTTTCTCATCATCTCATCGCCATGTCACATCACCATCCTTCAGCTTTTTTCAATACCATGTCACGTCACCATCCTTCAGCTTTTTTCATCACCATGTTACGTCACCATCCTTCAACTTTTCTCATTGCCATGTCACGTCACCATCCTTCACCTTTTCTCATCACCATCCTTCACTTTTCTCATCGCCATGTCACGTCACCATCCTCCACCTTTTCTTATCGCCACATCACGTCACCATCCTTCAACTTTTCTCATCGCCATGTCACGTCACCATCCAGCACCTTTTTTCATCACCACGTTACGTTACCATCCTTCACCTTTTCTCATTGCCATGTCACGTCACCATCCTTCAACTTTCTCATTGCCATGTCACGTCACCATCCTTCAATTTTCTCATTGCCATGTCACGTCACCATCCTTCACCTTTTTTCATCACCACGTCACGTTACCATCCTTCAACTTTACTCATCACCATGTCACGTCACCATCCTTCACCTTTTCTCATTGCCATGTCACGTCACCATCCTTCACTTTTCTCATTGCCATGTCACGTCACCATCCTTCAACTTTTCTCATCGCCATGTCACGTCACCATCCTTCACCTTTTCTCATCCTCACATGACCATCATTCTCTTTTTCTTATTATAACATCCCCCTCCTTTACCTTTTCTCATCCCTACATCACCATCCTTCAATATTTCTCCCCACATCACAATCCTTTCCTTTTCTGAGCCCCACGTCACAATCCTTCATTTCTCATCCCCACATCACCAGCCTTCACACTTTCTCTTCCCAATGTCAACATCCTTCACCTTTTCTCATCCTCACATCACCAGTCTTCACCTTTTCTCAAAAACACGTCACGTCACGTCCTTTTCTCATCCCCATGTAACAATCTTTCAACTCTTCTCATTCTCACATCACAATCCTTGTTTCATCACCACAACACTATCCTTCTCCTTTCGTCCTCCTCACATCACCATTCTTCTTTTTCTCATTCCATCAACACCATCCTTCACCTTTGCTTATCCCCACATCACCATTCGCTACCTTTTCTTCTCCTCATGTCCCCATCCTTCTCATCCTCACATCATCCTTCTCATTTTCTCATCCTCACATCATCCTCCTTTTCTCATCCCCATGTAACCATTGTTCACCTTTTCTCCTCCCCACATCAATATCCTTTTCTTTTTCACTATTTTTCTTCCACCTGCATGAATTCTTTTCATTTCCCCCTCTTTCCAATTATACTCTCTCCTCTTCCCAGTTCATACCCGACACCTTCTCCGCCACTCTAGGATCAATCTTTCTCGGTATTGTGGTGATGGCATGACAGCACGAACCGATGAGAGGTGTAATTTGAGGTCAAAGCTACTTGAGATGATCTTCAAAGAAGTTGAACCTTGATCAAAGACTGATGCGTTTTGAGGTGCTGTTTCCAGGCAACAATTCGACGGAGGAAAAGCAGACGAGCGAAACTTAAACGACTCTGACTTCATTCTGAAGCCTTTTAATCAGGAGGATTAGAACCAAGACCATTAGAACTAGAGCAGACTAGAACTCTGGCTAAGATTTTTCACACACAGCACACGAGAGAATATTCTTGATGATTAAAGTCTCTCTAGGATCATTTTAAAGTTAGAAAGTAAGAGTGAAAGTCTAGTCTAAAGCTTTGCACTGGATCTCATTAATACAGTGACATGTCAGAAGCAATTTTGAAAGAAAGAAAGAAAAAAAAAAGACTAGATTTATTTTTAATTTTTATTAAATCAGAATGCAAGACCAACGTTTACATCTCAGCTGTGCCATCTTGTGTTCAAAAAAACACTCAGACATTCGCCAAATCACCGAATTCCACACGCGTCAGCTGGACCCTGGAGCCCATCTCAGCTCAAGTCATAGTACACTCTGAACAACTTGATTAACCATCGCAGGGCCAACGCACTCACAACTAGGGGCAATGTGTTCTAGCTATGTAAACCAATGTGCATGTCTTTTGGACTGTGGGAGGAAACCGGAGTACTCGGAGAAAACCCTGACCGAGGGTTCACCCTGACTGAGCCCAAGACACAAACTCATGGCCTTCTTGCTGCGAGAGCAATGTGCCCAACCATGACACCAGCATCATCATCTTTTCCTTTTGGTTGTTCCCTTCAGGGGTCACCACAGCGAATCATCTGCTTCCATCTAACCCTTTCCTCTGCATCTTCCGCTCTTACACCAACTAACTTCATGTTCTCCTTCACCACATCCACAAATGTTCTCTTTTGTCTTCCTCTAGGCCTTCTGCCTGGTAGTTCCAACCTCAGCATCCTACTGCCAATATACTCACTATCCCTCCTCTGTACATGTCCAAACCATCTCAATTTAGTCTCTCTGACGTCGTCTCCAAAATGTCCTACATGTGCTGTCCCTCTGATGTCCTCATTCCTGATCCTATCTATCCTCGTTACTCCCAAAGAGAACCTCAACATTTTCATCTCTGCTATCTCCAACTCCACCTCCTGTCTTTTCCTCAGTGCCACTGTTTCTAAACCATACAACATCGCTGGCCTCAACACCGTCTTGTACACTTTTCCTTTCATTCTTGCTGATACCCTCCTATCACACCGGACACTTTTCTCCAACCATTCCAACCTGCCTGCACACGCTTCTTCACCTCTTTTCCACACTCTCCATTGCTCTGGACTGTTGAGACTAAGTACTTAAAATCCTCCACCTTCCTTATCTCTGCTCCCTCACTGTTCCTCTTGGGTCCTTCTCGTTCACACACATGTATTCTGTCTTACTGAGGCTAACCTTCATTCCTCTTCTTTCCAGGGCATACCTCCACCTCTCTTGGTTTTCCTGCACTTGTTCTCTGCTCTCACTACAGATCACAATGTCTGTCTTCCTTTCGGCTTTTTCCCTTTTACTTGGGAGTCGCCACAGCGAATCATCTGATTCACACGTTTTGATTTGGCAGAGGTTTTTACATTGGATGCCCTTCCTGTCACAACCCTTTTAGCAAGGGACAGAAACACGCTGAAGACTTTGCAGCCTACTCTTTACGAAAGTCAGCAATGGTTCTTTTACATGCCTCTCACCATAGACAGTGAGAGCCATTGATAACCCAGTTAGCTGCACTGGGTGGGGACAGTGACAACCCCGTGGGGACTCGAACCCCCAACCTTAGAATCAGAGATCCTGCACCCTATCCACTAGACCACCACTGCCCCTCACTACAAATCACAATGTCATCTGCAAACATCATAGTCCATGGGGAATTTTGTTTCACCTCGTCTGTCAACCTGTCCATCACCATAGCAAACAAGAAGGGGCTCAGAGCTGACGCTTGATGCAGTCCCACCTCCACCTTGAACTCCTCTGTCACATCTACAGCACACCTTACCACCGTCTTACATCTCTCATACAGGTCCTGCACCACTCTAACATACTTCCCTGCCACTCCAGACTTCCTCATGCAATACCACAGTTCCTCCCTCGGCACCCTATCATATGCTTTCTCAAGATCCACAAAGGCACAATGCAGCTCCCTCTGACCTTCTCTATTAACATCCTCAAAGCAACCACTGCATCTGTGGTGCTCTTTCTTGGCATGAATCCAAACTGTTGTTCACAGATGCTGACCTCTGCCCTTAGTCTAGCTTCCACTATTCTTTCCCATAACTTCAACGTATGGCTCATCAACTTTATCCCTCTGTAGTCACCACAACTCTGAACATCTCCCTTGTTCTTAAAAATGGGCACCAGCACACTTCTCCTCCATTCCTCTGGCATCCTCTCACTCTCCAAGACCTTACTGAATGAACCACTACACCAGCATGCGCCCCAACAATTACACAGCATGAAGATAAGTTGAAGATGGCATGAAGATTCATCAGACTGAATTTGGAGAGTCCACGCCTGCTTCCCTTGAGACTAACACTTTCAGAATGACAACTCCTCCCTTTCATTAGAATGTAATATGGAGAACACACCCCAATACCCCAAAGACTGATTTGTTCATTCATTCATTCATTGTCTCCCGCTTCTGCTGGGGTCGGGTCGTGGGGGCAGCAACCTAAGCAAAGAGGTCCAGACAGCCCTCTCCCCAGCTACTTCCTCCAGCTCTTCCTGGGGCACACTGAGGCGTTCCCAGACAAGCCCTCCAGCGTGTTCTAGGTTGACCCCGGGGTGTCTTCCTGGTTGGACATGCCCAAAACACCACACCAGGGAGGTGTTCGGGAGGCATTCTAACCATATGACCGAGCCATCTCAACTGGCCCCTCTCAATGCAGAGGAGCAGCAGATCTACTCCAAGCTCTCCCTGGATGGTAGAGCTTCTCACCTTATCTGTAAGAGCCCCGTCACTCGGCAAAGGAAGCTCATTTCAGCCAATTGTATCTACGATCTTGTTCTTTCGGTCACTACCCAAAGCTCATGACCATAGGTGAGGGTTGGAACATGGATCGACGGGTAAATTAAGAGCTTTGCATTTCGGTTCAGCTCCTTCTTCACCATGACAGACCGGTACAGGCTTCGTTTAACAGCAGAGGTTGCAGTGATCCATCTGTCGGTCTCCCGCTCCATCCTTCCCTCACTCGTGAACAAGACCCCAAGATACTTAAACTCCTCCCCTTGGGGCAGGACCTCATTCCCGACTCGGAGGGTGCATTCCACCCTTGTCCGACTGAGAACCATGCCCCCCCCGAGATTGCCATTGAGGCCACACCATCTTTCCTACACATACCTACTTTCTTAAAACTCCATCATTCAACGGTAATTGCTGATATCGTTAAATCAAGTGTTTAAAAGACAAATCAGAAAAAAGGATGAAAGATTTACTACTTTTATTGTAAAAAGTTTTTTTTTTTTTTTTAAACACAGCTTCAACTGATAACCAAAAGATTATGTTGGAATGGATGATGAATGAAAAATGCGTGCTGTGCGTATTAGTAAAAACTCCACATCAATAAATTTAAAAAGAGTCCAGTAACTGTAAATCCTATCTGCGTGAGGATCTGGACTCGAGGATCTGCACAACGAGGCGATTCTTCAGGCCAAGCAGTTTGGTTCTGTAATTGTCCAGCAGGGCAGAGCTCAGACGCTCACGCAGATCTCGCAAAGACGGCAAGGACGTGCAATCTGGGACGTTTAACAACACATGGAAAAAATCCTGCCACAGAGCACTGTGAGGATTCCTGAGAGAGAGAGAGAGAGAGAGAGAGAGAGAGAGAGCGAGAGAGAGAGAGATTTTTCAGTGAAGCTATGCATCTGTGTGTGTGTTGAGTGTGAGTAAGAACTTGGAAAACATGTCATGGCTCTAGAAAGATCAGTGCAGTGACGGTTCTTTGATGATATTCCTGAAGTCAGTAAGCAGCTGTACTATTCTCAGCACCTTCTAGATTTCTCAGTGAGAAAGTTCTAGAATGTAGTATATATTCAGAAGCCTGGGTTGGCTGTGTCCCAAATCACACTACCAGGCTCAGACTCAAACTGTCACAATAAGGTGATTGTAGTGCACTTGTCCTGTGTTGCCAGTGTTAGTATGGAAGAAACGAGCAGTGTGTTGAAAAGTATAGCGTGATTCGAGACACAGCCCCTGACTGTACTGTAATCCCTGATGGTAATGTATTAAAAAAAACACTGACCTCTTAAACACTGCTCCGGTCTTCCACACGCCGCCGTCATTCCTCACATGCATGTATGATCCAAACAGCATGCAGTACACTGTACCGGCTATGCCAAAATAATCCGTCTGCCAGGGGCGCCGCACATGCGCGCGCGCACACACGCGCACACACACACACACACACACACACACACACACACACACACACACACACACACGTCAGCAATATGGTTTGTATAGAGTCAGTAATCAAGTGTGATTTGCATTTACAGCATTTGGCAGACGCTCTTATCATGAGCATTTTACAATCATCTCTTTTTATACAACTGAGCAATTGAGGATCATGGGCCTTGCTCAAGGATCCAACAGTGGTGATAGTGGGGATTGAGTCGCTGACCTTCAATCAGTAACCCCTTGCCTTATCCACTAAGCCACCACTGCCTTGTGTAATGATTCAGTACCTGATAAGTCCAGGGTCGGCCGCTCAGCATCTCTGTGCACTGGAAGCCGGAGGTCATGCAGTGGGCAGTGAACTGAACTCCTTTCGGGAACAGAGTCATATCAATACTCTGACCAAAGTCTATCAGAACCAAACCATGTTCCAGATCCTCCTCAATCAGATTCTTATTTTCCAGGAACCTACAGACACACACACACACACACACACAAATTCACTAAGAACCTCAAACAAGTGTATGTAGCTCAATGCGGAAAACACACAAATATCAAGCGTGCGCACACACACACACACCTCTCTCCCAGCATGAAATTGTCGGGTTTGATGTCAGCATGGATGATGTGTGCAGCGTGTAGTCTCTCCACCATGTCCAGGATACACACAGAGAAATATAGAACCAGAGGCTGAGGCATCACTTTCTCACTGCGGCTCTTATACAGGTTTACCACATTCTAAAACACACACATACGCGCGCGCGCACACATGCACAGGACAACCGTACACTTGTAAAAGGTGAAGTGTTAACTGTTTGTTCTGGTGTTTGTTGGAACTCAGTATTATAACCTTATTAAAACGCTTAATTATTATTAAGGGATTATAAAACATTTGATACAATTTTTTTGTTTGATGGTATAAGTGCATCTGATCACGGAGAAGTGTGTGAGATGTTTCCTCACAAGCAGTGTTCCACAGGTGTACAGCTCTCCCAGCAGCACGCTGCCATTGGTGAACAGGTGAGCAGCATGCAACTGGCTGTACAGGTGGCGAGCGCTGGATTCCACCCGTGCGTTCAGCTGAGTGTTTATGTAAAACTCCCACGGGTTAAAGGGCTTCTGTACCTGCACCACAGGTAACACACAAACTACATCACACAGCAAGCAGGGCCAGTTTTAAATATTCTTTCAACATCCTTGCTGTAAGTACACACCCGTACTGCATTACCCTCAAACACAGCTTGGTCACCTACCTGCTTCAGTCTCACATTACACAATATTCATACTTCACCATCTACTGTGTCAACACAGACACACAGCATGTAAAGGATTCAATTACATACCTTCAGGATTAGTTTGTGCGTGGTTATGATATCGGTGGCCTGATAAACAGTAGCGAAAGCTCCCTGACCCACAACGCAGTCCACACGCACACACACATCCCCTGGAAAACACACACAAACTCTGAGAATAAAATACAACATCACATTATAGACTTTACACATAACAGGTATGGCTTCTGGGTTTATTTTAACCCCACCCATTTTCTCCCTAATTTAGTCGTATCCAATTCCTACCCCTCAGTTATTGCCTTCCCTATCACACAATCACCACTAACCAAGGAGGGGCGAAAGCATGTACACACCCCCCTGTGACATGCAATGTTAGCCACCTGCCTCTTTCAGAACTGCGGCACCATGTGTATATTTTGGGCAGTCTAACACACTGAGGGAAAGCGCTATCCGCCCCCTCATACAAATAAGCTCAGTCAATCGGCTGTCAATCGTTGTGCATACGCCCCCCCCCCCCGTAAGAGCTTGGCCTATTAGCCAATTCCCATTAGCTCCTGCTTCTGGATGGCTTTGGCATTAACCTAGATTTGAACTCGCGAGCTCTGGGTTAATAGCCCGGCACCTTGTTGAAGCGCCACTCGGGAACCTGGTTTCTGGTTTGTATGTTTCACAGTCAGATGACCACAAATATAAACAATTTGACTCCACAAAAACCCCATAGTGTTCTAGAGCTTCATTTGTGTCAGAAATTAATGCAGTAGAGTGTAGTATCAACATAACAGGGATCCCAGTGAGGTTTAGAAAAAAAATAGAGTTAATTAAATATTTCAGCTGGGGGTCAAGGGGGCCACATGCAAACAAGTTAATCATTGTTTTGTAACATGCACAACACTAAACAAAACAACTTAATGTAAAAAAATACTGAAAAGTTATTTCAGTGTAGATAAACACACATAATTCAAGTAGCATAGCTCTATGGCTCGTCATTCATGGGTAACATAATTATGAAATAATTTGTAGAATGATCACATAACACGTGACATATTATCACAACAAATGTTTGTGTTCAACTAGTGAGCGTACCTGCTGCAAGTTAATATGTTAATAGGATAACAAATAATGACATCAAATATGAACACCCCAGCCCCTGTAAAAGTGAGCAGAACAAAACTACACCAGGCAGAAAATTTCCATATTTGGGAAGCATCATGAAACCTGAGGGCGATACAAAGGAAGACAGCCACAGCAGACTGGGCAAGGCCAGGAGCATTTTCAAGGAGATGAACAACAGTTGGAGATCCACACAGTACAGCTTCAACACCAGACTCAGGCTCTACCAGAGCTGCTTCATATCTGTGCTCCTGTATGGATCTGAATGCTGGAGGATGACAGAGACAGATCTTGCTAAGCTAAGACCATTCAACACCACATGCCTTCGAAAAATCCTCCGAATCTTCTGGCCTGAGAAGATCTACAATGAGGTCCTGCTGAGACGATGTAAGCAAGTCGACATGGGTACCATCATTACAAGAAGAAAATGGAAATGGATTGGACATATGCTGCGGAAAGACCAGCATTCTATAGCAAGAACCGCATTGCACTGGACCCCAGATGGAAAGAAGAAGAGAGGGAGACCAAGAGTAATGTGGAGGAGGACAGTGGAGTGTGAGATGGAAGCCATGAAGCATTCTTGGGGTTCTTTGAAAAAGATGACTCAGGACAGGCAGGGGTGGAGGAACTTTGTTGCTGCCCTACACACCACTGGGTGTAATGGGTAAAGGATGATGATGATGGTACAGTGGTACTTCACCTTCCGTAATGAATCCGTTCCAGAGCTTTTTTCGTAACTTGCATTTTTTGTAAGTTGAACCGCATTTTACATGTAAAACAAGTGATTCGTTCCAAGGCCCACAATACTACCCCCTAAACCCTTTAAAATTATAAAAGCATACCTTTTAAAGACTCTCTTCTGCTTCAATATCGTACCGATGGTAGACGGGTTTGGCCATATTCCTTTGCGATATCACTCGAGCCCATTTCTTCTTCTCACGCGTCAGGTGGACCTGTCCAAGATGGCGCTCGAGTGAAGGCAACATGAACGACAGCTCAGTTGTTCGCCAATGGGAGGCCAGTGGGGTGGGATGTTTGAACGTCATTGATGGGAGAGCAGTTCGTGCATTGTTTGAATGGCACGTTTGAATTTTTAAGATTGCGCTTTCGTAACGTGAATTTGTTTCATATCCTCAGACAAAAAATTTAGCAAAATTCTTTTCGTAACCTGCATTTTTCATTTGGTGAGACTTTCGTAAGGTGAGGTACCACTGTAATTCAAAATGTCACAACATTTACTCTGCACTAGTAAACAGTCTTACACTGTACTTATTACATAAATTTATAAAAATAGTGGAATTCCGCTAAACAGCAGCGATCTGGGATCCCTGCTACATAAACAGGCGGTTTAGCATCACAAGGCATTGTATCCACAAGACTTAACACACAAGCGCAGTGTCTCAGATCCCATCCTTACACACCATTCAACATTGTTGCACTTACACTCACCCGTTTATCATCACAGCTAACATTTAAATTTTAAAAAAGTCCACCTTCTTTAAACCTACTGAAAGTAGGTGGGAGTTTTAGATTTGAGATGTGATTCTTGATGATATGCACTATAATGGAGGAAACATTAACATGGAGACCCAGGTGTGCAAATCCAAACACCTAGTCATAACATTTTCATTTAGTGTACACGTGCATGTATATAGTAGTTGAAGTGATTTTATATACTGCGTGTGTGAGTGAATACACACACACACACACACACACACACACACACATATATACATACCCATTTGTACAGTTAGTTTGGGGGTGATGGAGGGAACACTGCTTGACCAGGAGCTCACGTTGGGGTATGAGGTCAGAGGGGTGCGCAGACCAGCAATGAGAGATACAATCAGGTCATCATCCCATGGGTCAGAGATTACCACTGCACGTACACCATACACACACGTACACACAAGATGTAATGCAATGCATGTAATAATGATCTGTTTCTCATATAGAAGAAAACTTGAACAGTTTGTGGGGCATACCTGAGAAAGATGTGAGTGGAGCAGATGGTTGTGTGAGACTCATGAGATCATCATCACAGTGTACTATTTGAGATATTTCCAGCACATTCCCCATGGCACAGATTTTACTGCTCCGTTGTGAACTCACCATCATTTCCAGATCCGCCTCATTCTGGTAGACAGGACTCTTTGGGCAGATCCTGTTTGGTCTCAGGTCTGGTTCCACTGCTGGACTCATGCTAACATCTTGGACGGGGACTGAGTCTCTAATAGGGCTCACACAGAGCGACTTCTCTGCAACGTTTAATCTCGGAAAGGAGGGTTTCTCTGATTTGCGTCTGCTGAATGATCTTTTAGAGTGCAGAATTCCGGAGTGCTCCAGAATCGAGGATGAGTGTTGATCTGAGTGGACATCGCAAGAAGGTCTGTAGATCTGAAGCGGCAATGGTGACTTCATCACAATATCCAGGTCAGGTTCAGTGGGCTGAACTGGACTCTTCATTTGGAAACAGCCAAACCCTAGAACTGGGTCTGGGCTCATAGGAATGTCCTGGCTTACCCTCAACACTGGATCAGGGCTTTGTGGAACCATGGAGGAGTTCTGGTGGTGGATGGAAGGATTTTCCAATAGCAGACTTAGAGATTTGCGCATGTTGAAGGACCTTTCAGGGATGAGAACATCAGCTTCTTCAACATCTGATAGTTGTGAGTGGTTCAGGTGCAGATGAGCTGGTTTGAGCTCCTCGATGATATTCATGCTGCTGGAGTTTGTTACCTCAGGACAGAGTCTCAGTTGAAGCTTCTTGTTTGAGTTGCTGTTGTATGATGTAATCTCTGGATCAGAGTTCTGAGCGTGCTGGTAGAGCTCTGTGTTTGAGTGACACTGCAGGGATGTGGACTGGACCTCATCTCTCAAACAGGTGACATTGCTGGAGGTGAACTGCACCGACATGTGAAGGAGGTTGGAGTTTGGCAGGTGTAGCTCTTCCTTGGTGTGGTGTGAGGTGTTTTCCCCCAGGCTGCTGGAGTTCACGTTTCCCACCGTGAAATGAGCTGCTCTGACCTCCGCGTCTGGACTCTGGTACACACTCCAGCTGGGTTTGGTTCTGGCTCTGAGCTCCCCGGTGGTTGTGCCGCTCTGATCGGCAAGGGGGAGAGGAGCGAACATGCGGAGTGGCGGTAACGCCTGCTTGCTGATGGTGCTGTTGGTCTGACTGTGCTGTGTCAGTGAGTGAGTGTGCCCTTGCAGACTGACACACTCTCCCACGATGGTTCCCTGAGCGCTTGGAGTGCACTCGGCACCCCCACACTGCTTCTCCTCAGGAGGACTCTGCTCCAGAATTGGACTGGAACGGTCAAAAGGGACTCAGGTTACAAGCTAAACATCTGACAGGTGCAGTTGTGGGTATGGATCTGCGACACCTTTTCAACCTAGCTTTTTCCTCATTATTACCAGGGTACTCAATTCTGATTGGTCGGTTACAGTACCAGAACTCGCATACTGAAATCCCTGAACACATAGATGGAGGAATAGATAAATATTTTATTTATTTTACTGATGAGTGGGCTTAAATTACTGGTATCAGATAAGTTGGATGTCACCTGTTTTTGAGTTGAATGAACACCACATTGCCCTTTCATCATAAACCTGAACTGCAGGATGTTTGTATGGATTTCAATTTTTGTACTTTTTTTTTTTTTTTAATCTGCCAATTACATTAATGCCTTAAAGTTTCAGAGAAATTGTACAAACTGTACAGTGGAACTTTAGATACTGTGGTGGTGGTTATATTATTACTCTACACCAACACTTGATATATAATCTATATCTAAATCTGAGCTATTGTTCCTTTACTAGAAAAAAGTTTATCTATTATTGTTTTTACTGGAAATGATGATGATTATAATAGTCATCATCATGCTGCCTGTTGAACTTGAAGGTTCTTGAAATTAACACAAAAACAGAAATCTGTATTTGTGATATTGTGACATCATTAATATTGTATTTGCAAATATCATAATATTATTTCTGAGCCATTTCGCCCAACCCCTATTCATAACACACAGTTTGTGTGGTGCACACCATTGGTAGAAACAATAAGATCATGGTTAAATTAATATTTAGTGAGTAATAAGATGAATACAGACACTCCCCACTTTACGTTCATTCGTTTTACGTATTTTTCAATTTTGCGGGTTTTTTCTTTTTCTTAAATTATGTCAAATTTTGAGTTTAGCATGCTCTCTGTACTACGAGACGTACCTACATAGTACGCTGACGTAATACGCTACTTCCGCATGCCGCTGCGTCAGACTGTACGTGCCATGTTTGTTCCCAGTTCACCGTGTGTTACCCTTGTGTTAAGACGTTGTCTCTGTGATCTTTGTGTTTACACTGTTTTGCGGAATTTTGTAACCAGAGGCAAATATGGTTGGGTCAGAAGCATAAGCCTACTAGTGATAGTGGAAATCAGAAAAAGCTGCAAGCCATCTCGTTAGAAACGAAGATGACTATTACCAAGAAAATTGATGCTGGTGAAAAATATGTGAAATGTTGCACGTTTCTTCCAAATGGCTTCATCGAAAAGGTTCAGATACTTTTTCATACCACTGTACTAAGTTATGTTTATAATAATTGATTTAGGGGTGTTCTATGGAGATACGGTAATGGTATTTATGGATGTATAGAACAGTATGAACGTCATACGTCACTGGAGCATACAGTAACAACTTACCTTTTTTTCTTTTCACCTTACGTTCGGCCGTCTGGAACCAAACTAAAACGCAAGTTGGGGAGTGTCTGTATGTACAATGTGTCAGTCATTACTAAGAAATAAACCCCTTCAGAGCGATACCAACCCTAACACTGATCCCCCTTTCTAGGTGTAAGGTAAGCTAAAGTCTGTTGGGGTTTTTATACCCAAGCATAGTGGTTCATTAGGCCGGTGCTTATCCCCAGTTTCTGCAGCGTGAAGCGACCAGGAATTCAACTCCTCCTGGATGGGGCCGCTAGTCCATCGCAGGTTACCTTCCCAGTATATTTTTACTGGTACCCATTTATACCGCTGGGTGAACAGAGGCACACTTGTAGTTGAGACCTTGCCCAGGGGTCTTAGCACAGTGGGGGTCTAACTGGGATTTGAACACACAACCTCCCGATCATGAGCACAGCACCCTAATCATGATGCCACCGGCCCCGTTTCTAGGTGTACTCTGTAATAATTATCTCCTAGCGAAGAGGTTCAGTAGTAGTACCTCAGTTTAGCAGGCTGGCGTAGGTACGGGTTTTCCTCTGCTTCACTCTCCACTAAAAACACACACACAGTAATATACACAACTTTATTATTGTACCATGAATTCTGTTGTTGATGAAGACTGTGTGTGTGTGTGTGTGTGTGTGTGTGTGTGTGTGAGTATACCTTCACTGTGCTGTGCGTTCCAAGAGTAAGGTGTGATGGGGTGGAGCGGTGTGGACACCAAGTGGGCGGAGAGAGCAAAGTCTTGCGTGTGATTGGGAAAGGAGGCCATGGGGGCATGTCCATTACCCCATACAGTGGTGTCATCAGTAATAGACCCCAGTCCCAGTGGAGTGACCTAATGGAGGGAGGAGTGAAGAAACACATCAAATAGCCAGAAATGTAATAATCCTGTCATCATCAATTCACCTCAGTTGCACCCCCTAGTGGATGAAATGGAATGTGTGTAACCTTCACACGTTTAGCTACACGGTTCACCCTGACTACAAGCTGGTGTAGAGATTAGCACGTACGCCTCAGGAGTCTGAACCTTAGGCTTGACAAGAGCAATTCTGTGTGGAGTTTGCAAAGTATCCCCGTAATTGGGCAGGTTTCATCCAGGTAGCCCGGTTTCCTCCCACAGTGCAAAGATTTTAAGCTAACTAGATGCTCCAAATTGCCTAGGTGTTGGTATGAGTGGTTGTATGTTTGGCCTTGTGCTAGACTGTGCTAGACTGGCGAGCTGTTCGGGGTTTACCCCAGCTTCATCCAGAGTTGGCCGAGATAGGCTTTAGCTTCCCTGCAACATTAGTAGGAATAAGCGGCTCAGCAAACGAATGAATGAATAAATGTTGTCCTCCACTTGCCCAGGTGAAGCGCACTACAGATGAAACAACACACACACTTGTCCCTTTAATCAGAGCAAAGATGAATCAGAATCCTTTATTGATCTGGAGGAAATTGTGAACTTCCTGGTCATTAGGGGAGAAATGTATTAGAACAGTTCAGGAACACTCACATTAGCTTTAGACACTGGGATCTCCTTCAGAGCACGGACAGCAACAGGCTTGGGCTTCATCACCACTTCAGCATTCACACTAACACACACACACACACACACACACACACACACACACACACACCTCACCATTTTGTCTTTCTTTCCTTTATTATCACTACTTTTGTCTCCATTTCTTATTTTCTGCCCTGTTTTGCATTGTTCTCATATTTACCTTCCGTTCTCGTTATTTTCATCCTGATAAACACTGAATGGTGTTGAGGATGCAGCTTTCACTGAGAAGGGTGCAAAAAAATTCACACACGCACACTGAATTAATACAGAAAATTATTAGTACAGCATTAGAATCAAATTATATATAATCCAATTTCCTGGTAAAGTCATATCTCTCCCTCTTGCTCACACACACACACACACACACACACACACACACACACACACACACCAGTGACTCTGCAGCTCCTTTCAAAGTGGTCATTCTCAACAGCAGTGTTGATGTATGTGGAGTTGAACAGTGAGTCCTGGAACAGTGTCGGTCCCTGGAACATGTTCCCGATCAGATCTACAGGAACAGGAGAAGCACGCATACACACACTTTATCCAATGGTTAGTCAACTCCAATAAGTCTGTGAATAGTTACCAAGTTCGAGTTAGTGTACCTCAGAACTGCTGATACTATTATGATTGTTTATCTTTACCACATGTACAGTATTTCAAACCGAAATACAATAACAGCGCTGCTATTTATTTAAACACCCTGCTGGTGTGAAGAATTAGCTTTTAACTCTGTGCTTTATGCGGAAACATGACATGTCTGGTAGAGTGTGTGTGTGTGTGTGTGTGTGTGTGTGCGCGCGCGCATTTGTACACTTACCCAAAGCCTCTCTGGTGTTGACCGTGGGAGAAGGAAGTACACGTGAAGGAGTGGCTGAGATCAAACCCAGAGATGTGTTCGGAGTAACATGGGAGTGATTAACACCTCCATGAGACACTGAAAGTGAGTGCATGAGAAAGGAAGCGGAAGAAAAAATAATGAGAGTGAGCCCCTCTATATAGTGAAAAAGTGCTTTTGGTGTTCTTTACTCACCGTCGGTGTTTGGAACTCCTTCGAATTCTTCACCAACCAACACATCACTAACATAAAAACACAGAATAAACCACAGTGGTTTTAATGCCATTATTGTGTTAGAATCACTATACTGTATACACTCTACATAGGAATATTAATTCATGGGAGTATTGGTGAGTGATATTGGTTTGGAACAAGACCACTTTACAACAGAACAGAGTGTGGCAACAGTGCCAGATGCAGAGGAGCCAATAATAAACAACAACAATAACAAGATAGTTAAATACATTATAGGATGCGGTTCAGGTTTCATACTAGCATGACACTCATTGTACACTACTGCCATACCTGTGCCCTAGAGTTATATGGTGTGTGCAAACTGTGGTTTAGGACAAAACCCAATAAGTAGTGAGCTTACTGCTGCACTGTTTACATGTACATTAGGTAGTGTGGTTCAGGCCACAACTTCATCTCTGTGGTCAGAGCAAGTAGTGAGTGTGTGTATCCATCTCTCACCTTCTCGAAGTGTACTGCTGTTCTGTGTGACTAGTACACTCCGCCCCGGTAAGCAGTTCCTCTCGAACCACACACACATCATCAGGTCTTGTCTCCACCATGTGGGTGAGGCTGGGGAAGGGTGTGTGGGTACCAAGTGTGAGTGTGTGTTGCATTCTCTGAGAGAGTGTCATGTTAGTGTGGCGTGTGAGGGATGGTTCAGACACACCCATCTCACTGGTAGGTTTTGATTGGTGAGTGGGATGAGGGGCATCTTCTGTGCTTTGGATAGGGGTTAGCCCTGAAGTAACCTGCACACAAACACACGCACGCGCACACACACACACACAGGAAGGTGTATAAAAATAATTTTGTTTTAGTTCACCCATGTAGTGTTTTACCTACAGCAGGTGTGTGTGCTTCTTCCAGGCTAGTGTGCATCTATGTACCTGCTGCAGGTGTGTGTGCAGACGCATACCTGTTGTGGGTGTGGCTCATCACTTAATTCATTGTTTAACTCCGTTAACAGTCTCTTCATTCTCATCACCTCCTGTTCCTCTTCTTCACATTTCTTCCTCATCTCCTCTGCACGCACACACACACAATCTGAGAGAGAGATTTTGTATGGAAAGGTGTGTGTGTTTGTGCGTGCATTGCATGTACATTCGCAAATGATTCACTCATTTTTTTATTCCAGTCTGATGAGTCACCTGACTGAATTGATTCATGAATAGTTAAATGTACCAATAATTTTTTAGCAGATTTTACAAGTCAAGCATATCAAATTCAATAAACTTCATGAACGTGAAGAGTGAGTGGGTGGACAGGCGGGTGAGTTGGTATGCCTCACCCTGCTGTCTGTACACTTCCTGCTGTCTGAGTTTGGTGAAGTACTGGCGTGCTCTCAGCTCCTCGAAGCTCAGTTCTGACCCCTCACCCACCACTTCCCCCACACGGTACATGAACACAAATTTTGTTTCACTGCTGTTGATTGGCTGAGGGTTATTCTCTGAACGTGAGATTCTGACACACAATATAAAACACCGTTATCATGTAGTGTAAATATTCAACTTCAATATGACACATCATTCAACTATAGTAATAATTATTAAATAGATATTCTTACGTGCGGATGATTTTCTCTTCAGAAATCTGGCAAGTGCCCACATCCTGCAAAAAACATTCATATCATTCACACACACACACACACACACACACACACATATATATATATATATATACACACACATTATATATCATTCATATATATATATATATATATATATATATATATATATATATATATATATATATATATATATATATATATCAATCAGTGGTTCTTAACCTGGGTTCGGTGAGTCAGTCTCAGGAGTTCGGTGGAGGTCAAGACACACACCCAACTCATATTCATAACGACATGTCCCGCTCAACCATCACTGGCTGCAGGTGATCACGCTACATTACTTGGCCAATCTGTGCTGCAGGAAATTTGGTGTGCTCAGTAGTCGAATTGTGACTGTTGTGATGGTACGTCATGTGATTTCTTTCATAATATTTTAATCCATACTATGTTAAGCAAAAAAGAAGTGGTCAGGCGAACATGTACAACATGGATTCACATATATAATGAAATCAACCCTCTGCTGATGGACGTATATGTACATGTGTATGTGTATATAATATCAATAAATACATATTCAACGCTATAAATGCTTATAATAACAATTAAACATTCAAAAATAATCCATAAGATGTAAATAAAAAATACATACACACACATACAGACAGCGCTTGCACACACAGATGCGCACCTCACATAAAAATGTAAGTAATTTTGATGGGGGAGTTCATGCATTTTATTGTTTTTGTTCTTTGAACACAGTGATGTTAATGCACAGTTCATTTTGGTGCCCCAGTAAAAACATATACTTATATCTTGAATTTGAAAAAAAAAAAAATTCATATTTTATTTTTCAATAAAGAAGGGTTCGGTGAATAAGTATATGAAACTGGTGGGGTTCAGTACCGCCAACAAGGTTAAGAACCACTGATATTACGTTTACTTCATTGTCAGTGTTGACAGGTGGCAAAGAAGGAAAATAATAATAGTCATACATTACACTGTAGTTGCACTCGATCTGTCTGATACAGCTGTTGATTAACCAGCCGAGAATCCTGCAGAGGAGTACTTACTACATCTGAGACACACACACACACACACACACACACACACACTCTGAATACTGAGTACAGTACTCTTTTCAAATTATTCAATCTGATTAATTCAGTCTAATGAGTGATGAGTGTGAACTGATTCATCAAATGAATAAATGAACATTTTCAGCATTTGGCATTTTTTATATAAGTGAAAACTCGAGGGATAAGGGCTTTCCTCAAAGGCCGAACAGTGGCAGCATGACGGCACTGGGGATCAGTAACCCAGGGCCCAACCCACTGAGCCAACACTGCACCACTGAACAGTTTTCAGTATTGAACTTGGTTCAATAGAACTGATTTACTAAACTGCGTCATAATGAAAAGTGAGCGTGTGGATGGAGTTAATGGTTGAGTGAGTGGGTCCCTCACCTTGCTGTCTGTACTGCTGTCCGATTCTGGTGAAGTACCGGCGTGCTCTCAGTTCCTCAAAGCTCAACTCTGATCCCTCACACGCCACATCACCCACACGGTACATTGACACACATTTTGTTTCACTGATACCGTTTTGTTGAGGGTTATTCTTTGAATGCGAGGATCTAATAAACAGTATAGAACATTAATGATTATCCTTTACTTTGACCGAGTTACATTTACATTTACAGCATTTGGCAGATGCTCTTATCTAGAGCGACTTAAAATGATAATTTTTATGCAACTGAGCAACTGAGGGTGAAGAGCCTTGCTCAAGGGTTCAACCGTGGTGATTGGACCGCTGACCTTCAGATCAGTAATACATCGCATTAACCACCAAGCCACAACTGCCCAAACTCCAGCCTCTTCCTAGTTTGTAAGAAAGGCTGGAAGAGGAGATGAAAACTCCTACTGGGCAGTCGGGAACTGCCTTCACAATGAGGCAACGATGAATAGGGAAATAAATCATGCTTGGCCCTTTGATAAAGTCAAGTACTTCTGTAAGCACCGCTGCAAACAACAGTTTGGATGGGACAATTCAGCAGGACTTGAAGAAGTCAGCGGTGAATGATTACATTATGCTGAACAAATTAACATAAAATAGTCAAATATCAGCATCCGTGAACTACGATTATATATGATTAATTATTGTGTTAAAGTTCGGCTCATTTTCTGTAATCGCTTAATCCTAATTAGGGTTGCGGGGAGGCTGGCGCCCATCCCAGCCGACTCCGGGCGGGGGCAGAATACACCCTGGACAGCTCGCGAGGCCATCGCAGGGCAGAAACACGCTGACGGCTTTGCAGCTACAGTTCTTTTATATGAATCTCATACGACAGACAGTGAGAGACATGGCTGGCCTTTGATAACCAAGTTAGCTACACTGGGGGCGAGCTTTGACGATGACAGAGTGACAACCTTGTGGAGAGTGGGACTCGAACCCCCAACCTTTGGATCAGCGCTCCAGCACCTTATACCTCTAGTCCACCACTGCCCGTGTTAAAGTTGCTTAAAAATTAAAAAAAAAAAAAAAAGAAAGATAGATAGACTTACATGTGAGTGATCCTGTCTTCACTAATCTGACATGTCCCTACATCCTGCAAAATAACATTTATATGGTGCACTTTAAGTATCGGAAATAGTACAGTAGATATTCAAAAGTCACATTTTGTGGCTTTGTAGCCTGAAATGATCGCACACATCCACACCCACACACACCCACACAGTCCAAATTAGAGTTATGGGGAAGGGAGGCTGGTACTCATCTCAGCCAACTCTGGGCGAAAGCTAGATAGAATATGTCTAATATTACAATAACAATAATAGTAACAATAATAATAATAATAATAATAATAATAATATACAGCTTTATTGATCTCACAATGGAGAAATTTACTGTTACGGGCTCTCGAAGTACCATCAATAGGGTGTGCAAAATAGCTCAGAAAGGTGTAACATCATTGAGTCATACTGTAATACAGTATTAGAACAGAACAATAAAATAAAAATAAAAAACAAAACAAAACAAACAAACAAAATAATAAACCCCCAAAAAATTAAAAACTTTGTAGAGTGGCTACATGTATACATGTTATATGTGTCTTGAGGGCAGAGTAGATGGATCATATGGTTCACGGTCACAAGGTGGTACTTACATTACACTGTGGCTGCACTTGAGTTGTCTGATGCAACTGTTGATTTAAAAGCTGAGAATCCTGCAGGGGAATGTTTACTGCATCTATAACACACAGTACACTCTTAATAATCTGTTACAAAGTTACATAAAACCTTAGAAAACACATTACTTCACAGATTTAACACCTATATCAGTAATAAATCAGCATCACTCAGTCAGGTGAGTGTTCCTGGTGCACAGGTGGCATGTTTCCTACCTGAGGAAGTGGTCTGGGACAGTCCTGTTCTGCTTTGGAATAACCTGTAACCACACACCACAGCAGTTTTCATCATCACTCTTAATAGTCCTTCATGCAGAAATGATTGAATGGGCAAGTCTTGTTACAAACCTACTCTAGACTACTTACTCAAATGTAATACATATGGGAACAACTATCCCATCACTTTACTTTATATCAATGTCATATGCAGTTTTTAAATATGCAAATACATCCTTAAGGATGCAGAAAAAGTATGTGACTGAAAACAGAACCTTTGGTGTTACACCTTTCCATGTGGTGGAGTATCTGCTGAACTCTTCTGACAGTGTGGATGCAATACAACATAACTGAGCTCTATAGTACAGCAGTGACTGCAGGTGTGTAACACACTGTTACAGAGAACATAAAACACTGAAACACTGATCCAGAAAAGGCGCTGGTTCTGTACAGACCTGTAATGGTGCAGCAGCATGTCAAGAGGTTCTGCTCGGTTTTCTAAAGCTTTCTGATAGACCTGTTCTGCCTGACCTGTCAGGCTCCTTTTCTCACACTCCTGAGCCCAGCTGGTGTACAGCGCAGCCGACTGTGTCCCCACACCATGACCATGTACCTGACTGTACATCATTACTGGATCTGAGACATAACTGGCCTGCACACACATTGATATTTGTTTCTTTTTGCTTGAATTATTTAACTACTGAGTGAAAATGAATCAACCAATCAGCAAACAAACCAACACTTCATGAAAACACCATGGTGATGACGTGGAGATGTCCGCTACACACTCACACATTGGATGCAGTGTTTGATGAACCGTAGGTCATTGTGATAACACATATCCTGCAGGAAGGTCTGCACTAGGCGCTCCAGAACCACAGACATGTAACACTTCTCATCAGGAGCCAATCTGGAGTCTAAAAAATCCACAAATCTGAAAAAAAATATATCAGAAGTATCTTTTATAATTTAGAGGGGAGGGAACACTTTTGTTTTAAGTGCAACTGATACCCTGACAGACCAGGTCCAGCCTTATGTGACTCATTTACATCAACCCACCAGAGCTTATAAACATTGAGAGTAAAAACAAAGAGCATGATATCATCATCATTCCAGATGTTGATTAGATTGTTTAGTAAGTTTAGGATAACAGAAACGGTTTTTTTCTCTTTCTCTAGTTGTCATTACTCACTTATCCCAGGCTTCCAGAGGATCATCACCCTGGTAACTCGTCATAGTTGACTCAAATTTTCTGTAAATAAGAACACCGTAATGTTTATTCTGACACAAATCTATAAACATAAGTTCATCATCAGTTCATTTTCTGTAACCGCTTTATCCTAATTAGGGTCGCGGGGAGGCTGGTGCCCATCCCAGCCAACTCAGGGCGAGGGCAGAGTACACCCTGGACAGCTCACCAGGCCATCGCAGGGCTGAAACACGCTGACGGCTTTGCAGCCTACTCTTGTCGAAAGTCAGCAATGGTTCTTTTACATGCCTCACACCATAGACAGTGAGAGACATGGCCCGCCTTTGATAACCCAGTTAGCTGCACTGGGGAGGACAGTGACAACCTTGTGGAGAGTGGGACTCGAACCCCAAACCTTTGGATCAGCGATCCGGCGCCTTATACCACTGGACCACCACTGCCCCCCCCCCTCTCTCTATATATATATATATATATCTTATAAACATAAGGGATGTGCTTATTTTAAATGTATTATACTAATTGGACATCAGAACCACTTCACTCACAAACGTGTCAAATACACAGCTACTATGACACTCATTCTCTGGTGTTGATAAACGTTAATTGTGCGTGTAATCTCTTTATAAACTCCAGTGAAATTTTTAACAAATCCGACATGTTCACATGACCGGAAAATAAGATAAACGAGCATGCTAACTAGCATGCTAACGGCTTACTTACTGCAGATAAAAGTGGACATCCATTCTGCTTTTTATACTCGTTCAGTCACAACCCTTCTTCAAATCACTTATATTCTAAATAGGTTTTTTTTTAACATTCCGGCTGTGTTTTGTGTTTAGTATATACGGATAATCAATGCTAAACTTCTAATTAAGTCGGTTGTTATGTTTTTTCCTCTTCACCTCAAAAAAAAAAACGAAACATTTTAAACCACCCGCTCGAGCCTGGGATTGGGCGTCAAGATTCAATTTAGCCAATCAGATTGCAAGAATCGTCTCATCACTTCCTGATTCACGGAATTAGGTCACCTCGACGTAAGTCGCAACGAGCCCTGGGAATTTGTGTTTCCCAAGTTTGCATGCAATTTATAAGGATGTTGTTGTTGTTAGGAACCCCAGTGCGGCTAACTGGGTTATCAAAGGCGGGCCATGTCTCTCACTGTCTATGGTGAGAGGCATGTAAAAGAACCATTGCTGACTTTCGTAAAGAGTAGGCTGCAAGGTCGTCAGCGTGTTTCTGTCCCTTGCTAAAAGGGTTGTGACAGGAAGGGCATCCGACGTAAAAACCTCTGCCAAATTAAACGTGCGAATCAAAAATGATTCGCTGTGGCGACTCCCGAGTAAAAAAGGGAAAAAGCCGAAAGGAAGACAGACAGTTGTTGTTGTTAGGAAGTTCAGTTCAGTGAATTTAATATATTGTAAAATACTGTATTACATTTTGTTATACTGGATATACTTCACTTTTACCACAATCTTGTGAAATTACATAGAAAGTACAGTTTTGTTTTGTTTTTGTGTATGATATGAACAGACATCCCCCAGTGCAGCTAGCTGTGTTATCAAAGGCCGCCATGTCGCTCACTGTCTGTGGTGAGAGGTTCATGTAAAAGAACCATTGTTGACTTTCGTAAAGAGTAGCTGCAAAGCTGTCAGCATGTTTCCATCCCTTGCTAAGGGTTGTGTCAGGAAGGGCATCCGACGTAAAAACCTACGCCAAATCGAATATTCGAATCATTGATATGACTTCCATGAAGATGGAGGCAGATGATTCGCTGTGGCGACCCCTGAAAGGGAACAGCCAAAAGGAAAAGAAGAAGATCAGATGAAGAGACATCTCATCCGTTCATTAATTAATTTTCTGAACCGCTTAATCCTAATTAGGGTCACAGAGAGGCTGGCACCCATCTCTATCGACTCTTTGAGAGGATGGGGGTACACCCTGAGCAGCTCGCTACATCATATCAATGCTAACACTCACGGCTACGGGCGATTTGGAGCAGCTAATTAACCTGCTGTGTAAAGGAAACTGAGGAAACCGGAGGACATCTGAAACTGAATTGCCGTGGGATAAGGATCACGGACTGACGCAGTTCAATGTATTCCACATTAATTTATTCAATCATTTTCTGAACCTGTTAATCCTAATCAGGGTCAAGATGAGGCTGGTGCCCATCTCAGCCGACTCTGGGAGAGAGAAGCGTACACCCAAGACAACTCGTCAGGCCATCACAGGGCAGAAACACATTGACGGCTATACAGCTACCCTTGACAAAAGTCAGCCATGGTTCTTTAACATCATTTTGCTTTATTTTAGTGAGAGAGAAATACAGAAAAATTAACAAAGGGCCGGGCCACACATATCAACAGATCGACGACACAGGAATACTGTTTGTATTTCAAACTCATCTATAATGTGAAGAACATTGCACTCAGTAGGAACAGTGAAGCTCTCCTTTAGATTGAAGGATGGCTGGCATGTCAGGAGAAAGTTTGGTGGTTAAGATATGAAGGACTTCACGGACTTCACGGCTATCAGTCAATCTGGTTTCCAGTCTGGTTTTGTTCTGATTTAACGGAGAAAATGTTTGTTCACATATGTATGTTGAGCCAAATAGGTTCATCATTCTTTTTGCGTGGCTTCTCATCAGGGGAAACATGGTATTACCCAAACTTCGATAGAAGTCAGAGAGGGAGAGAAGGTCATGTTGACTTTTCAGTGAATCATCACACAGCATTTCAGCCACGTCTAACTGCAGACTCTCTTCCACTTCTGCATCCGGGATTAAAGGGGTTGAGAACAGCTTGATTTGTTTTTTCAATTACAGAAATATCTTGGAAACGCTGATTGAATTCTGTCACAAGAAATACAATCACGGACACACATTTCTCCTTTTTATCAGAAAGGTCGGCCTTTTGAAAAGCAGACGTAATTTCAGACGGCATGGGCGCAGTGCACTGCATTGAAGCCTCGTAGTTGTGTCTCAAACAGGCAGCGCTTACAGAGAGAGCTTTCATTTGCTCATACAGATGTGGAACCAGCTGTTCTTTCCCTTGTAGGCTCTTGTTCAGTGTATTCAGATGATGAGTAAGATCAATTAAAATGCTAAATCCGCCAGCTCATGAAGCGGTCAGCCCTTCCCTTTCAAAAACTGGTTAATTTCTGATCTCAGCAAATAAAACCACTGCAGAGTAGTAGAGTCTTCTATTTCTTCTTTTTTTTTCGGCTATTCCCTTCAGAGGGCGGAACAGCGAATCATCTGCCTCCATCTCACCCTATCCTCTGCACCTTCTACTCTTACTCCAACTACCTTCATATCCTCCTTCACCACATCCAGAAATCTTCTCTTTGGTCTTCCTCCAAGCCTTCTGCCTGGTGGTTCCAACCTCAGCATCCTACTACCAAGATACTCATTATCTCTGTGTCTGTAGAATTTGTGCTCTCATCGCATGCTATCAAGTAAAAATGAAAACCACAAGCTTTGTCTCTAAACTAAAGTTTTAAGTTGGCTGACAAGTCCTCGATTCTCCTTGCCGCTGCATTTCTGTATAAACTCAAATTGAAATCCTGTGTTTTTTTCCAGGTACATTATTTCTGTGACTTTAATGAGTATGGGAGGACAGCACATGTTGGAGGTTTTGGAGACAAAGTGAGAGAGGCTAGATTGAGATGGTTTGGACATGTACAGAGGTGGGATAGTGAGTATATTGGTAGTAGGATGCTGAGGTGGGACCTACCAGGCAGAAGGCCTAGAGGAAGACCAAAGAGAAGATTTATGGATGTGATGAAGGAGGACATGAAGGTAGTTGGTGTAAGAGTAGAAGGTGCAGAGGACAGGATGAGATGGAGGCAGATCATTTGCTGTGGCGACCCCTAAAGGGAAAAGCCGAACGGAAAAGAAGAAGAAGAAAAAAATTATTTCTGCGACTTTGACAAGCACAGCTTTATGAAATCATCGTCTGGAAACGGTTTGTTGTCCTGGGCGATAAATTTCGCTATTTCATAGCTTGCTGTTGTGGCGTTTCTTGTATTTTGTTAGCACGGAAAAAAAAAACTGTTGAGCTTGCGGGCTCGCTGCCATTTGTACGTTGTGTAGTTGTCATGTTTAGTCCCATAAGCGCCTACGGACGTTATACTCTTTCATCACAGCAACAGCTGTATTGTGAGTCAAACAGACATACCTTCCGTTAATTTCTTTGAAAAAATATTTATTTTCCCTCAGTGTTTGAAATCTAATACACTGTCTGTCTTCCTTTCGGCTTTTTCCCTTTTACTCGGGAGTCGCCACAGCGAATCATCTGATTCGCACGTTTTGATTTGGCAGAGGTTTTTTTTACGTCGGATGCCCTTCCTGTCACAACCCTTTTTAGCAAGGGACAGAAACACGCTGATGACTTTGCAGCTACTCTTTACGAAAGTCAGCAATGATTCTTTTACATACCTCTCACCATAGACAGTGAGAGACATGGCCCGCCTTTGATAACCAGTTAGCTGCACTGGGGGGGACAGTGACAACCTTGTGGAGAGCGGGACTTGAACCCCCAACCTTTGGATCAGCGATCCAGCGCCCTACACCACTCGACCACCACTGCGCCTTGAAATCTATTACACTAACTTTCTATTTTGCGTTTCTTTGGTGCTGCTGTTTTCACTGGGTAAAGGTTTTTTTCATCTTAATTGTGTAATTAGGTTATGTGGAGAAGCACCGTTTATGTGACTGGCTCCATCTAGTGTTGAATATTAGAAGTGCAACAGAGTTGAGCTCAAGTTTCTTGCGTGAGCCAATTTCAGTTATATGTTGTTTGGCCGTATTCAATTATATTTTTATATTTTGCTGAGGACAAAAAAAAAATTAGGCCGCAGGCCTTAGTTTGGACACCCCAGTTGTACATGAGCTTCTCACTACATACAGTGAGAGACATGGCCAGCCATTAATAGCCCAGTTAGCCGCACTGAGAAGACAGCAGTGAAAACCCAGTGATAGGATAACTTGAGTAACCTTGGACCCCTGACCATGAGATCAGTAATCCAGCACCTTCCCACCAGGCCAGCACTGCCCATGTATTTCTCAATAACAAAACACTTTTGAAAGGCAGACACACATACTTCTTCTTCTTCTTCTTCTTTTACTTTCGGCTGCTCCCTTCAGGGGTCGCCACAGCAAATCATCCGCCTCCACCTCACCCTGTCCTCCGCATCTTCTTTTCTGACTCCAACGACCTTCATGTCTTTCTTCACCACATCCATAAATCTCTTCTTCGGTCTTCCTCGAGGCCTTCTGCCTGGTAGTTCCAACCTCAGCATCCTACTGCCAATATACTCACTATCCCTCCTCTGTACATGTCCAAACCATCTCAATCTAGCCTCTCTGACTTTGTCTCCAAAACATCTTACGTGGGCTGTCCCTCTGATATACTCATTTCTGATCCTATCCATCCTCGTTACTCCCAGAGAGAACCTCAACATTTTCATCTCCGCTACCTCCAGCTCTGCCTCCTGCCTTTTCCTCAGCGCCACTGTTTCTAAGCCATACAACATCGCTGGCCTCACCACCATCTTGTACACTTTTCCCTTCATTCTTGCTGACACTCTCCTATCGCACATCACACCGGATACTTTTCTCCAACCATTCCAGCCTGCCTGCACACGCTTCTTCACCTCTTTTCCACACTCTCCATTGCTCTGGATTGTTGAGCCTAAGTACTTAAAATCCTCCACCTTCGTTATCTCTGCTCCCTGTAACATCACCGTTCCTCCTGGGTCCTTCTCATTCACACACATGTATTCTGATTTTCTGAGGCTAACCTTCATTCCTCTCCTTTCCAGGGCATACCTCCACCTCTCTAGATTTTCCTGCACTTGTTCTCTGCTCTCACTACAGATCACGATGTCATCTGCAAACATCATAGTCCATGGAGATTCTTGTCTCACCTCGTCTGTCAGCCTGTCCATCACCATAGCAAACAAGAAGGGGCTCAGAGCTGACCCTTGATGCAGTCCCACCTCCACCTTGAATTGCTCGGTCACACCGACAGCGCACCTCACCACTGTCTTACATCTCTCATACATGTCCTGCACCACTCTAACATACTTCTCTGCCACTCCAGACTTCCTCATGCAATACCACAGTTCTTCTCTTGGCACCCTGTCATATGCTTTCTCCAAATCCACAAAGGCACAATGTAGCTCCCTCTGACCTTCTCTGTACTTCTCTATTAACATCCTCAAGGCAAACATTGCATCTGTGGTGCTCTTTCTTGGCATGAAACCAAACTGTTGTTCACAAATGCTGACCTCTGCCCTTAGTCTAGCTTCCACTATTCTTTCCCATAACTTCATCGTATGGCTCATCAACTTTATCCCTCTGTAGTTGCTGCAACTCTGCACGTCTCCCTTGTTCTTAAAAATGGGCACCAGCACACTTCTCCTCCACTCCTCCGGCATCTGCTCACTCTCTAGTACCTTGTTGAATGTTCTTGTCAGAAAATCTACTGCTACCTCTCCTAGACACTTCCATACCTCCACAGGTATATCATCAGGACCAACTGCCTTTCCATTCTTCATCCTCTTCAATGCCCTTCTCACTTCACCCTTACTGATCTTTGCTACATCCTGCTCCTCAATGGTTACCTCTTCTACTCTTTTTCTCTCTCATTTTCCTCATTCATCAGCTCTTCAAAGTACTCTTTCCATCTTCCCAGCACACTTCTGTCATCAGTCAATAGAGTTCCCTCTCTGTCCTTTATCAATCTAACTTGCTGCATGTCCTTCCCATCTCTATTTCTCTGCTGTGCCAACCTGTATAGATCATTTTCTCCCTCTTTACTACCCAACCTATCATACAAGTCATCATATGCCCTCTGTTTGGCCTTAGCCACTGCTACTTTCGCCTTACGCTGTGTCTCCCTGTACTCCTGTTTACTCTCTTCGGTCCTCTCAATGTCCCACTTCTTCTTGGCTAACCTCTTCCTTTGTACACACTCCTGCACTTCCTCATTCCACCACCAAGTCTCCTTATCTACTTTCCTTCCAGAGGACACACCAAGTACTCTCCTACCTGTGTCCCTGATCACATTTGCTGTGGTTGTCCAGTCATTTGGAAGCACTTCCTGGCCACCCAAAGCCTGTTTCAACTCCTCCTTGAAGACAACACGACACTCTTCCTTTTTCAGCTTCCACCACCTTGTCTTCTGCTCTGCCTTTGCCTTTTCACCTTTCTCACCATCAGAGTCATCCTGCACACCACCATCCTATGCTGTTTGGCAACACTCTCACCCACGATGACTTTGCAGTCACTGACTTCCTTCAAATTACATCGCCTACACAAGATGTAGTCTACCTGTGTGCTCCTACCTCCGCTTTTATAAGTCACCCTATGCTCCTGTTTCTTCTCGAAGAAAGTATTCACCACAGCCATTTCCATCCTTTTTGCAAAATCTATCAACATCTGTCCTTCTGCGTTCCTGTCCTGGATACCAAACCTGCCCATCACTTCCTCGTCCCCTCTGTTTCCTGCACCAACATGTCCATTGAAGTCTGCACCAATGACCACTCTTTCACCTCTGGTGGTACTCTGCATCACTTCATCTAAATCACTCCAGAATCTCTCCTTCTCTTCTAGCTCACATCCTGCCTGTGGGGCATAAGCACTAACAACATTGAGCATTACACCTTCAATTTCTAACTTGAGACTCATCACTCTGTCTGACACTCTTTTCACTTTTACAACATTCCTGACAAACTCCTCCTTCAAGATGACTCCGACTCCATTTCTCTTCCCATCCACACCGTGATAAAATAGCTTAAACCCTGCTCCTAAGCTTTTAGCTTTGCTACCTTTCCACCTGGTCTCCTGAACACACAGTATGTCCACCTTCCTCCTCTGCATCATGTCAACCAGCTCGCTACCTTTTCTGTGCATAGTTCCAACATTCAAAGTCCCCACTCTCAGTCCTAGACTCATGCCTTTCCTCTTCTCTCTCTGCCTACGGACACGCCTCCCACCTCTCCTTCTTCGACGTCTTCGACCAACAGTAGTCCAATTTCCATCAGCACCCTGTTGATTGACAGCACTGATGGCGGTCGTTGTTAACCCGGGCCTCGACCGATCCGGTATGGAGGTAATACTTTTGATTTGCATTTTAAGTAATTGGCATTGGTTTTACGTCGGATGCCCTTCCTGACACAACCCTCTGCATTTCTCCGGGCTTGGGACCGGCATGAGGGGGAGAGACACTGGTTAGTGCCCCCCCCACCTCATGGCTGCATTAAAGGCAGACACACATACGTACACTGTTATAATCATGTAATAAATACACTCACATTCACATCTTTTTGGGAGTGCCAATTAGCTTCATGTGAACATTTTTGGATTGAGGGTGGGTACAGGAGTAGCCAGAGAAAACCCACATCAGAACAGGAAAAATGTGCAAACTTCACACAAAAATGCCTTCTCTGAGCCCAGGAATTTGAACACAAGATCTTCATGTTAACTTCTTCTTTTCCTTTCGGCTTTTCCCTTCAGGGGTCGCCACAGCGAATCATCTGCCTCAATCTCACCCTATCCTTTGCATTTTCTTCTCTTACACCAACGACCTTCATGTCCTCCTTCACCACATCCATGAATCGTGTCTTTGGTCTTTCTCTAGGGCTTCTGCCTGGTAGTTCCAGCCTCAGCATCCTATTACCAATATACTCACTATCCCTCCTCTGTACATGTCCAAACCATCTCAATCTAGCCTCTCTGACTTTGTCTCAAAAACATCTTACATGTGCTTTTCCTCTGATGTATTCATTCCTGATCCTATCCATCCTCGTTACTCCCAAAGAGAACCTCAACATTTTCATCTCTGCTACCTCCAGTTCTGCCTCCTGTCTTTTCCCCAGGGCCACTGTTTCTAAACCATACAACATCGTTGGCCTCAACACCGTCTTGTACACTTTTCCTTTCATTTTTGCCGATACCCTCCTATCACACATCACACCGGACACTTTTCTCCAACCATTCCAACCTGCCTGCACACGCTTCTTCACCTCTTTTCCACACTCTCCATTGCTCTGGATTGTTGAGCCTAAGTACTTAAAATCCTCCACCTTTCTTATCTCTGCTCCCTGTAATCTCACCGTTCCTCTTGGGTCCTTGTTATTCATGCACATGTATTCTGTCTTACTGAGGCTAATCTTCATTCCCCTCCTTTCCAGGGCATACCTCCACCTCTCTAGATTTTCCTCCACTTGTTCTCTGCTCTCAATACAGATCACAATGTCATCTGCAAACATCATTGTCCATAGAGAATCTTGTCTCACCTCGTCTGTCAGCCTGTCCATCACCATAGCAAACAAGAAGGGGCTGAGAGCTGACCCTTGATGCAGTCCCACCTCCACCTTGAACTCTTCTGTCACACCGACAGCACACCTCACCACTGTCTTATATCTCTCATACATGTCCTGCACCACTCTAACATACTTCTCTGCCACTCCAGACTTCCTCATGCAATACCACAGTTCTTCTCTCGGCACCCTGTCATATGCTTTCTCCAGATCCACAAAGGCACAATGCAGCTCCCTCTGACCTTCTCTGTACTTCTCCATTAACATCCTCAAGGCAAACACTGCATCTGTGGTGCTCTTTCGTGGCATGAAACCAAACTGTTGTTCACAAATGCTGACCTCTGCCCTTAGTCTAGCTTCCAGTATTCTTTCCCATAACTTCATCGTATGGCTCATCAACTTTATCCCTCTGTAGTTGCCACAACTCTGCACGTCTCCCTTGTTCTTAAAAATGGGCACCAGCACACTTCTCCTCCATTCCTCTGGCATCCTCTCACTCTCTAAGACCTTGTTAAATGTTCTTGTCAGAAAATCTACTGCTACCTCTCCTAGACACTTCCATACCTCCACTGGTATGTCATCAGGGCCAACTGCCTTTCCATTCTTCATCCTCTTCAATGCCCTCCTCACTTCACCCTTACTAATCTTTGCTACTTCCTGGTCCTCAACAGTCACCTTTTCTACTCTATTTTCTCGCTCATTTTCCTCATTCATCAGCTCTTCAAAGTACTCTTTCCATCTTCCCAGCACACTTCTGTCATCAGTCAATACATTTCCCTCTCTGTCCTTTATCAATCTAACTAGCTGCACGTCCTTCCCATCTCTATTTCTCTGCTGTGCCAACCTGTATAAATCATTTTCTCCCTCTTTACTTTCCAACCGAGCATACAAGTCATCAAACGCGCTCTGTTTAGCCTTTGACACTGCTACCTTTGCCTTACACTGTGTCTCCCTGTACTCCTATTTACTCTTCGGTTTTCTCAATGTCCCACTTGTTTTTAGCTAACCTCTTCCTTTGTACACACTCCTGCACGTCCTCATTCCACCACCAAGTCTCCTTATCTACTTTCCTTCCAGATGACACACCAAGTATTCTCCTACCTGTCTCCCTGATCACATTAGCTGTAGTTGTCCAGTCATCTGGAAGCACTTCGTGACCACCCAAAGCCTGTTTCAACTCCTCCTTGAAGACAACCCGACACTCTTCCTTTTTCAACTTCCACCAATTTGTCTTCTGCTCTGCCTTTGCCTTCTTCACCTTCCTCAGCATCATCCTGCACACCACCATCCTATGCTGTTTGGCAACACTCTCACCCGCTACTACTTTGCAGTCACTGACTTCCTTTAAATTACATCGCCTGCACAAGATGTAGTCTACCTGTGTGCTCCTACCTCCACTTTTATAAGTCACCCTATGCTCCTGTTTCTTCTGGAAGAAAGTATTCACCACAGCCATTTCCATCCTTTTTGCAAAATCTACCAACATCTGTCCTTCTGTGTTCCTGTCCTGGATACCAAACCTACCCATCACTTCCTCGTCCCCTCTGTTTCCTGCACGAACATGTCCATTGAAGTCTGCCCCAATGACCACTCTTTCACCTCTGGGGGTACTCTGCATCACTTCATCTAACTCCCTCCAGAATCTCTCCTTCTCTTCTCGCTCACATCCTGTCTGTGGGGCATAAGCACTAACAACATTGACCATCACACCTTCAATTTCTAACTTGAGACGCAGCACTCTGTCTGACACTCTTTTCACTTCTAGAACATTCCTGACAAACTCCTCCTTCAAGATGACTCCAACTCCATTTCTCTTCCCATCCACACCATGATGAAACAGCTTAAACCCTGCTCCTAAGCTTCTAGCCTTGTTACCTTTCCACCTGGTCTCCTGAACACACAGTATGTCCACCTTCCTCCTCTGCATCATGTCAGCCAGCTCTCTACCTTTTCCTGCCATAGTTCCAACATTCAAAGTCCCTACTTTCAGTCCTAGACTCATGCCTTTCCTCTTCTCTCTCTGGCAACGGACACGCCTCCCGCCTCTCCTTCTTCGACGTCTTCGACCAACAGTGGTCCAATTTTCATCAGCAACCTGTTGGTTGACGGCAGTGATGGCGGTCGTTGTTAACCCGGGCCTCGACCGATCCGGTATGTCATTCTTTCTTGTGATTCGCATAGTTTATTTGGCATTTGTTTTACGCCGGATGCCCTTCCTGACGCAACCCTCTGCATTTATTCGGGCTTGGGACCGGCATGAGGGAGAGACATTGGTTTGTGCCCCCCCCTCACGGCTGCATTATCTTCATGCTAACTACTATCTCATAATGCCACCCTTGTGTGTGTGTGTGTGTGTGTGTGTGTGTGTGTGTGTGTGTGTGTGTGTGTGTGTGTGTGTTTATGCACATATTTACACTGCCCTTGGCACCCCTGGTTAAGATGTGTCCTTTAGCTTAGAATAAATTCATTTTTGTTTATATATAATATTGGACCACAATGAAAAAAGAGCTAAAGCCAACATCTAATTCAAGTGCATTTATTCAGTGGGTGGGGCCGGTGGTATAGTGGTTAGAGTGCTATGCTCATGATCCGGAGGTTGTGTGTTCGAATCCCAGTTAGACCCCCACTGTGCTAAGGCCCCTGGGCAAGATCCTAACCACAAGTGTGCCTCTGTTCACCCAGCAGTATAAATGGATACCAATAAAAATATACTGGGAAGGTAACCTGTGATGGACTAGCGTCCCATCCAGGAGGCGTTGAACTCCTGGTCGCTTCACGCTATGGAAACCGGGGATAGGCACCGGCCTGATGAGCCACTAGGTTTGGGTGGAAAAAAACAAAAAAACCCACATTCAGAAATAATTCTTTTACATCAAATCATATGTGCCACAATCATGAGCTCTCCACAACCCCTTTTATCAACAAAATAGCATCTAATCTTCTCCTATAATGTTTCACAAGATGGGAAAATACAGAAAGCGGGATCCTGTACCATTCCTCTCTCCACTCTCTAAATCATCCAGCGACCTGGGTCTTCTCCTCTGCATTCTCCTTTTCATCTCGCTTCCCAGGTTTTCAATGGGGTTGAGGTCTGGGGACTGAGGTGGCCATGGGAGGATCATGATTCTGTGTCTGATGAACCATTTCTGTGTAGATTTGGGCACATGTTTAGAGTCATTGTCTTGCTGAAAGACACAGTGATGCCCCATCTTCAGCTTTTGGGCAGAAGCCACCAAATTTTGATTTAAATATCTTGGTATTTCAAAGCGTTCATGATGTCATGCACCCTAACAAGGTTCTCAGGGCCTCTGGAAGAGAAACATGCCCATAGCATCAGCGATCCTTCCCCATACTTCACAGTGGGCATGAGGTGCTTTTCTACATACTCATCTTCTGTGTTCCACCAGAACCACTTAGTGTTTATTTCCAAAAAGCTCTATCTTGGGCTCATCTGGCCAAACCACGTGGTTCCAATTCAAGTCCAGTACTGCTTAGCAAACTCCACGTTTGGGTTTATGACTGTGAGTGAGTAAAGTTTTTTCCGTGTATGCCTCCCAAACAGCCTGTTGACATGTTGACATAGAGCCTGATGGTTGTTTTGGAAACTTTGTGAACTCAAGATGCTGCCATTTGTTGCAATTCTTTAACAGTGAGCTTTGGATAACTTTTTATTTCTCATACCATCCTCATTACTGTGAGCGGTGGCAAAATAGCCTTGCATCCTCGTTCAGGCTTGTTTAGTTGTTTTTCATTTCTTAACGATTCCTCTGACAGTAGATATGGCAGGTGCATGCGGGGGGCTGTTTTCTTGTAGCCATTGCCTGACTTGTGAAGGTCGACACACATCTGCCTTACTTGAATGGTGTGTTTCTTTGTCTTTCCCATGTTGAAGAGTGAATAAGAGAAATGGCCTATATGTCACGTCATATTTATACCCCAGGGAAACAGGAAGTAATGAATTACTAATTAAATGTTCCTAGATACTCTGATCAACTTAGAAAAGTACTATAGAAATGACAGAAATACTTCAATTACATCTATTTCCGAGGAATTGTTCAGGGTGCCAATTATTGTAGAACAGGTGATTTTATGAAAAGTAATTATTTCTTTGTCAAAGATTTTCCGCCCTTAAAATTCACTTGAGTTGAAGGTTACATTTTCCTACAATTTTAAGTACGAGAGTTTGCTTCTGTAATAAAAATGTCATTTATTTGAAGGCTTTTAACACATCATAACCAATAGGGTGCCAATAATTATGGGGGCAGTGGGTATTTATTTATTTATTTGTTTGTTTATTTTTAAGATAGGATGTTACAGATATTGTAATCTCAAACAATTTCTCAAGTTAAGGTCTGGTCAAAACAAAGGTGAGAGTGAGAAGCAATTTCAGAGTGACTCACTCACTCATTTGCTTACCTGCCAAATCCTACTTGGGGTGCAAGGAGAGAGCAGAGAACAAGTGCAGGAAAATCTAGAGAGGTGGAGGTATGCCCTGGAAAGGAGAGGAATGAAGGTTAGCCTCAGTAAGACAGAATACATGTGTGTGAATGACAAGGACCCAAGAGGAACGGTGAGGTTAAAGGGAGCAGAGATAAAGAAGGTGGAGGATTTTAAGTACTTAGGCTCAACAATCCAGAGCAATGGAGAGTGTGGAAAAGAGGTGAAGAAGCGTGTGCAAGCAGGTTGGAATGGTTGGAGAAAAGTGTCCGGTGTTATGTGTGTAGGAAGGTGTACAAGATGGTGGTGAGGCCAGTGATGTTGTATGGTTTAGAAACAGTGGCCCTGGGGAAAAGACAGGAGGCAGAGCTGGAGGCAGCAGAGATGAAAATGTTGAGGTTCTCTTTGGGAGTAACGAGGATGAATAGGATCAGGAATGAGCACATCAGAGGGACAGCACATGGAAGACGTTTTGGAGACAAAGTCAGAGATGCTAGATTGAGATGGTATGGACATGTACAGAGGAGGGATAGTGAGTATATTGGTAGTAGGATGTTGAGGTTGGAACTACCAGGCAGAAGGCCCAGAGGAAGACCAAAGAGACGATTCATGGATGTGGTGAAGGAGGATATGAAGTCAGTTGGTTATAAATTATAAAAGTATACCTTTTAAGGCCTCCTTCTGCTTCAATATCGTACCAATGGTAGACAGGTT
The DNA here is from genome assembly GCA_024760905.1 of Plotosus lineatus. Taxonomy (NCBI): domain Eukaryota; kingdom Metazoa; phylum Chordata; class Actinopteri; order Siluriformes; family Plotosidae; genus Plotosus; species Plotosus lineatus. The sequence goes on from CM045731.1 coordinate 28,422,552, forward strand.
TGGCCATATTCCTTTGCGATATCACTCAACCGCATGCCACGAGCCCACTTCTTCTTTTCACTTTCACTGGGAATCGCTTTCACCGGGAATCACATGCACATGTGTGTGTGTGTGTGTGTGTGTGTGTGTGTGTGTGTGTGTGTGTGTGTGTGTGTGCGTGCGCGCGTGTATGTTTGTGTGCCCGCATTTGTGTGTGTGCGTGTGCGCGCGTGTGTTGACCATGTCTTCTTAGCAGTTATAATCTTACAAATGTTTATGCAAGGTTAAAAGCCTGAGGCAAAAAATAAAGTTGCAACGAGCACAATCGAAAAACTCATGAAACAACAGTAACTCTGTCCTTTATGCATGTTAGAAGTCCGTGAAGAACAATGTGTCAAAAGCACATGAAAAGCATCATGGGTATTATGGAGATGCAGCTCCATAATAGCCAACGGGAGGGAGCTGCGTTATGGGTATTATGGAGATGCAGCTCTCTCCTAGCCAATGGGAGGCCAGCAGGGCTGGATGTTGGGAGAAAGCCAATGGGGGAGCAACTCACGCATTGTTTGAATTTTTGAGATGGCGAGTTTCGTAACGTCAATTTTTTTTCGTATCCAGAGATGGAAATTTTAGGTAAATGCGTTTCGTAACCTGGATTTTTCGTTTGTTGGGTCTTTCATAAGGTGAGGTACCACTGTATATTGGTAGTAGGATACTGAGGTTGGAACTACCAGGCAGAAGGAACATAGAAAGACCAAAAAAGAGATTTATGGATGTGGTGAAAGATGACATGAAGGTCATTGGCGTAAGAGAAGAAGATGCAGAGGAGGATGAGATGGAGGCAGATGATTCGCTGTGGTGACCCCTGAAGGGAACAGCTGAAAGGAAAAGAAGAAGTTTCTTTATATGAAAGTTATATTATACTGTATATGTGTTGCACAGCTTGTTTGATATAAAGATCAGAGATGTATGAGTTTTTCAAAGTCGTGACTACAGAGTTCAATAAAATAGAGTACAAAGTAAGAAACGGAGGCTCTAATGAACCACTACAGCAGGTGTGGCCAACCCACAGCTTCCGAGCGGCATGTGGCTCTCTGCCTAGTTTCTTGCGGCTCTTATATGCATATTGAAGTTTGTGGGGTTTTTTTTAATGTGCGTGTTTGCTTCCTTTGAGTTCAATATGGTTTTATTGTCAAATTCTTATGTGTGTGAGGTGAAAATACTGCAAAGCTTCGCAGTATGGGCGAGATCATTTCACTCAACAATTTGTGTCAAATTTGCTCTTAAAATTGCAGTAAAAAAACGTACAGCAAAATTAAAATATGAAGATGAACAAAGGACTTTTTTAACAGCGTGGGAGACGACTTTTTGTTCGCCAGTTCAGCTCACTGCATGCTAACTTCGACAAGGAATTTCCAAAAGGGAGTGAACTTCACAAGTACAAGCTGTTCACTTTGAAAAGTCCAACAGAAAAGCAGATACAGCTTTTCCAAAAATTTACGAAGCGCTCAGAGACCGTAACGCTTGCATCAGATCAGCTGGCTTGGAACATCACATGGGCCAAAACACCATATAATGAAGAACAGTTCATTATACAATCCCTCAGTAATGTTGATGAAATCTTGTCTCCTGAAAATGGCAAACTAAAATGCATGGTATCGAATGTCCAACTGTTCCGCCACACTGTTGAACACAGAATATTGGACATTAGCACGGCCACTGAATCATGCACTCTGACCTTCAAGATGTATTTTATAATCTTGGTGTGTGAATTTACAATAAATCTGGCTTATCAGAGGTGTGTGTGTGTGTGTGTGTGTGTGTGTGTCTGTGTGTGTGTGTGTGTGTGTGTGTGTGTGTGAGAGAGAGAGAGAGAGAGAGAGAGAGAGAGAGAGAGAGAGAGAGAATGTTCATGTGTGCCCATGTGTATGATGTGGCTCTTTAAAGGTAACACAGTAAAAATGTGGCTCTTGGTCTCTGGGTGGCCATCCCTGCACTGCAGAGTGTATTCACTGAGAGTGAAAAGCAGTTCTGTAAGTCGCTTTAGATAATTACCTAAAGAATGTAAATGTGTCTGACAAATGAAGTGGAACTTGTATACTGATTGGAATTAATGTATTTTATTGATGATTAACACATGGCTATTTGATAACATTTTCCCTTTAATTTACTGAAGTGAAACAGTTGAAAATAAACGAGTAAATGATTTTAAAATCTGAATTCTGCCCAGAAATGTACTGTATCTGATCCTGACAGTGGAACGATTGGACTTTTAATTTTAAGTTAAATGACTTGTGAATTGCTGAAGGATGTGCTCACTCATTGAATGTATGTCCTGTGTGTGTGTGTGAGAGAGAGAGAGAGAGAGAGAGAGAGAGAGAGAGAGAGAGAGACTGTGTGTGTGTGTGTGTGTGTGTGTGTACGTGTGTTTTGTGTGTGTGCATGTATGTGTGTGAGAGAGAGAGAGAGA
>CM045731.1:28427500-28432500 GCA_024760905.1 Plotosus lineatus
ACAGGTTTAGTCATAGACTATAAGCTTCAGGCTTGACTTGTGCTGCATTAACAATGCCAGGGAATGTCACCCAGCAATACAACTTTGGCACTCAATGAGATAAAAAAAAACACAAACAACTTTAAACATTGTGAAAATGTATATTGTGCCTGTATCTTGCACTTTAGCACAAATTTAATTCATGTTTCATTGCTAAAATAAAACTAGATGCTCCCGAGTGGCACATCGATAAGGTACATGGCTATTAGCCTTGTGATAGCAAATTCAAACCCAGTTTAATGCCACAGCCGTCCTTGGCCAGAGTCCATGGGAGATAATTAGTCGAGCTCTCACAGTAGAGAGAGAAGGCATTGGTTCGCTTCCCTGTCACTCACAGCAATTGCCAGTCAATCATGGGTGTCTGTGAGCTCATTTGTAAGGGGGCGGATAGTGATTTCACTCCGAGTGTGTTAGACCAGCTCCAAATACGTATACGCCTTGGCCTGAAAATATCTGCTGACCTTGAAGTAGGTCATAGACGAGCATAGTGCAAAACATGAACAAACAAAACAACAAATAAAACAAATTAAAAGGAACAAAGAAACAATTTCACTCTGAGAACTCTGTGACGTCGCCCTCTAGGCAGCGCCATCTTTTAGACGTCATGTTCAATGTAAAAGGACATGAAGCGTAATAAAGTTTATACTTCTGGGTACAGAACTCGCAGATTATCTTCATTCGCGGGAGGGGTCGGAACCGAAATCCCACAAATATCGAGGGCATACTATATTATGATTTACTCGACTGCGGTCCTTTAGGTATGACTCCTGTATGTCAACTCACTGCTCCCCTGCTTTGATTGGATTGGCCACCATCCTGTGGGACAGAAAGCAGGGGCAGTTGTGGCCTGGTGGTATTTACACTGGATTGCTGATCCTAAGGTTGGCGGTTCGAATCCCAGTCTCCACAAGGTAGTCACTGTCCCCCCAGTGCAGCTAACTGGGTTCTCAAAGGTCGGCCATGTCTCTCACTGTCTATGGTGTGAGGCATGTAAAAGAACCATCCCTGTGGGACTCAAAGCATCAGTCCCCCACATCCAATCCTTCTACAAGTAATTATGGCAGCCATGAAGCATGTCCTTGGCGATAGCTGTGACATATCTACACTTTCGTAAACAGCAAGAGGCAGATCGACATGACTGGTCATGACCTCACCAAGCAAAAATAGAAGTGTTTTTACGGGATCTTGTTAGGTTCTGACCTGAAAGTTAATTGTTTTGAAGAGAGAATTTTACTGTGAGTAAAATGTTGTATAGAATTTTGCTGGTGTCGTGAGAGATCTTCATGCATTTCAGTGGAACTGATGATTGAATTCATTTTGGTTTAAAGCAATGCACAAGTATACCCAGGTTAGTGCACATACTCCACTGATATGGTGAGTGTGCTATGTGTTTTGCAGCAGTAGTTATGGTATTGAGACAGGTACTGTAATGTACAGAGTCACGACAGTGAGCTTCCCTTACTTTCTGGTACAAAACTAAAGTTAGTGTAGATCACAGCCAAAGCATTGTTAACAAAACATTAGGTTGTTAACATCCTAAAACACAAGCGGCATGATGGCGTAGCTATAGCTTGTCTGCCTCACAGCAAGAAGCTCCTGGGTTCAAGTCCCAAGCTTGGGTGTTTATGTAAAGCGTTGTTCTCCTTGTGTCAGTGCGGGCTTCCTCCAGGCACCCTGCTTTCCTCCCAGAAGCCAAAGACATATACATAAATTGGATGTCCCTACATGTGAATCTGAGTGTTAATGGTTGTGTATGTGTCACTCTGTGATAGTCTGTCACCCAGTGTTGGCTGAGATAGGCTCCAGTTTGGCAATTGAGTGAGTGAGAGTGAATTTAAAACTCTAAACCTGTCTACAACACACCGGGTTTTGTTTGTCCATTCCTACTGGAACTGCACATCACCTACTCATCGTATCCTTCAGTTATATTTTCATTAATATACAAAGCCATTAACCATATCCTGCTCATAAAATATATTTTATCCATTTATGTAACTGCTTAATAACAGGTTATGAGAAATGTACTTTTCATTCCACTGTATGAACTCTTTCAGTATGTGAAACATCTCAGACATTCCATAAGTCACATGGAACAATAATCGTCTGAACTTCCTCTAAGTGAGCAGCAATAGCTCGCATAAATTCTTTTCATTTTATTATCAGTGTTATCATGTTATCAACTGTCCATGTCAATTTAAACAATCAACCTCGTTACCCAAAACTTACCATTAACCTATATTTATAAAAAAATGCAAATATATAATAATTGGAGTGTCTCCGATGTTCTTGTGCTGTTTGCAGGAATTATTCTCAACAACATTTTTGTATTGGCTAATTCTATGAAAAAAAAACCCTCCAATCCTTGTAAATCAAACCACAGCAAAGTACACTGGGAAAAAAAACAGTTATAAGATCAGGTAATCTGGGCTATCTAATCTTTCAGACTACTGTCTGATCCCTCGCCGGTTTATTATTTACAGCTACTGTCTTTTGGTCTAATATCATATTGAAACTCGGTGAATAACAGCATTGTGTGTGTGTGTGTGTGTGTGTGTGTGTGTGTGTGTGTGTGTGTGTGTGTGTGTGTGTGTGTGAGGGGAAGGGGGGTCAGTGTGAATTGAAGCTGTATCTTCATGCTGTTCTTATTTCAACCCTAAAATCTCACACTATAAATAAGTTCTGTGTTTGGGAGCTGATTAAAGAGAACTGTGATATGACACGTAGAAAGGTGTGGTTCCTCACGAGTGTTGGAATTTTAGCAAGTGTCATTAACCCTCTATTTATATCTGCTACATGAGCTGAAAGGGTTTCCATAAGAAATTTTTATTTATTTATTTATTACGATTATTTTTCAAATATTGGCCCAGAAGTAACACTTTTTGCCTCGGATATGAGTTAATGAGTTAAATGAGTCCTGCTGTCATGTCTATATGATTAGCAAATCGTTTTATTTTATCAGAGATGACGTGTTGTTGACTGATAAATTTCACCAAAAAGATTAATTACACTGCTTAGGGCAGGCAGTGGTGGCCTGGTGGTGTAGGGTGCTGGATCACTGATCCTAAAGTTGGGGGTTCGAGTCCCACTCTCCACAAGGTTGTCACTGTGCCCCCAGTGCAGCTAACTGGGTTATCAAAGGCTGGCCGTGTCTCTCACTGTCTGTGGTGAGAGGGTTCATGTAAAAGAACGATGATTCGTTACTATGGAAACTATATGGCTTGAATGAGTGAGTGCATTATTAACCATTTATATTCAGATTTTTGTGGCACAGTGGCATAGTGCTTAGCACATCTGCCACAGAGCAAGAAGGTTTTGGGTTTTAGTCTCAGGCTTGGGCATCTTTGGGTGGAGTTTTAACGTGCTCCACCTACAGTCTAAAGACATGTACATTAGGCTAGCTGGGGCCCCCGAGTGGGGCATTGACAAGGTGCGTGACTATTAACCTCGAGAAGTTCAGATCTGGTTTCATGCCACAGCTGTCTATGGCTGGGAGTCCATGGAAGCTAATTGGCTGAGCTGTCATGGGAGGGAGGGATGGCCTACACTCATTTCCCTGTCACTCACAGTAATTGTCAGCCAATCATGGGCGTCAGTGAGCTCATTTGTAGAAGGGCACGGATAGCACTTTTCATCCAAGTATGTTAGACCACCCCCAAAATATGCATGCCGCCGTGGTTCAAAGAGACGCGAAGTTGTCATGGAGGTAATGTTTACATACTTTTGCCCCGCTCTGGTCAGTGGTGGTCGTGTGATAGGGAGGGCAATACCTGATGGATGGGAATTGGATAGGACTAAATTTGGGTGAAGAATGGCGGAAAACAAACAAACAAAAAAGCATTATGCTAACAGGCTGTCCCACATTGCTCCTATGTGTGAATGTGAATGACTACATGTTTGTGTCAGATCTCTGAGAGTCTGGCAAGGTAGTCATGGTGTACCCCCGCCTTTACTCACTGTTGACTGAGCTAGGCTCCATCTTCACTTTACCCAAATAGGAGTAAACAACTGACAAGGAAGTTCCAATCTGCTATTTTTCATTTCGCGCCACCAAGAACACATCGTGATGAACTTGACATACTTGACATACTTGTAATTCTGACTTACAAGTGGGAAATAGGTGCTTCTGACTAACACATGAAGAAAGGGGTGGGACCAGAGTGAACATCATATGGCTCCTCCTCAATGACTAAGCAACTTATCTTGTTTGAGCTTTATGGAATTTTTGTTATTAGGATATGATGACGACGCACGATGCTCTCTCTCATGAACGTTTTCTTTATCAGAAAAAGGCAGCCCTGCGCTGACCTGGCGAGCTGTCCTGGCTGTATTTTCTGTTCAGAAAATGAATGGATGAACAAGAGTCAGGCAAATCCACCTCACAGCAAGAAGGTCCTGGATTTAAGTCGGGGCTTGTGCGGCTACATGTGCTGTTTTCATCATCTCCCCTTTTCTCTGACGCATGCTTGTGTGTGTTTCCTCTGGGTGCTCAGGTTTCCTCCACAATCCAGAAAAATCCACATTTGACATGCTGTGTGAATGGTTGTATGTTGGCCCGTCAATGGTCAGGGAAGCCGTTCAGAGTGTACCTGCCTTCGCCCAGTTTCAGCTGTGATTCTTCTTCTTTTCCTTTCGGCTTTTCCCTTCAGGGGTCGCCACAGCGAATCATCTGCCTCCATCTCACCCTATCCTTTGCATCTTCTTCTCTTACACCAACGACCTTCATGTCCTCCTTCACCACAGTTTCAGCTGTGATTGAAAGTATTAATTAATTATATTAAGCAATTATTAATTAAGAAATTCATTCAATGAGTGGGTAATCAGGCAATGTGCATTCATGTATTTAGGGCACATGACTTTGGAGGAAGCGCTCTTCAAAATAAGTCTAATTTTCTCAACTGCATTGTTATTATTTATTGAAGCAGTTTCCAGTGTAAAGTTAGTGAGTTTCTCAATACAGAGGC
>CM045731.1:28437500-28500000 GCA_024760905.1 Plotosus lineatus
ATAAAGCCATGGGAGATGTTTGGCCGAGCTCTCAATGGAGGGAGGGATGGCATATGCTCACAACAATCGCCAGCTAATCATGAGCTTCTGTGGGCTCATTCGTACGAGGGGGTGGATAACGCTTTCCTTCCTTGTGCATGCTTCTGACCCTTCCTGATTGCTCGTGGTCATGTAGTAGGGAAGGCAAAAAATTGATGATTGGGAATTCCACAACTGTTCATCTGGGACAGCCAAAAATGTTACAGTTTACCAGATTAACTTCTAAGCCATAGCTACCTTTAACCAAGTCTCTATGTGTGCGTGTGTGTAGACTATAGCGCCACAGACTCATGGTCTATCCTATAACACAGTCGATCAGTGGGAAATTCCACGCAGCTCCATCTGCCTGATGGAAAAAGTCGGATGTGGACAATTTGGAGAAGTTTACAAAGGACTGTGGAACAACACGACTGCTGTAGCTGTGAAAACACTCCGCCAAGGTACACACACAGATTACTCTAAATGTACAGACGCTCCTCGACTTACATTTTAGTTCGGTTCTGGACGGCCGAACGTAAGGTGAAAAATAAAGCAAGTTGTTACTGTATGCTCCATACTGTACTATACATCCATAAATACCATTACCGTATCTCATAAAACACCCTTAAATCAATTATTATAAACATAACATTGTAAAATAATGTCAAATATATCAAATAATATCAACATTAATAAATTAAATTCAAGCAAAATAATTTCAAATAGATAAATTTTAATCAAATTCATTCATCAACAGTATCAAATTTAACCTTTAACATTCTCCGTGATACCATCTTTCTGCTTGTAAATGGTTCTGATGGTCGACGGAGCCATTTTGAAGAAAAGTGCAACATTCACGTGTTTTTCACCAGCATCAATTTTCATGATAATAGCCATCTTTGTTTCTAACCATATGGCTTGTCGCTTTTTCGGATTTCCACTATCACTAGTAGGCTTATGCTTCTGACCAACCATATTTGCTTAGGGTTACAAAAGTCCGCAAAACAGTGTAAACACAAAGATCACAGAGACACGTCTTAACACAAGGGAAACACGCAGTGAACTGGGAACAAGCAGGGCACGTTCAGTCTGTCGTTTGTAAACAATGGACGCAGCGGCATGTGGAAGTAGTGTATTACGTCAGTGTACTACGTAGGTACGTCTCGTACTACAGAGCACATGCTAAACTCAAAATTTGACAATTAAAAAAAAAATCGTAAAATCGAAAAATACGTAAAACGAATGAACTTAAAGTGGGGAGTGTCTGTAGTTATATTCTTTGTTGGCTTTTGTAGTGATTTTATTGTTTTAGTTTAATTTAGTTTTTGAAGTTTAGTTTCTATATACAATCTGAATATTAATGAAATGTGTGTGTGTGTATGTTTGCGTGTGTGTGTGTGTGTGTGTGTGTGTGTGTGTGTGTGTGTGTGTGTGTCTGTGTGTGTGTGTGTGTGTTCACAGGGGGTATGAATACTCAAGAGTTTCTCCATGAAGCTCAGATCATGAAGAAGCTCCTTCACCCAAAGCTAATCCAGCTGTATGCAGTGTGTACAGTTGGAGAACCGATCTACATCATTACAGAACTGATGAAAAATGGCAGCCTATTAGAGTACTTACAGAGTAAGACACACACACACACACACACACACACACACACACACACACACACACACACACACACACACTTACTGACATACAGGTGTTCAAAGTACACAGATTATTTATTCAAGTTTAGACAGTTGTGAATGAAAGCATAGTACAAGTAGAAGTACTGATTCATCTTCTTTACTCAAGTAAGAGTAAACGAGTACAGGCTCTGAAAGGTAGCTCTTTGAAGGCCATTTCTCTTGGCTACGTGTGTAAAGACCCTGACAAGGGTATATATATCTGTATATAATATCAATATAGGCGGCACGGTGGCGTAGTGGTTAGCACGTCTGCCTCACAGCAAGAAGGCCCGGGTTCGATTCCCGGCCTGGGCGTTTCTGTGTGGAGTTTGCATGTTCTCCCCGTGCTTGTGCGGGTTTCCTCCGGGTGCTCCGGTTTCCTCCCGCAATCCAAAGACGTGCACTGTAGGTTGGCCGTTCTAAATTGACCGTAGATTCTCTCCTGCAGCGGCACTGGAACCCAGTCGTATCGGCACTTGCCTTTCCATTGGATCCTTCCGGTGGCGCCGAGACGGGGGGGGGCTTGCTGCTTGGGTAACAGCCTGTCCCTCATTACTCCCTACCCAGGCTCTGCGCACTGGGGAATATCACCAGCCGGGATACCAGCCAGAGCGCAGCCATAGTCCTTCGGGACTGACGGAGGCCTACCATATCATGGGCTGAAAAATGGCAACTTGGTAACACTGAGCCTTGAACCCCTAATCAATGGATCAATAACCTAGACTCCAACCTCTGGGGCACCACGGCCCCTAATGTATATCCAATCCTAGTTGCTGATTGGATGGAGCAGCCTAATCAAGGGCGTAGGCTGGAGGGGTGCACAGGGTGCACAGGGTGCACAGGGTGCAGGTGTGCACCCCCCGCCCCGGCCACAGCAGGAGTTGAGTTCCACTGGACAAGAAATTGTGTATTCACAATCTTATAAATAAGCTTAATGACTCTTATTGAAGAGAATGTCGGAGATAAATTCAGCGTGCAGTAAACCAGAAACTAGAAGTTAACACCGGAAGTTAATGTGTAACGGGCACTGTGCATATGCAAGCCCAAGGTGACCAATCAACAATCAACGACAGGTGCCTATTTCGGTGGAGCGCCTCACATATTACCAGTAAGCAATAATAGCTGAACATTGTCAATCAAACAAAGTGCGAGTGTGAGAATAAAGCACAGTTTGTTCGAACTGCTTCCATTTCCTGCACATGTGTTAGAACACAAACATTGACGCACAGAGAGTGAATGGCTAAAATAATCATAAGCCATCCAGCCTGTATCTGCAGCCTAATGCTCAGTACTTTTATAAAATTAATAGTATGTATTTGTGCTGCAAATATGTATTAATATTTGTTTGTGCCTTTGAATAGATAAATAACTTTAGCTCAATTTGTGAATGCATTTAGCACATGTACTTGCAGATGTAGTTTGAAACATATTTGAGAATGTTTTTGATTGAACTATAATATTTGATTGCAGTTCAGCCCTGTATAGACAGCCATTTTTTAAAGTTTAAAATTCTACCCTCGGGTGTACCTGGTTCCCCCAAAGTGCTTAGTAATGTAATAAATAAAATTATAGCCACTGGGACTCGAGTTCCGGTCAACCAAGATGTGCACCCCCCACCCCCACCCCATGGTCAAACCAGCCTACACCCTTGCTAATGTCACCCTGCGTGTAACATGGAGCCCATCTCAACTACAGGGATCCCTCACTACTGCACGCTTCAATTCACGATTCAGTGCATTGCGGTTTTTTTTTTTTTTTTTTTTTTTTTTAATATTCATCGAATTAAAAAATAAGAATATTAAGGAAGAATAGGGTAAAAAGTTAAGGAAAATGCCACAAAACCAAGGCCAATTATGCAAAAAACAAAAAACCTCAAACAAACACAAAACAAAACGCAACCCAGAACTTTCCATCAAAACTAGTTACATTGTTGTGAGGTGCGCATCTACGTGCGTGTGTGCATGCGTTTGTATGTGTGTATTTATATTTTTTATATCTTATGCATTATTTTTGATTGTTTAATTGTTATTATAAGAATTTATAGTATTGAATATGTATAATATTATATTCACATATACATGTATGTATAAGTCAGTTGGGGTGGGGGTGGGGGTGGGGGGTTTGATCCTACTTCGTGGAATTCGGTGGTCGCGGGGGGGATCTCGGTCCCAATTAACCGCGGAAAGTGAGGGATCCCAAAATTCACGTGTTAAAAATGAAGTTGTCAGAAAAGTTAATACTCAAGGAAACTTATATACTTGAAATAATTGAGTCCATAAATCAAGTGAATGTACTTTGTGGCCATCCTTGCATACACACAATTATACATTTATTTACATAGATTCTAATCATCTGCTTACCTATTTGTTTACCTGTGCGTGTGTGTGTGTGTGTGTGTGTGTGTGTGTGTGTGTGTGTGTGTGTGTGTGTGTCTGTGTGTCTGTGTGTCTGTGTTGTGTCTGTGTTGTGTCTGTTAGAGGATAAAGGAGAGTTTGTAGCGTTTTGTGATCAGGTCGAGATGGGCGCACAAGTGGCTTCAGGGATGGCATATCTGGAGCTGCAGAACTACATCCACAGAGACCTTGCAGCCCGAAATGTGCTTGTGGGAGACAACAACATCTGTAAAGTGGCAGACTTTGGCTTGGCCAGAATGTTTAAAGTAACACATCACACACACACACACGAACACATACAGTCATTGCTGCTTTGAGTGATTGCTAGATTAAAGACAACTGTAGTTTTAAAATGGTAAACAATTACTGTACCCTCAAGTCCGAATTGTGACTTAATTAGTAGTTTGAGAGGGGAAAGGTTGTTTACCTGCTCCCTACAACATTCATTTGTTCATTTTCTAAACCGTTTAATCCTAATCAGAGTTGCGGGGAGGCTGGCGCCCATCATAGCTCACCAGGGCAGAAACACGCTGATGGCTATGCAGCCTATTCTTCACAAAAACCATGAAGGTTTTTTTTATATGCCTCTCACCACAGACAGTGAGAGACGTTTTATAATGCAGTTAGCTCAGTGCTTCTCAAATTGTGGGACGTGTGGTATGATGCTGGGGGGAGCGCATATGACCCTGGGGAATATACTTTTCTAGAATAGTGTACGAGAATTACGTGTGCACCTCCGCTGCACTAGTTGGAAGTGGTGTTCTCATTGTCACGCTATGGTGTAGCGGTTTTTCGCACGAGCAAACGATATGAAGTGCGGTAAACAACCCCTCAAGAAACAACACGGCAAAATTTCTAACAGGAACGAAAAGAAAGGTGCAGAGAGCTGGAGATATTAAGTAATAAATAATATGAATGATTTTAAATAAGGATTTTTTTTTTCAGTCACATTGATGCACTTTAAATCTTTTCTGTGACAGATTAAAAATGTTAAAAATGTTAAGTTTTTCTTTATTGTAAGTTGAACTATATTTTTTTTCTTTTTTGTTTTTAATGTTAATAAAGATACGATGTTATGCAGAGGTGTACTAATAACAATTTTATACACAAATAATACTATTTATAGTCACTCGCGGGTCGGTGAGGGGCGTGGAATTTTTTTCTTCCTAGAGGGGGCGCCACAGAAAATAATTGAGAAGCACTGAGTTAGCTGCATTGGGGGACAGCAGTGACAACCCTTTGATAATGGGGCTTGAACCCTGCACCCCACCATGCTATAACCTCCACAAGGTTGTCACTGTTACCCCAGTGCAGCTAACTGGGTTATCAAAGGCGGGCCATGTCCCTCACTGTCTATGGTGAGAGGTTCACGTAAAAGAACCATTGCTGACTTTCGTAAAGAGTAGCTGCATAGCCGTCAGCGTGTTTCTGCCTCTTGCTAAAAGGTTGTGTCAAGAAGGACATCCGACGTAAAGACCTATGCCAAATCAAACACGTGAATCAGATGATTAACTATGGCAACCCCTGGAAAAGGGAAAAAGCCCAAAAGGAAAAGAAAGGAGAAGATTTAACTTTCCTAATAATTCTTTTGGTTTTTTTTACACCCAAGCCTTGTGGCTCATCACATCCAGAGTTTATCCCAGTTTCTGTAGGAGCTCAACTCAGGTTACCGTCCCAGTATTTTTACTGGTACCCATTTATATTGCTGGCTAGATTGAGGCACACTTGTGGTGAATACCATACCCAGGGGTCTTAGCATGGTGGGAGTCCAACAGAGATTTAAACCAATGACCTCACAATTATGAGCCCAGCAGGTGAGCTAGACATCATCCTGGCATGGTTTAGCCATATCCCACCATACAGCACCTACACCACTTTGATTTAAGTTATTGTTTGCATTATTGCTGTTTTATATATTTACTATCCCATAATCCCGACAGCTGGCATTTCACACACACTGTGTGGTGAACTATTGTGTTGCATCCTGTTTGTGAATCAGTCGGCAATCCATGAGCACTTTTAGCTAATACTTAAACAGAGCTTATCCATTTTAACAGATAGAGAAAAACATCAGCAGAAGTTTTGGGACTATTTTTTAATATTTTGATATAATAATATTTAATGTGAGCAGCGTTATGGTGTAGTGATTAGCCTTACAGCAAGAAAGTACAGTAATGGGTTTAAGTCTTATTCTTGGGTTTCCAAATACCGTATTCGACATGATAAGCGCCCAGAGCGCTTTAAAAATTCGAGGTGGAAAACATGAATAATACCAGAACAATAAAAGAGTTTTACTGGTATTTGTCTTGTTCATTATGTGGTATCAACCAAATTACTTACATGAAAGCTGAAAATATACAGAAAACAGCATAAATAAAAAAAAAAGACCCCTTACTTTTCCCTCCTGCCGCTGTCCGTTTAAACATTTTACCAGAAGTAAAATCGAGCCAATCAACACGAATGTCAACTTTAGTACATGCCATGTTGACCCAATCAACATGAACATAAACAAAAGAACATATCCAGGAACATCTTTAAATTTATGAAGTCAGTGAGCAGGAGAATCGGGTGAAAAATACTCGTCATCACTTTCTGATAGATCCATATCTGGCTCATCGCTCCATTCATTCAGAGCATCCCATAGTTTTGCTGTAGCAGTTTCTAATGACTCATCTTGTTGGACATTTACCAAGAGAACACAGCAAAATATTTTCCTGTTTTTTAAAGCACGGCGGAACAATCAAATGTGTTGTTACTGATGAACATTATAGACATTCCCCAGTGGCAGGGGGTCTTGAAATACCATGTAAACTCACTTTGAACGCCTCATTTTACCGTTACAGAGACTGATTGAATAAAATTGATAAGTTTGATACGATTTTGCCCAGTACACAAGCAGGGCACTTATTACATCGAATACGATAATCTTAAATTACTAAATATTGTCAAAAATAGATAAATTAAATCAGCTTTCTTGCACGGTTATACAACAGTATTATCTACCAGGCTAGGTTGTTCGGGTTGGAAATGAGCCTTGTTGCTGTAGAAGGTAGTCAATACAGTGCCACATCTTATTTTTAAGATGATTTGGAGCATTGTGGAGATCATGGATTCCAGAGGAGTCAGATTTCAGAATAATATTACATTCAAGATATCTGCTGAAAGAGGAGAGAGTGAGGATGAAGAGTGATTGTGTGCTGCTGGAAGCAGGAGGGTGGCAGAAGTGATCAGAAGTCAGGGAAGAAGGTGCAGGGCGAGAAGGGTGGGTCAGGATGGAAGTTCTAGATCGTTGAAGAGACATAAGTGGAGGGAAATGGGAGGATAAATTATACCAGTTATATGGTCATGTGATGCAGTGGATGCATTTGGGATGTTTTGTGTAAGCATAATGAATGGAGTAAAACCCAGTAGCAGAAGGGAAATGAGTAATATCTATCCTCCTCTCTCTCTCTCTCTCTCTCTCTCTCTCTCTCTCTCTCTCTCTCTGTCTCACTCCTTCTCTTTATGTCTCTCTCTCTCTCTCTCCTTCTCCCTATCTGTCTGTCTGTCTTACTTGTTGTCTTTCTCACTCTCTCTCACTCGCTCTCTCAGTCGGAAGGTGATGGTATTTATGAATGTGAAGATAATGACGAACAGCCTGTGTATGAGGTGAGACAAGGAACTAAACTTCCCGTTAAGTGGACAGCTCCTGAAGCATTTTATGACAACATATTCACCATTAAATCTGACGTGTGGAGTTTTGGAATTCTGCTCTATGAAATAATCACCTTTGGACAAACACCGTACCCCAGTGAGTGCACACAACATAAGGCTGAGAAAAAGAGTACACAATTAAAGTTTTAACACACTTTACCCAGATGTGTGTGTGTGTGTGTGTGTGTGTGTGTGTGTGTGTGTGTGTGTGTGTGTGTGTGTGTGTGTGTGTGTGGTAGCTTTCACTAATCAGCAGGTAATGCAGAAGCTACAGACTAATTACCGGATGCCATGTCCTGCAAACTGTCCAAAGCGTATCTATGAGATCATGATGGAGTGCTGGAAGAACCCACCTGCTGACCGGCCCACCTTTGAAACCCTACAATGGAAACTTGAAGAATATTATGAACTGGACATGAGTGTGTACGACAACTCCAACCGCTATTGATCAAAGAGTTATCTCCATCTTTTATCACCCATGATCCTCTCTGCCCACCACCAATCAGAATATAGCAGTGTTTTGATGGTTGGTGACTGAACAGGGAAAGAACATTTGTGCTGTGATTCAAAACCACACAGAAAACCTTCCTCGCCAATCAGAGTGAGTGGGTGGAGTGAAGTGTTATATAATGAAAGATTATATTTGATAAGTCAAACATTGCAATTCTGTAATTTATGACATGTTCAATATTATACTTCTGTGTGTCAGACTTTAAAAAATATTTTAGTTATAAATGTATGTAAATAACATTACTGTATTTCTTTCTGTATTTCTCTCACTGCTAAGGATCTCATGAAATATGTGAATATCTCTATTAAATAAAATACGGTAATCTGATTTTCATGCTAATATATGAACTACTGAATCTGTCTGAAGCATGGCATGATGAATCAGTTAAACCAGACTTGACAGCAACAACATTGCAATAACAATACATTAAGTTTCTACTTTCATAATATTAATTATAATATTAATCTCTATGCACTTTAGGTTGTTTTGGTAATAATGTGTTATGAAAATTAAAAACTGATATATTTGACTTTCTCTTGACTTACTGTACATACTGCACACACACGCACACACACACACACACACACACACACACACACACACACACAAATACACAGTACAAGCACACAAATGCACTCACACTCTCAGTCAACATTGGATACAATACCCTGAACTGCTTTCCAGATCATCGCAGGGCAACACACAACCAAACCCATGGTCAAGTTGGAATAGACAATTAGCCTAAGCTGCATGTCTTCGTATTGTGCGACGAAACTGAAGTACCTGAAGGAAGTCATGCGAACTCAACACAAAAATGCCAGAGCCCAGGAGTCAAACTCAGGATGTTCTTGTTGTGAGACTATGCCACAAACACACACATACACAATTGTAAACCAACAGATATATTATTAACGGATAACTCATCTTTATTTTCATTAGGAATACATAATTACGCCTATACTATAGGTGGTGTAGTGGTTAAGGTGCTGCACTCATGATCAGGAGGTTGTGTGTTCAAATCCCAGTTAGACCCCACTGTGCTAAGACCCCTGGGCAAGGTCTTAACCACAAGTGTGCCTCTGTTCACCCAGCAGTATAAATGGGTCCCAGTAAAAATATACTGGGAAGGTAACCTGTGATGCAGTAGCGTCCCATTCAGGAGGAGTTGAACTCCTGCTCGCTTCATGCTATGGAACCCGGGAATAAGCACCGGCCTGATGAGCCACTGGGCTCGAGTGTAAAAATCCCAAAGGACTTTACCTTACATATACTATAACCCTTTTCTTGAATTATATCCCCCCCCACACACACACACACAGATACACACAGATACACACAAACACAAATTAATATGCACACAAATACACAAATATGCATATAAACATGCACAGGTAAACACACCCTAAAAAATACAATTGACACATACAAACTCAAACACACACATACACTGACACATACACACACAACCAAAAATACACAAATGCACAAATACACACATACACAATTCCACACAAGTACATATACACACAGACTCACACACGTACACACAGGATGACTCGTGCTTGAGCAAACCCCCCTATTCGTGTAAAGTGAGGCTTGTGACGTCTCTGTTACTGGACTGTGTATAGAAAACATTCACTAAGTGCCCATTCAATCTCTCAGCCTCTCTCTCTCTCTCTCTCTCTCTCTCTCACACACACACACACACACACACACACACACACACACACACACACACACACACATTCTCTCTGCTGATTGTGTGCCAGTTCCAGTGAAGCAGACGTCTCACGTTGCAGGTGATGAGGTAAGATTTCTGATTTCATATAACATTTATTACAACAACATTTATTCTTGAATGAAGACTATAAATGAAGTATTAAGGAATAAAATAGTCTTTAATGCTTTCTGTTATCAATTGTTTATTACATCATATTAATATTATAATTATACATCACAATATCACGATGTCTCTACATCAGCACACTGAGGGTGTGTGTGTGTGTGTGTGTGTGTGTGTGAGAGAGAGAGAGAGAGAGAGAGAGAGAGAGAGAGAGAGAGAGAGAGTGGTGTCCACGCCCCTTCACCTTTCCGTCTCTTCCTTCAGGTTTTAAATTCTATATATTTCTGGACATAGTGCAGTGATCATTATTTCATTTTGTTTATTTTCCAAAGTGCTCTATCCATTATTAGGGTCATGTAGTGTGTCGAGCTCATCACAGCCAACTCTGGGGAACAGTGGTTACATCCTAAAAACCTTACCTGACCAGTGCAGGGCACAGTAATGAATGTATATTGTTAAAATATGCTGCTTTATCAATGTCTCGTCTTCTCGGATTAGTTCAATTTATTGTGGTGGAAGGACACATAAACATAGTCATGTGAGTAAAGCAAGGCAAAATGATTAATGTCTGGTCTGATGTGTTTGATCATCTGTAACTCACACTAATAAGAATAATAGGAAAGAGCAGAGAGAGAGAGTGTGTGTGTGTGTGTGTGTGTGTGTGTGTGTGTGTGTGTGTGTGAGGGAGGGTGGGTGTGACCTTCAAAGTGTGCACTGAGTGTGAGGAGGCAGATTGTTTGGCATAGGGGTAATGAAACGACAAAATACTGAAGACATGCCAGAAGAAACTGGTGTGAGTGTGTGTGTGTGTGTGTGTGTGTGTGTATGTGTGTGTGTGTGTTTGTGTGTGTGTGAGTGTGAGTGTGTGTGGTGAGATTTATCTTCATGCAGTGCATTATGGGTAAGGTGACCGTAAGTAGTCTCTTGATTGCCAGTCGCAATCTGTAGTTCTATATCGCTGTACTGATTATCAGCTTTATAATATACCCACACTACTCTCTCTCGCTCTCTCTCTCTCTCTCTCTCTCTCTCTCTAAATGTATTAACATTGTAGTATTGTATTAAGTTTAATATTGGTTTATGGCTTGTGCTCCATAGGCATAGGAAGAAGTTGAAAAGTGGGGGGCCAAGGCAAATCAACATGCATAGATAACACAAAGTTAGCCAAAGGCTGACGAAGCGACTGCAGTATTCAGTCGCTAACTACGGGTGCCTAACTTTTGAGTTTTTAAAGCCCAGATGTGCATTTTGGTGCAATTTCTGAGTATAAATCTCCAGTAATGTTTTGTAGATGTATCATACAGTATGCATATCATCACAAGAATATATTTGGCATTTAAACTGAGTTTCACTTTTGAGAAAAAAGTATAATATAACATAACAGTATAGAACAAGTTATTTTATTATTTTAATGTTACAAAATGTGTAAACGTGTAAATGTTTCATTTTCAAGAACATTTATTATTAATATTAAGCTAAACGATGACATGCTTTTGTCACTTCAAATCAAAAGCTTCCCTTCAGCCTATAGTTCCATAACTGTAAATGAACAAACTCATTAAATTAAATTAAATTAAATTAAACATTTGAAGTTAGATAAAAAAAAATATAAGTCTGGAAGTATATACCAAGACTGGTGTCTGCATATAAAATACTTCTACATGTATGTGTATAAGAATCAATAGTAATTCTATAACAAAAGTTTGTGAATGAATCCGTCTATTTAAACACATTATATTGTATAATACAGTTCAATAATAATAATACTTATTTTCATTAACTGTTTCTTTAAAGACAAATGTTTATTTGCCAAAGTAACTCACTCGTCTATCGTTTCTTAGTACAAAATCCTTTATTATATCATCCATACAAATACTGTCAAGTTGTTTCTTGTGGACGTGGCAAACAAGTGTACTGTATTGTTCATTCTTTTTTGCGTCATAATGCTGCATAGATAGGTCTTTAACCTCCTCATAGAATTCCAATCTTTACCCAAGCCAGAAAAATGTACAGTACTAATATTAGAAAGGTCTATGCCATAAATAGACACTTGTAATTGCTTCAGAATCACTGAATGTACATACTACTCGATCAGATAATAACATACTACTCAATTAGTACCTGCTATTAGTTGTGACTTAGCTGTCAAAGCCTCTACTGACTCTGGATTGAAATGTAAAACTGAGGGGGGGGGCAAACAGGCTATAAGCCCCCTAGATTTTAAAGTGGTGGGGCCAAGGCCCCACTGGCCCCCCTGTTCCTACGCCTATGTTGTGCTCCTCAAGAAAATACTCTAACGCTACACAACTACAAGAAACATGCTAACGCTACACAGTTGTGAGAAAGACATTAACGCTACAGAAGCTGTTCGAAACACACTGACAACTAGACCACGATGAGAAACACCAACATTACACAATTGTGAGAGACATAGAAACATTACAAATCTGTAAGAAACACACTAATTATACACAACTGTGAAAAACACACACACAAAAAAGCAAAGAAAAACATGCTAATGCTTCACAACAGTAAAAAAAAAACACGCAAATGTTACACAGCTAAAAGAATCACACTAACATGTCTACCTCAGTTGGAAGACCTAAGAAGAGAAATAAGGAGGGGCAACTTAATACAGAATAAATGTTCAGTTCACCAATCAGAATGGTCCAGAACATCCCAGACTTGAAATGGGTCACTGCTCCATATTTCTGTGTATAAAAAATTATCATGAGTCCAGTGTGTGTGTGTGTGTGTGTGTGTGTGTGTGTGTGTGTGTGTGTGTGTGTGTGTGTGTGTGTGTGTGTGTGTGTGCGTGCGCATGCGTGCTTGTACACCGGCATGTAGCATGTGGTAATGGTATAATCTTGTTTGGCTTTGAGTCCATTAGTGAGATTAAAGAGGTAGACGTCCATCAAAGCAATATGTGTGTGTGTGTGTGTGTGTGTGTGTGTGTGTGTGTGTGTATGTGTGTGTGTGTACACGTGTGCCATTAAGAGAGAGAAAGTGAGAGAGAGAGAAAGAGCGAGAGAGAGAGAGAGAGAGCGAGAGAGAGGTTATCACTTCAGAATAATTTAGCACTCTGATAAATTGGTTGTTGTTTACTCACTCTCCCATCTTAATCTGTCCATATTTTACTCCTGAGTGACAGTTTCAGACCAGCACATTTATTCTGTGTGTGTGTGTGTGTGTGTGTGTGTGTGTGTGTGTGTGTGTGTGTGTGTACATCAGTGGTTCTTAACCTGGGTTCGATTGAACCCTAGGGGTTCAATGAGTCAGTCTCAGGGTTCGGCAGAGGTCAAGACACACGCCCCGCTTGGCCATCACTGGCTGCAGGTGATCACGCGACATTGCTTGGCCAATCTGTGCTGCAGAAAATTTGGTGTGCTCAGTAGTCGAATTGTGACTGTTGTGGTGGTACATCGTGTGATTTATTTCTTAATTTTTTTAATCCATACTTTGTTGGGCAAAAAAAGAAAGGGGTTGGACGAATATGTAAAACATGGATTCACATATATAACGGAACGTGATGCTAGTCAGCGACCTATATGTATGTGTGTATATAATATCAATAAACACATATTCAATGCTATAAACGCTGATAACAATTAAACACTCAAAAACAACGCATGAGATGTAAATAATACAAATACACACACAAACACAGATGCACGTGCACACACTTCGATGCGCACCTCACATAAAAATGTAAGTAGTTTTGATGTGTGTGTGTGTGTGTGTGTGTGTGTGTGTGTGTGTGTGTGTGTGTGTGTGTGTGTGCAGGTGTGTTTGATGGAGGGAGATGTTGCTCCAGCAGCTGTTGCTAGGAAGTTTGGTGGTTGGGGCTCTGCTTTACCTGATAACACACCTGTTTCATTTTGACAGGTGAGCTTTAAGTCCTCATACCTTTTATCCATTATACAAATGAATATGTAATAATGGCATCTCTCATTGCACCCTGGCAGAGTGCAGTGGGTTTTTCCCACAGTGAAGACATTATACCCAGCTAATACTTTTGTTCAGCATACACGGGGTGTGGTGCATAAGAGGCAAAGGGGCGAAGCCAGTAGAAGACACCTGATGCAGCAGCTTCCACACGCTATAATCATTGGAGTAAGAAAAGGAGGAACCCGAGCTCTGCTTGAGATGCTCAGCCTACACCCTGCAGTGGTCAAGGCCTCACAGGAAGTACATTTCTTTGACAGTGATGATAATTATGGGCGGGGCTTCGACTGGTACCGCAGCCGCATGCCACTTTCCCTTGTCACTCATGTGACAATTGAAAAAAGTCCTGCCTACTTCACCACAGAAAAGGTTCCAGAACGGATCTTTGGGATGAATTCATCCATAAAGTTGTTGGTGATTGTGCGTGAACCTGTCACTCGAGCCATCTCTGATTATGCACAAGTCCTGGAGGTCAAGCAGCAAAAAAACAAAACATACCCAGGATTTGAGTCACTTGCCATTGACAGTGCCACTTGCAGAGTGAACACAAAGTACAAAGCCGTGAGTACCAGTGTATATGTAAAACACCTGGAGCGCTGGCTCCGGTTCTTCCCTGTGCAGCAACTCCATGTTGTGGATGGAGACCGGCTAATCTCTGATCCTCTCCCAGAGCTCCAGATGGTGGAGCAATTCCTGAACCTTATACCTCAGATCAGCCATGAAAACCTGTACTTCAATTCTACACGTGGGTTTTACTGTCTCAGCTCTGAGCGCCATCGGGTCAGGAGATGTCTGGCAGGAAGTAAAGGTCGCACACATCCGTATGTTCGCCCAGCTATACTGGACAAACTCCGACTGTTCTTTCATCCATATAATCAGAAATTTTACCAGATCACTGGACGGACATTCAACTGGCCATGATCAAACACACACACACACACACACACACACACACACACACACACACACCAACTAAGAGACTCACACGGTCAAATTATTATTATTATCATTATTATTATTATTATTATTATTATTATTATTATTATTGTGGCAGCACGGTGGCGTAGTGGTTACACATCCACCTCTAGAAGGTCCTGTGTTTTATTCCCAGTCCAGGCATTTGGGGTTTATATACTCTCCACATGCTTGCGTGGGTTTCCTCTGGGTACTCTGGTCTCTTCCCACAGTACAAAAACATGCACAGTAGGCTGATTGGCTGTTCTAAATTCCCCCTAGAGTGTGAATGGTTGTCTGATTGCTGGCCCTGCGATAGCCTGGCAATCTCTCCAGGGTGTCCTTCGCCCAGAGTCGGTTGCGATGGGCGTCGGCCTCCTTGTGACCCTAATTAGGATTCAGCAATTCAGAAAATTTGTAAATGAATCATTATTATTATTATTATTATTATTACGTATTATTATTGTCCCGCTTAGCCATCATTCCAATTCACTGTGATTTGATTTCTGCTCTTGCAGTTACTGTTGTTGATCAAATTAATGGTCACGTTCAAACTGCTCCCATTCCCCATGGCAAGTAGATATCATACACTTTATCTATATCTATATCATCATCTTTATTATGGTTTGATATGTAGATGCTGCACGTAAGATTTAGGAGCAATTTTGTTTCAGGCCGAGATGTATAGTTTGTCTTTCATGCTTTAAATAAAACCATGTATGGATGGAAGCAGATAGCACTTCCACCTCACAATAAGAAGATTTTGGGGTTAAGATTATGTTTCTGTGTGGAGTTTTCATGTTCTCTATATGTATTTACTCCAGGTACGCCAATCCAACCCCCCAAATCCAAAGACATGCACATTAGACTGGAGACTAGAAATGCCCCTAGGTGTGAGTAGAATGGCTCAGTGGTTCAGCCTGTGGATTACTGTATTGATCTGAAGGTCAGAGGTTTATTCCCAGGGGCCACTGTTGGGACCCTAAGAAAGCAATTTAACCCTCAATTGTCATGTTGTGTAAAAAAAAAAGTCTCTAAATAAGGGTGTCAGCCAAATGCCATACATGTGAATGTAAATGTTAGTGTGAATGTTTGTGTGTGTGTGTTGACCATGCTAAGGGTGTACCCTGCCCTCGTCAAGAGTTGAGGATAAAACAGCTTGTAAAAATTAAATAAAATTAACTGCAGGTCCCTAAATACAAAGAAAAACACGTGTTTCAAATCCACGATGAAACTGATGTCATGGCTTCCTCTCCGAATGGACTTCAGGCTGACGCAGTAGGCTATGTATGGTAAGTAATAGCCCCTGGTGTCTTGTTTGTGTCCTGCTATGCACACAGACTGAACCTGTTGTTGTCTGAGGAAAGATCTTCTGAATCCAAAGACTTTTTTGCATCTCCCTCTCTGGTTTTTACCTTTTCCCCCCCCTAAATCCATGAATTGGATGAGAATTTCACTCAAGTCTGCAAGGGTGTTCAAGATTGCCCACACGTGCTCCTGCTTAATGGAAATTTATATCATGAACAGTGAGCACCATGTTGAACAACTCTACGATATAAATCAGGGGTCACCAACCTTTTTGAAACTGAGAGCTACTTCTTGGCTACCAATTAATGTGAAGGGCTACCAGGTCGATACACACTTATGACATAACAAATTTGCTCAAGTTACCTTTAATTATCTGTTATTATTAATAATTAATGATATTCATCTATGTCAGGGGTCGGGAACCTTTTTGACTAAGAGAGACAAAAAAAAAAATCTAATCCTCTGAGAGCCAAATATATTTTTTAATACAGAGACCAACAATTTTAGAGTACAATACGACGCTGAATTTATTTTAAACAACATTGTTATTGTTATAACGAAGTTATTTATTAATAAGAAAAATACTTCTTCCTATTAATGCGACTTCTGATGCTGCATGGTTTTGCTGATGGCTTTGTAGTCTGGTTGATACGTGCTGAAGTTCAGCTGGTGGGTGTTGATGCCTATCAGGTGTGAGAAGGACTGCTCGCTCTCGTGTGCATGTGGAGCCAAACATGGTCAATACGACTTGACTCACATTGCAGTGTTTATGTGACAGGAAGCGCGTCCCAAGGCAATCAGCTGGTCTGTGGGTTGAAGTTTTTTCATTCTGTTCATTTGTGTTTTGCTTGCCAGCTCTGCTTGGCTTCTTACACATGAGCTGATCAAAACGAGGGAAATTTACCTCTTTACCCAAAAACAACTCGCGCAGGCTGTTGCATATAATCCAATAAAATTAGAGTTTCAGGGTTTCGGCCCGCCCACACACTGCAGTACAGAAAGGATTGGCTCTCCGTTACACGCCACAGTGACAAGTGGCATTGAAAATAGATGCATAGATTGAAATTGCGTGAGATTTATTTATGTTTTTGTTTTATTTGATGGCTTTTTTCCATATTTTTATTTAAAGGACAGAGAAATGATGTATTCGTTATTCTGTTAAGGAAGGCCACCTGATTTATCTGAGAGCCAAGTGCAGTCATCAAAAGAGCCACGTTTGGCTCGCAAGCCATAGGTTCCCGACCCCTGAACAGGCTCACGGGCGACTCATGTTGTCCTTGTGGGTGACCTGGTGCCCGCGGGCACCATGTTGGTGACCCCTGATATAAATACTTAATACACGCTACTGACAGTCGCTCTAATACTCATAACATACCCCACATAGCCCCCTCTACCCAATACATTGATAAGTACTTAGTCTATGCCACCTTTACTGCCTTATCTTGTGCTGCCTGTTGTTTTGTCAACTTTTCTGTCCTGACTGTCAGATATGTGTGTTGGATCTTGAATCATATCCTACGGACACACCATGCCCACTCTATTTGAAATAAAACGTCTTGAGACCTGAAACTGTTACATTTCTAATTAGCAGTGACGGACTGTGTAAAGGCCCTGTGATTATCTGGCGAGCTGTTCAGGGTGTACCCCACCTTCACTCAGTGTTGGTTGAAATACGCTCGAGCCTCACCATAACCCTAGTAGGATTAAGTGACCTGAGCAAGAGTGAGAGAGAATGAGCAACGATCATGAAACATATAATACAAATACATAATCTTATTGTGTTTTTTTAATACATTTACTGCCGTGGTTTAACAATCACTGTGGACTTTCTCCAAATCATAGCATTTAAAAATTGTTATACAATATAATAACTTCTTACATTATTCCTTAATTATATGTGAATGTCTTTTAATATCTAAGGCTCTATAGCATTCTCTTCTTTTCCTTTCGGTTGTTCCCTTTTTTTCAGGGATCGCCACAGTGAAATATCGCATGTTTGATTTAACATAGGGTTTTACATCGGATGCCCTTCCTGACACAACCCTTTAGCAAGGGGCAGAAACATGCTGACGGCTATGCAGCTACTCTTTGTGAAAGTCAGCAATGGTTCTTTTACATGAACTTCTCACCATAGACCAGGGGTGGGCGATCTTATCCGCAAAGGGCAGGTGTGGGTGCAGGTTTTCACTTCAGTCAAACAATAGCCACACCTTCGACCTGTTTCCACCAATCACTGATCATCAAAAGAAAAGAAAAGAAACCCTAGATTGGACATTACGGTTTCAATTCTGAAATGGGGCCATCTTGGTGAGATCACAAGCAAGGTGATCCCACCCCTGCCATAGACAGTGAGAGACATGGCCCGCCTTTGATAACCCAGTTAGCTGCACTGTGAGAACAGTGACAATCATGTAGAGAGTGGGACTCGAACCCCCAGCCATAGGATCAGCGATCTGGCGCACTTCACCAACAGGCCACCACCGACCCTGCGCTATAGCATTCTAACTTATACAATAAAATTATAGACTACTTTACGTTAGCATGCACATCATCTCTGTCCATGTAGTACATGAGTCAGTAAAACTATAAGCCCTCTGTGAATATACAAAGCTTATTTAATTCCCTGGCGATCACAGGTTCAAATCCAGGTTAATTCACTTTTGAATCCAGCTTGATTCACATAAAACGAATTAGCTGAACTCTCACTGAGAGGTAAAATGCCATACATCTACCTCATTTTCACTCAAAGCGATCTCCAGCCAATCATGGGCTTCTGTGAGATGGTATATTTAGGGGGTGGGGAGGGAAGTACTTTCTCTACATTTGTGTTAGGCTGACCCTGGGTACACATAAGTGAACAATTTATAAAGTCATGGGTGGCAGCATCATATGTCATGGATGGGGTGTGTGCTTGCTTACACCCCTCCCTGGTTGGTGGTGGTCATGTGATAGGAAGACAGTACATGATGTGTGGGAAATGGTCCACCCATTAAAGGAAGACAAATTGGGGGAAAATCACAAAGAAAACTTTAATTCATGTGACTAGAAAAACAGCAAATGTGAATGTGAACATACCTATTTTAAACTAAATTATATGCCTGGAATATAACACATTAATACTGTTGTGAATGTTGACAAAATTACCATTTAAAAGAGAATTACAGTATGAGAAGAAAACAGCTAAAAGGGTGATACAGTAGTGTAGTAGTTAGCATGTCCATCTCAGAGTAAGAAGGTCAATTCCCTGGTTTTTTTTTTTTTGTCTCCCCCCCCCCCCCCCATTTTCTATCTTATTTAGTCATATCCAATTCCCACACATAGGGTATTGCCTTCCCTGGGGCAGTGGTGGTCTGGTGGTATAGGGCGCTGAATAGCTGATCCAAAGTTTGGGGGTTTGAGTCCCACTCTCCACAAAGTTGTCACTGTCCCCCCCAGTGCAGCTAACTGGGTTATCAAAGGCGGGCCATGTCTCTCACTGTCTATGGTGTGAGGCATGTAAAAGAACCATTGCTGACTTTCGTAAAGAGTAGCTGCAAAGCCGTCAGCGTGTTTCTGTCCCTTGCTAAAAAGGGTTGTGACAGGAAGGGCATCCGATGTAAAAACCTCTACCAAATCAAATGTGCGAATCAGATGATTCGCTATGGCGACTCCCGAGTAAAAGGGAAAAAGTCGCAAGGAAGACAGACAGGGTATTGCCTTCCCTATCACACAACATTCATTGACCAGGGAGGGGCGAAAGCATACACATGCAACCTAAGTGGCACACAATGCTTTCCATCCACCTCTTTTCGAACTGCAGCACATGTGTATTTAGGGAAGGTCTAACACACTTGGAGGGTAAGTGCTATCAGCAGCCCTTGTACAATGAGCTCACAGACATCCATGATTGACTGGCAATCGTTGTGAGTGACAGAGAAGTGAGTGTATGGTCCCTCCCTCCAGTGAGACTTCAGCCAATTAGCTCACATGAAGTCCTGGCCTAGAGTGGCTGTGGCATTATACAGGATTCAGACTTGTGATATTAGTCATTAATAGTCAGGCACCTTGTCCATGCACCACTCCCAGGCTTTGGCATTTCTGGGTGTATGCACTCTCTGTGCTTGGGAGGGCTTCCTCCAGGTGCTCCAGTTTCCTCCCAAATTCTGAAGACATGCACATTAGGCTAATTAACGTTTTCCAGACTGCCCCTAGGTAAAAAAAAACAAAAAACAAAGGTGTGTGTGCGAATGGTTGTATGTGTTGCTTTGCAATGGTCTGCCCACTTGTTCAGGTTTGTACCCCATGTTCACCCAGTGTCGGCCAAAATAGGCTTCAGCTGCTTTGCAACCCTAATAGGATTAAATAGTCTGGCAAATGAATGGCTGAGACAGTGAGTGAAAACAGCTCAAAATGCCACCTACTGGTTAGAATCGTACTAAAACTTGCAAGAGATAAAATTTACCATTTGGTACTTCTCTATTCATGATTTTTTTTTATGTTAATACTTTCTAATCAGTCTCCACCCTTCAACTCCAGCATGCTCCATTCACACGCTGACCTGCTTCAGCACCACTCCTGATCCCATTTGTTCTACACATCCACTTCGTTCACTGAAGATATGTTCAGTGACTCCTCCACCAGGACTGTTTTCTCTTTTCTCACACTTTTTTCGAGAAAAAAAAGAACCTCCTTTCATTTCCAGCTAATGAATAAAAACAATTTTAAGAATGCAGTATCTCTTTAATTAAATTATAATGAATGAAGGCGAACGAAGGAGCGTCTCGGCCCCACCTCTCTGATTTGCATTCGCCCCTCCCATTTATCACCGTTTCTTTTATACTCTGTTCAATCTTTCTCGTTCACACAGACACATACACACAGAGTCTTTATTTTGCTGTGTGAGGATTAAAGTTATGGCGTTTACTCTTCATGGCGCGGTGAAAAAGAAAGTCTGCTATTATTATGACGGTGAGATTTTGTTCCGGAGTTTAGCCAGTTAGCTTCATAACCTAGCCTAGATTAATTTAGCATGACCAACAAAGCGGCGTTTTTTTTATCCCACCCGTATTTCCACACGTTCTTTACATGTCGTTCTAACTCGTTCGCAATTGGTCGAGCAAACCGTCAGTCAGCAGTTTTGCCAATCATGACTGAGCATTGAGGAACGTTACGCCAATCCATGCTGTGGATGACGTCAGGTCGAATATGGTTGAGATAAAATGCCATCCCAAAACGTTCTTCAGCGTAAAATAAAGATTTCTGATACAGTATTTATGAAATTATCTAGATATAGGTTAAAGTGCACTTACTACATTTACTTCACTTTTGAGCGGCTCAAAATAATTTCTAAACCCTGATAGTGTTCAATAAGTTCATTGTAATGTGTTAGCAGTGATGCTAATGCTAAGGGGGGGGGGTCATTGTGTTTTTCATAAATCTGAGTAGAACTGATGAGTAATTAATAATGTACAACATAAAAGCAAATAAATAATGAACAAATATTTCAAGATGACATTTACTATGTTCTACTAAAATTTATAGGTTTATAAAATAGAAAAAATAAACTTCATCAAATTTCTATCAAATTAGATAATGGGAAACAAGTCAAAGAGTTTAATATTTAAACAAAAAATAAATTAAATATTAACAAAAATAAAATTAGTGAACTTGACTACTAATAAATTGTGTGAGGACTCGGTTAAAATGCAGTGTTTCTGCTGATCAAAGTGATAAAATTTATTCTGTGTGTGTGTTACAGGTGATATTGGTAATTATTATTATGGACAGGGTCACCCTATGAAGCCTCACCGAATTCGTATGACACACAACCTGCTTCTGAACTATGGCCTGTACCGCAAAATGGAGATCTACGTTAGTGTCTCTCATACAGACACACACACATACTATTGCACTCAGACCAACACATTTACTTTATATGGGTGTGTGTTTTTGTGTTACAGAGGCCTCACAAAGCAACAGCAGATGAAATGACGAAGTATCATAGTGATGATTACATCAAGTTCCTGCGCTCCATCCGACCAGACAACATGTCCGAGTTCAGCAAACAGATGCAGCGCTGTGAGACACAGATTCACACGTGCATACATTCTCACACACACACACACAATTGTCAGCAGTGGTTCTTTTACATGAACCTCTCACCATAGACAGTGAGACATGGCTGGCCTTTGATAACCCAGTTAGCTGCACTGGGGGGGGTGCAATGACAACCTGTGGTGAGTGGGGCTTGAACCTCCAACCTTAGTATCAGTGATCCAGCGCACTATACCACTAGGCTACCACTGGCCTAGTAATAGGCTATTTCATATTAATACAATCTACAGACTATGTTTTGATTTGTTTTTGTTTTTTTAATTATTTTTATAAATGATGTGTTCTTAATTAGCCAGGACTGGAAAAATATGTTCAAGTTATTTGTTCTTGCCATTCCTGTGAACATGATGTCACAAGAAATCTTTGAGGAACATTGATGCTTGAACCTTGCACAAACGTCCACCTTGACTCAAGGATAATGATTGGATTTCGGAGGTCAAAGGACAAGGCTACTGTGGCCTCATGTGTTCCATTCTTGTAAACGTCAGAGTGTGACACAGGTGTGACTAGCTCTGTACTTCAAAAGTTAATACAGAATGTGCTCCAAAAGGCATCTTCCAGTCATCCTGTTACTGACACCAATCCAATCTTTGGGCCCAATTTGCCAGGCTTCTATCCTTGAAGTGGCTCTGAGGAGGTATTTTTAAGTGCAGTGACAATAGAAACAGTAATGGCCTTGGTCCACACTAACGTGAGCAGTTTTAGCTTGATAGTGAAAGCAAATATTTACCCTCAGATAGCCCCGTGAAGACGTAAGGACCAGCCAAAATATCACAGATTCCCAAAAGTCTCCTCACTCTGTCAGTTTAGCCAATATTCTAAGCCTTAATATGTAACAAGTACACATATTGTTGCACACAGAGTTTTGAGTGTAACACATCTGTTTCGTGTGTGTGTGTGTGTGTGCGTGTGTGCATTGCGTATGTGCATGTGTGTGTAGTTAATGTGGGTGAGGATTGTCCGGTGTTTGATGGACTGTTTGAGTTCTGTCAGCTCTCTACAGGAGGTTCAGCAGGTCAGTCATGTCATTTAATTCCCTACTTCTTATTTCTGTTTAACATTTTGTGTGTGTGTGTGTCTTGTGGAATTGTAAAAGTATAATATAATATTTCATTGCCTCACAGGATGTTAGCGGAGCAGGCAAATAGTCATAGATCAGTGAGATGAAGCTGCATAACTGTTATAATTTATCCACTGGACTGTATGAAATATGGTATATTTAATATTATATAAAAATTCTTGAGGATGAACAAATATTTACGTTTTTCTTTAGCTTACTTTATAAGAGCACCGCTTAGTACAGAGCTAACTGGTAAGATGCAGGCCGGTACCTTGCAGCATTAAAATAAATTCACGTTGGTGGAAAAATCTGCTTAATCGTTCAGTTAGAATGTAAAATGCAGTGGTACCTCACTTTATGAAATTAATCTGTTCCAGAGCCTTTTTCGTAAACTGCATTTTTCATAAGTTGAACCGCATTTTACATGTAAAATGCATGATTCGTTCCAAGGCTCCCAATGCTACCCCACAAACCCTTTAAAAATTATAAAAGTACACCAATTTTGTATGAAATATGGGTTAAAAGTAAAAGAAAATTATTTACTTTTTTTTTTTTGAATGTCTTGAACCACCCATGCAACGCTTTAAAGTCCAGGGGTTGCTGGCTGAAGAACCCTCACCCCCACCCTCCTTCATAAGGTCCTTAAATATTGCAGTTGCTTTTTCCGAAATAATCACTGTATCTCCGCTTTTAATTCCTCTTTCTGCTTTGATATCGTCCCGATTGTAGAGGGGCTTCGGCCATACTCCTTTGTGATTTCACTCAACCGAATCCCACTTTCATATTTTTTTATCATCTCCTGTTTTACTTTTATTTGATAACGGAGCCCACTTCTTTTCAGTCTCACCGGGAATCACTTTCTTTGGACTCGTGATTAATAACGAAAAATATCTCTGCAATAAGCACGCTCAAAAAAATCTCACGTAACTTACCAACAGTACACCTCTCCTTCACGCCTGTGTCGAACAATGGGTCGAAGGCACACGAAAAGCATTATGGGTACTGTATTATGGAGATTCAGCTCTGTCCTAGTCAATGGGAGGCCAGCGGGGCAGGGTGTTGGGAGACAACCAATCGGAAAGAAACTCGTGCATTCTTTGAAGTTTGAATGGCACGTTTGAATTTTTAAGATGGCACTTTCGTAACGTGAACTTGTTTCTTATCCAGAGACAAAAATTTTAGGAAAATGCGTTTCGTAACCTGCAATTTTCGTTTGGTGAGACTATCGTAAAGTGTGGTACAACTGTACATTCTAACCACCATGTCCATATTTTTAGCATTTATTTGTCCTTCAAGAATTAGTCTCAAATGAAAAAAGAACTTTGTTAGTGCAATAGTATTCTAAGTAGCTAGCGGCACTTCTGGGTTGCTCAAACCGTGTACAGTGCACTTTCCTCTGGACTGCGCCATTCGGCCATACCAATGAATGGAGGGATGTTCCTTGCAACAAGCTGATAAAGTTGCGTGTATTGGTGTTGGAAAGGTCTAATTTATGAAAATAGTATATATGTTTAACCTTCAAATTCTATAATTCCAAATCATATTTATTATTATTATATCATATTATTCGCCCTCCTGCGAATCGCGATAATCCGCGAGTTCTGTACCTGGAAGTAAAACCCCATGTATGACGTCACATGCGCGAATGAGCAGCTGTAAGTAAAATACTATGTATCTATTACATGTGCTAAAATATGCTTCTTAAACACATTCTATTGACAGTCTTACTCATTAATACAGTATTAATGTAGTAATGATTAAGAAAAACCTTTCAATTTTAACTCTTATTGTTATTGATGTTACAATATAAACATTATACAGCATACGCATAAAACACCTTTCAGTGCATTCTCTTTCTAAACATACATCACTGTAGTTTTCAAAAATGCCCACTAGAGGAACGTACTGTATTGCATTAGGCATGGCATGACACGACTGAATTCAGGTATTAACTGCATTAAGTCCAAGCAGCTCACCCCCCAGCCTGAGCCGAAGTACAAAACAGAGTTTTAGAGTGATAGAGTAAGAGGCGTTACAAACCAAAGAAGCAGTGATGTTGATGTGAGTTAATCCTCTGGCACAGAGTTCAGCGTGCTTTTGTTTATTGGGAGTAAATGAGAATGGTGAATCCAGGTGTGTGTGCTACGAGCAGCTCAGCGACGCCCCTCAGGAAGTAAGCAGTGAGAGGCACAGCGCCAAAATCAAAGTCCCTCAAAACACAGACCATAACAAAAAGGACATAAAAGAACAAGAAATGTAATAAATTGGATAAACAAAACACAATGAAAAACATGTGACACCACAGTAAATAAAATATAACACAAACATTTTAAACATTACCTTAGGTCATGTACTGGAATAATAATTAAAAAAGACTAGTAGTGGAGTGTTTTACAACAGTTCCTCTTCAGCAATGACGTGACTTCAGAGGAAACTGTCGTTTCTTCTGGAGAAAGTCTTATTTCTTCAGAAGAGACATCCAACTTCATTACCTTTTTCTGGTGCTTAAGCAGGCGTTTGAGTGACATCATAGAACTTAACTGGTAATTAAAGCACACTAAAAAAGGCTCATTGCCAACTTGTGCACGAATGAGGACAAAGGGGCGTTACATCACCTCAACCAATCAGCAGGAAGGAGAACAGCCATTGGCTGAATTTGAATCACGTGTTCGGCAGTCCGTGAATACTCAAACCGCAAGTGCAAAACCCCGAATAGTCAAGGGCGTACTTTGTGTGTGTGTGTGTGTGTGTGTGTGTGTGTGTGTGTGTGTGTGTGTGTATATAAATATAAATAAAAACTGGTCATCCTCAAAAAATTAGCATATTGTGATAAATTTCATTATTTTCTGTAATGTACTGATAAACATTAGACTTTCATATATTTTAGATTCATTACACACAACTGAAGTAGTTCAAGCCTATTATTGTTTTAATATTGATAATTTTGGCAAACAAGTAAAGAAAAAACAAAAATCCCTATCTCAAAAAATTAGCATATTTCATCCGACCAATAAAAAAGTGTTTTTAAGACAAAAAAGTCAACCTTCAAATAATTATGTTCAGTTATGCACTCAATACTTGGTCGAGAATCCTTTTGCAGAAATAACTGCTTCAATGCGGCGTGGCATGGAGGCAATCAGCCTGTGGCACTGCTGAGGTTTTATGGAGGCCCAGGATGCTTCGATAGCGGCCTTAAGCTCATCCACAGTGCTGGGTCTGGTGTCTCTCAACTTTCTCTTCACAATATCCCACAGATTCTCTATGGGGTTCAGGTCAGGAGAGTTGGCAGGCCAATTGAGCACAGTAATACCATGGTCAGTAAACCATTTAGCAGTGGTTTTGGCACTCTGAGCAGGTGCCAAGTCGTGCTGAAAAATAAAGCTTTTCAGCAAATGGAAGCATGAAGTGCTCCAAAATCTCCTGATAGCTAGCTGCACTGACCCTGCCCTTGATAAAGCACAGTGGACCAACACCAGCAGCTGACATGACACTCCAGACCATCACTGACTGTGGGTACCTGAGCCTGGACTTCAGGCATTTTGGCATTTCCTTCTCCCCAGTCTTCCTCCAGACTTTGGCAGCTTGATTTCTGAATGACATTCAAAATTTGCTTTCTTCCGAAAAAAGTATTTTCTTTTGCCGCTGTTTCTGGTTCAAAAGGGGCTTGACCTGGGGAATGCGGCACCTGTAGCCCATTTCCTGCACACGCCTGTGCATGGTGGCTGTGGATGTTTCTACTCCAAACTCAGTCCACTGCTTCCACAGGTCCCCCAAGGTCTGGAATCGGACCTTCTCCACAATCTTCCTCAGGGTCTTCTGGACAGCAGTCAGGTCAGCAGTCTTACCCATGATTACGGTTTTGAGTAATGAACCAGGCTGGGAGTTTTTAAAAGCCTCAGGAATCTTTTGCAGGTGTTTAGAGTTAATTCGTTGATTCATATGATTACGTTAATAGCTTATTTTAGAGTACCTTTTCATGATATGCTAAGTTTTTGAGAGAGAAATTTTGGGTTTTCATGAGCTGTATGCCAAAATCATCAGTATTAAAACAATAAAAGACCTGAAATATTTCAGTTAGTGTGCAAAGAATCTAAAATATATAAAAGTTTAATTTTTATCAGTACATTACAGAAAATAATGAACTTTATCACAATATGCTAATTTTTTGAGAAGGGGGTGTGTGTGTGTGTGTGTGTGTGTATGTATTTATATATATATGTATATATAGTCGGCCCTCTTCTTCTGATATCCCCAGAATACGAAAAACATTTTCATAATTTTTTTTTCCTCTGTATACGAAACAAGTTCTTACGAAAAGCCCCAAACGTGTTATTCAAACAATGTGAGAGTTGCTCTCTCATTAGCTGTCTCCCAACATCCCGCCCAGCTTGCCTCCCATTGGTCACGAGGGAGCTGAATCTCCATAGTACTGTACCTATAATGCTTATTTGTCACACGCGTAAAGGAGAGTTGTACTGTTGGTTCGTGTGTTTCTTGAGGTTTTTTGAGAATGCTCATTGCAGCTTATTTTTCGTTTTTAAGTTGTTTAATTCAGTAAATGTTTAATAAATGGGGCGCGCTCCACCGAATGTGGGCAAACATGGCTCATCCGGACCTCCGATCCCTCAAGCAAACAGGTGACTGTTTAGTACTAAACAAGTATACAAAGCATGCTTACCTGCTTGACAGATCGGAGGTCCGGACTCAACATTTACTTCTTTACTTGAAGGATCGGAAGTCCGGATGAGTCGCGCCCCATCTCAAATGCTCCGGCATTGGCTGCGACGCCGCCCGCATTCGGTGGAGCACACCACAGAGCGCGCCACAAAAATGAATACAAAATGTTACATTTTTTAATTCATAAATATGTTAATAAAATGGTTTAATGTGCTAACAAAATGGTTTAATATGTTAATAAAATGTTTAAATGGTTGAAAATGCGCCTCTATTTACGAAAAATCCAGATTCTGAAAAAGGCACTAGAATGGATTATTTTCGTAAGAAGAGGGCCGACTGTGTGTGTGTGTGTGTGTGTGTGTATATATATATATATATATATATATATATATATATATATATATATATATGTGCGTGTGTGATATATATATATATATATATATATATATATATATATTACACACATACAGTGGTGCCAATAAGTATTTTGCAATGTAAAAGTGTGCCAGTTCACCCAATAAGTATTGGGCAGCTAGAAAACAAACATTATTTTGCCCACCACTCATTAACAGTATGAATGACACCTGTTTGAACTGATTAGATGCATAAGAGACACCTTCAAACAATGCATAAGAGACACCTTTTAAACCTGCACACACCTTCAAACTGTCAGACTGCAGTCTTCACCATGACCAAGACCAGAGAGCTTCCCAAAGACACCAGAGATAAAATTGTACAACTGCACAAAGCTGGGATGAGTCAAACTGCAATACAACTTTGTGAGAAAAGATCAACAGTTGGAAACATTATTAGAAAATGGAAGAAGTATAACATCACTGACAACCTCCCTAGGAGTGGCGCTCCATGCAAGATCTCACCTCGTGGGGTTCAAAGGATCCTGAGAACAGTGAGTAATCAGCCCAGAACTACACGGCAGGAACTGGTCAATGATTTGAAGACGGCAGGAACCACCGTCACAAAGATGACAATAGCTAACACACTACGTCGTCATGAGATGAAATACTGCATTGCCTGAAAGATTCCCCTACTATACAAAAAACACGTAAAGGCCCGTCTGAAATATGCTAAAGACCATCTGGACGATCCAGAGGAGGATTGGGAGAATGTGATATGGTCAGATGAGACCAAAATTGAACATTTTGGTTTAAACAGCACTCGCCATGTTTGGAGGAAGAAGAATGCTGAGTTACATCCCAAGAACACCATATCTACTGTGAAGCATGGTGGTGGACGCATCATGCTTTGGGGATGCTTTTCTGCAAAAGGGACAGAAAGACTGTACCGTATCAATGGCAACATGAATGGAGCCATGTATTGTGACATTTTGGGTAAAAACCTCCTTCCCTGGGTCAGAGCATTAAAGATGAAGCATGGTTGGGTCTTCCAGCATGATCACGATCCAAAGCACACAGCCAAGAAAATCAAGGAGTGGCTCCGTTAAAAAGCATATCAAGGTTCTGGAGTGGCCTAGCCAGTCTCCAGACCTCAACCCAATCGAAAACCTGTGGAGGGAGTTAAAACTTTGAGTTGCCAAGCGACAGCCCTCTTCTAGAGGAGATCTGTGCAGAGGAGTGAGCCAAAATACCAACTAAAGTGTGTGTAGACCTGGTCAAGAACTACAGGAACCGTTTGACCTCTGTGATTGCCAACCAAGGCTACATTACAAAGTATTAAAAGTAATTTTTGCTGGCTGCCCAATACTTATTGGCCTCCAATTTTCACAAATAAATTGTTTAAAAATCATACAATGTGACTTGCTAGATTTTTTTTTTTTTTCCATTCTGTCTCTCAAGCTTGATGTGTACCTATGATGAAAATCACAAACCTCTCTTATCTTTTTAAATGGGTGAACTTGCACATTTTTATGTTGCCCAGTAGTTATTGGCCCCACTGTATATGTATACAGACGCTCCCCGACTTTCGTTCATCTGTTTTACATTTTTTTGATTTTACGTCCCCCCCCCCAAAAAAAAAAGTCAAATTTTGAGTTTAGACGTACCTACGTAGTACGCTGACCTAATGACGCCATAACGCTGCATTCATTGTTTACAAACTACAGACTGAGTGTGTATGTGTGTGTGTGTGTATGTGTATATATATATATATATATATATATATATATATATATATATATATATAAAATCAGTTATTAAGCGTGTTACCCTTGTGTTAAGACGTCGTCTCTGTGATCTTTGTGTTTACACTGTTTTGCGGACTTTTGTAACCCTAAGCAAATATGGTTGGTCAGAAGCATAAGCCTACTAGCATGGGTGCAAGTCTCATACACAAAGATGAATTAACTATCAGCTCAGATCGGCACAATCTACCATGCATACTCACTTCAGCAAAGAGAGTTGTAAAATGGTAACCCGAATCCACAAATTACAGAACAATTACAGATATTGTCTTTTAGCAGAATCCTAAGAGTGTATACTTATTTTTATATTAATATTCATTAGGATTTGTACTTGTTCTTTGTATGCATCTCTTGAATAAAGTTTACTTACTTACTTACATAAAAGAAAGAATGCTCCTCTTTGCTGGGATTTACATCATTTCAGGCTGTGTTCTAAACGAGTTCAACGGCACCCTTGTGCACTTGAAAGACCGAAAGTCTGTATAACCCACAGCAAGTACACTACTTTCGCAAGTACCCTACTTTTGGTACCAGGATAGGAACACAGAAGAACAGATGTTGATAGATTTTGCTAAAAGGATGGAAATGACTGTGGTGAATATTTAATAAAAATAGAGATGGGAAGGACATGCAAGCAGCAAGTTAGAGTGATCAAGGACAGAGAGAGAAATGTATTAACTGATGACAGAAGTATGCTGGGAAGATGGAAAGAGTACTTTGAAGAGCTGATGAATAAGGAAAATGAGAGAGAGAACAAAGAGTAGAAGAGGTGAGGACCAGGAAGTAGCAAAGATCAGTAAGGGTGAAGTGAGGAGGGCATTGAAGAGGGTGAAAAGCGGAAAGGCAGTTGGTCCTGATGACATACCTTGGGAGGTATGGAAGTGTCTCGGCGAGGTAGCAGTAGATTTTATGACAAGAACATTCAACAAGGTCTTAGAGAGTGAGCAGATGCTAGAGGAATGGAGGAGAATTATGCTGGTGCCCATTTTTAAGAACAAGGGAGGCGTGCAGAGTTGTGGCAACTACAGAGGGATAAAGTTGATGAGCCATACAATGAAGTTATAGGAAAGAATAGTGGAAGCAAGACGAAGGGCAGAGGTCAGCATTTGTGAACAACAGTTTGGTTTCATGCCAAGAAAGAGCACCACAGATGCAGTGTTTGCTTTGAGGATGTTAATAGAGAAGTACAGATAAGGTCAGAGAGAGCTGCACTGTGCCTTTGTGGATCTGGAGAAAGCATATGACAGGGTGCCAAGAGAAGAACTGGTATTGCATGAGGAAGTCTGGAGTGGCAGGGAAGTATGTTAGAGTGGTGCAGGACATGTATGAGAGGTGTAAGACAGTGGTGAGGCGTGCTGTCGGCGTGACCGATGAATTCAAGGTGGAGGTGGGACTGCATCAAGGATCAGCTCTGAGCCCCTTCTTGTTTGCTATGGTGATAGACAGGCTGACAGACAAGGTTATACAAGAATCTCCATGGACTATGATGTTTGTGGATGACATTGTGATCTGTAGTGAGAGCAGAGAACAAGTGCAGGAAAATCTAGAGAGGTGGAGGTATGCCCTGGAATGGACAGGAATGACGATTAGCCTCAGTAAGACAGAATACATGTATGTGAATGAGAAGAACCCAAGAGGAACGGTGAGGTTAAAGGGAGAAGAGATAAAGAAGGTGGAGGATTTTAAGTACTTAGGCTCAACAATCCAGAGCAATGGAGAGTGCGGAAAAGAGGTGAAGAAGCATATGCACGCAGGTTGGAATGGTTGGAGAAAAGTGTCCGGTGTGATGTGTGATTGGAAAGTATGGGCAAGAACGAAAGGAAAAGTGTACAAGACAGTGTTGAGGCCAGTGATGTATGGTTTAGAAGCAGTGGCACTGAGGAAAAGACGGGAGGCAGAGCTGGAGGCAGCAGAGATGAAAATGTTGAGGTTCTCTTTGGGAGTAACGAGGATGGATAGGATCTGGAATGAGTACATCAGAGGGACAGCTTATGTAAGAGGTTTTGGAGACAAAGTCAGAGAGGCTAGATTGAGATGGTTTGTACATGTACAGAGGACGGATAGTGAATATATTGGTAGTTGGATGCTGAGGTTGGAACTGCCAGGCAAAAGACCTAGAGGAAGACCAAAGATGAGATTTATGGATGTGGCGAAGGAGGACATGAAGGTCTTTGGCGTAAGAGAAGATGATGCAGAGGATAGGGTGAGATGGAGGCAGATCATTTGCTGTGGCGACCCCTGACGGGAACAGCCGAAAGGAAAAGAAGATATGTGTGTGTGTGTGTGTGTGTATATATATATATATATATATATATATATATATATATATATATATATATATATTACAGTGATTCCTTGTTACTTTGAACTTCAGTTTCTGCAGCTTCAGTGCATCGCAGGTTTTTAAAAAGTATTAATCAAAAAAGTAAAGGAAATGAAGGAAAATAGGAAAAAGTTAAGCAAAATGCCAGGGATCCCTCACTTTCCGTGGTTAAAGTGGACCAAGACCTTCCCCCACCATGCACGACCGCCGATTTCCGCAAAGTCGGATCGACCCCCCCGACTGACGTATACGTACGTGTAGATGTGTATATAATATCAATAAATACATATTCAACACTATAAATGCTTATAATAACAATTAAACATTCAAAAATAATGCAGACGTGCGCACACACTCAGATGCGAACCTCACATAAAAATTTAAGTAGTTTTGTTGGGTCGTTTTTTTTGTTTTTGTTTGTTTCGGTTTTTTTGCATAATTGGCCTTGTTTTGCAGCATTTTCCTTTACTTTCTTCCTTAAGTTCCTTATTTTAATTTTTTTGGTGAATATTTTTGGAATGGAATAACCCTCGATGCACTGAAGCCGCAGAAACTGAAGCTCGCGCTTCAATTCATGTGGCTTCAGTGCATCGTTTTTTTTTTTTTTTTTTTTTTAATATTCATTGCATTAAAAAAATAAGTAAATTAAGGAAGTATTGGGGAAAAGGTTAAGGACAATGCCACAAAAACAAGGCCAATTATGCCAAAAAAAAACCAAAAAACAACTTGAAACTAGTTACATTGTTGCATCTGTGTGCGTGCACGTCTGTATTTGTGTGGATTTATATTTTATTTACAATTTATGCATTATTTTTTAATGTTTAATTGTTATTATAAGCATTTATTGTATTGAATATGTATTTATGCACCGGTTATATTTAATAATATAATAATAATCTTTAATAAAAACATTTTCTATGTACTTAACACGATAATTTGTTTTGATAATTTATCAATCGGTTCACTTCCGATATCCCATGATGCACTATGCTACCTCATTCAAATGCGTGGCGCTTTTCATATACGTGCTGCCATTTGCCTGTGCTCCCGTGTAGATTTAGCGACGGGCCGTACAAACCTGGGAAAGACATAGTCCAAACTGATGTGAGTCGTACCGACAAGCATGGCGCCGAAGCGAAGTAGATCTAAACAACCAACATTAAATACCTTGTGGAAGCGACTCAAGGCCGATGATTCCACTGTTTCAGAAACATCCGTATCTCATGAAGTAGGTAAAAAAAGTTTTATGTCCTGTTCAAACACAAATTATTTCTTGATTGCACTGAGCGATAATAGTGAAAACTAGTTCCCAACTAAACTAGCCTAATCTTATTCTAATAGCCTAATCTTATTAATCCTAAAATGATATTACATAAACAGTTTTCACAGATTAGCAGGTAGCAGTTTAATTCACAAATGTTCTATATTAGTAAGGTAACTGTTAGATTTTTCAAATAAGAAATTTTAGGAACTTTCCTTTAAGAAGTAAGTCTCCTATTCTTGTAACAAATGCTATTTTTATAATATAAACTTTTTTAGTTTTATTTGCTTCTAGCTTGTCTGATTTTCTCATAAATATTGGCCCAGAATGCACCACAGAGCACATAAATTTTAAACATTTTTCTGGAGGTAGCCCCCCAGACCCCCCCCTGCAGGAGGGGCCACCCTCCTCCCCATGCTTGCCTCAAACAATTTCCACTCCCTACTTTATACGTTATATACACATATACATGTACGTATACATCGGGTTGGGGGGCTAATCCTACTTCGCAGATTTCGATGGTCACGTGGGGATCTTGGTCCCTAATAACCGCGGAAAGCGAGGGATTCCTGTGTGTGTGTGTGTATATATATATATATATATATATATATATATATATATATATATATATATATATTATATTATTATTATTATTGTGTGTAATTCTACAATTGTATATGTGTAGCTGGTGCAGTGAAGCTGAACCGACAGCAGACAGACATTGCAGTAAACTGGGCCGGAGGTCTGCATCATGCAAAGAAGTCTGAAGCGTCTGGTTTCTGCTACGTTAATGACATTGTACTCGCCATTCTGGAGTTGCTCAAGTAAGCCCCAACCCCATTATCTGTGATAGTCCTGCACAGTGCGGCATACCCGTGGTTTGGGTTCAAGTTCTCAGTTCTGCTCTAATGTTAAAGTGCATTGCTAAATTGACAGATTTATTAAACAAAGATGAAGAGAATTAAATCATGATAACGTCACATGCTGTTTATCCTTTCAGGTACCACCAGAGGGTGTTATACATTGACATTGATATTCACCATGGTGATGGGGTGGAAGAGGCGTTTTACACTACTGACCGCGTCATGACTGTCTCCTTTCACAAGTACGGAGAGTACTTCCCTGGTACTGGAGATTTGCGGGTGAGCGTGTGCGCGCACACACACGCACACACACAGACCAGGGTTGCCATAGTAATGAGTACTGTTCGGTGGCATCCACCTTGCCTTTGGTAATAAGTGTATGGTACACAGGAATGGTGCTATCTGCTTTAATCCTACTGAATTATTCTGAGTGGATAATGCTTGGATCAGGACAGTGGACACTAGGTTTGTCACAGTCACCTGAAGCGGATGTAATCATGCTTTCAAATTATTTTTAAAAATTAGCCAAAACAATCTTATTTTGGTTACACATGGCGACTTCCTCTAGTCCCACATCATGGGGTCTTCCCCCGAGATCTGTTATTCAGAGCCGATAAAGTCACCACAATGATTCCAGACCTGTTAGAGTCAAGGTTGGGGCAATGATTGAAAATAAAATGAGTAAATTTTCTCAGCAGGTTATTGTATTTTATTTTATTTCCATGTTTATTTATTTTTTGTGGAAGAAGTAGAATCATAGCACACAGAGATGACCTAAATGAGTATGTAAATTATGTAAAATTATCCTTCAAAATCTCTTTTGAGTGCACTATATTTATGCTTCTGTCCTGTGTAGGCTATAATAGAGTTCTGTGCCTCAGACTTGTTGGATGTCCCCGAGTTGAATTAATCCTCTTGAATCTTAGGGACGATTAAGCAGAATAGTTGTTAAAAGGAAATTCCATGTGTTCTTATTCAATCATCCTTTTCATTACCTTTTTTTGTTTGTTTTTCGAGCGTGTAAAGAATAAACAAACAGCAATAGCTGTGCACAGGGGTGGCATTGTAATGTGAAAAGTCACATCATCTCCTGTCTCCACCGGCAAAAGAATCAATTTGCATATGAATACCGTGCGCAGTATTGTTTAATGTACTGTATATGTGAGGCGCTCCAACGAATGTAGGTGCTTGTCGCACGGACTACTTTCGAGAAAATGACCAAAAAAGTAAAGATGGTAATTTTTTATTGAAATTCAGATTTTTGCATTAAAACAAATATCACTTGCTGAAGTGAAATCGACTAAAACTCACTAAAAATGTCTTTTATTTCCATTTTTCTGACGAGTACCCTTATAAAACTCAGGCATGTGATTTTTCCGCGAATTCACGGAATTGCCGAATATGTCAAAATAACCTTTACCACTTTTATTCCGTTCCAAGTTTTGCATAAAATGACCTCTCTTGAAACGTTACTGCTGATGGCTTTCTAATAGCCAATCGCTGATGTTGAAACATGCACGTAGACATTCGCGCCACTTCCGATCTGTTGAGCTATCGAAAGCATGTCGGTGATCCAGAGAAAAGTAGACAAAGTCACACACGAAATAGACAAAGTCGTGAAAAACAAGTTTAGGTGGGAATGGATGGAAAAGGGAACCGTAGCATTCAATTGCCGGAACATTTGGTGTTCAAGCGAAGATTCCAGAACCCTACGGACTTAACCCATTGTTTGCTGTTCGACCAGAAACTTCTGTGCAAAGAAAAGACCCAGTGAAACAACCAGTTTCTGTCGCCGATCGAGTAGTTAATTTTCATGTATGTTTGAGAATTTTGTTGTCTAGTTTCCGATTATATTTTTCAAATTATTGTGAATGCATGCATGTTTTAGGCATAGGACGTTCACGTGTTTACTCCGTGAACTGAATCAAATGAGACGACTCTGTGGTCACTGAACCATTTTTCTGCTGTGAGAATAAATAAATTATTGCCGCACTAACTCACCAGTTTTTCATAATTAACTGATGTAAATAGGCATTTACAGCGGCGGGAGTGTTTGCTCGTGGAAGTAGCTCATTAATATTGGAAATGTAAAACTATAAATCAACCGAAACGCCTCAGTATCCAGAAGGAAAACAAACTTTCTAAGGCAGCCTCCAGAAGGACAGTTCAGGCTGCATAAAAGGAAGCAAGAAAGTGCCATGCTAAAGCACTAAAGACAAAGAAACATCAATTCAAAAAACTTATGCCAAGTATAGCATGCCATGGGTATAATTTGTTTCCAGATTTTATTTAAAGACAATGACTGTTGATGATAGTGTTGTGAGGCAGGACAGATCTATAAGAGTGACTATTTGATTTGTGACTGTAACACTTTTATTAGTGTTGGAATCCCACATGATAAACCTACAAGTTGAGGTACAGTGTGCATATGTAGATTAGAAATTAAAC
Source organism: Plotosus lineatus (assembly GCA_024760905.1). NCBI lineage: Eukaryota > Metazoa > Chordata > Actinopteri > Siluriformes > Plotosidae > Plotosus > Plotosus lineatus. The sequence continues at coordinate 28,474,716 of CM045731.1, forward strand.
TTTCTAGAGCTCTTTCAGTGTCATGAAATGAAATGATGAAATGCTTAAAACCTAGGAGCTTGGGGGGGAGCTTCGGGGTGGGGGCCACACCCCCAGACCCTGGCTGATTTTCAGATATTTTGGTGATGGTCAAATCACTTGCCTGAAAACTACATAAAAACAGTAGAAAACTTACCGGTTTTCTTCGCAATTATTCACCGAGTTCGGTACAAGACAAGACCAGATCGTGAAGTCGTCTCTCTATTTTGGATACTGTTTTAATATTACAATGCCGTTTCAGTGAATAAAATAAAGATTCTGCAGACAATATGCACGTAAACAATGCAGGCTAGTTGCTAAGGAAGATTTGAAACGAGCACTCTGATTGGTGAAGTCGGGCACATGCTCACATTACACATGCTCAGTGCCCGTCACACGTTATTGAAGAGAAAGTCGGAGAAAGTTCCACATGCGGTATACTAGAGTCAAGAAGTCAACAGGAAGTTAATGTGTGAAGGGCTGATGTTGATGAAGAAGAGGCATCTGTTAATAAAAGTGTGATGACTGGTGTTTATGAAGATGATGTGATTTTATCTGCTGAGCAGGATATAGATTAAGATGATAATGCTGAGGGCAGAGTTGAAGCTTACTTGTATAAAGAGATCAGAGAGTTTTGTTATATGGTTATCTTGTATATATAGTTTTCTTAATTTCAGTGTGATTATCAAACCTGAAAATGTTTTTTTCAATCAGTATCATTTGAAGGCATTTGAACCTTTATATAATGGTCAAAAAGATACATACTGATCTTAATGGAATAAACAGAAATAAAAAGAAAAAGTCGTTTTTTTTTTTGTTAATTTTTGGGGGGTTACCACGGTGACTTATGGGTTTTAAAAGGGCGTGTCAGATTAAAATGAGGATGATTTCTCTTATCTCTTCCTAATACTCTTCCTAGACATGTTTTCTAAAAGTTTATATGGCTGAAATGCATAAAAATGTTTGGTTGATCAGGACTAATGATCTTGGAAGCAGTGCAATCTTTGTGCTCATTTTTCTCTCAAACGACTTAAAATTTTTAGTTGAATGCTGACACAAGAAATGGCATAGCTCGGTCAGTTTTCAAGGTATTGAAAACTTTTTGCTGCATTTTGCAGCTTTGGGCCTCCTCTATCTGACTGCGGAAAAAAAAATCTCATTTTTCATTTTTGGACCCAAGAGCCTATTTTCGATGGAGTGGCTCACATATGTTCGAGTGCACGCATGTTTTAATATGTGTAATGGGAATCACATAGGGATTGTAGATGTGCCGAGTTTTGTTTTATTCACAAGTTCACAAGTTTAGATCTGATTTGCTAGTTTAATATCTGTATACTTTTATTTTTGTTTAACATTATTATGGCCATCATAGTGTGTGTGTGTGTGTGTGTGTGTGTGTGTGTGTGTGTGTGTGTGTGTGTGTGTGTGTGTATGTGCAGGATATTGGTGCAGGCAAAGGTAAATACTATGCAGTAAATTTTCCTTTAAGAGATGGAATTGATGACGAATCATACGAACAGATCTTCAAACCTGTGAGTGTAACTCCGCTCCTTTGCATACACACACACACACACACACACACACACACACACACACACACACACACACACACACCCTGATCAACCCATGCATTTAATATCACCTGACTGGTCTTTGTCTAGACAGCTACATACACTTCTCCCTTCAGTACACTGTGTATTGTGAAAGAGAAGTTCATTACAGAAGTGATCCAAGAAAGGAATGGGAGTGAATCTTAGTACATGTGGTAGTTGTAACCGCTGTTTTTTAATGATTGAATTCAAAATTAAAATAATTTAAATGATAGAGAGGTTTTCAGTACATAAACTGCATTGCAGTTTTCAATGTATGGGGCTTAGATATGAATCAATAAGGCGGGGTGGATAATCAATCCATTCATCCATCCTACACAAGTTTGTGTGTAAGATTAGAGATTAATTAGTTGGTGCATAGTGATTAGTTAATTAGTGAGATTGTTTTTTTTTATGGTATAGTTGTCAGCATTCAGGGTTTGTGATACTGACACACTAATTAATGAAATGGTGTGCATGTGTGTGTAGATGATGGTGAAAGTGATGGAGATGTATCAGCCAAGTGCTGTGGTGCTGCAGTGTGGAGCCGATTCGCTCTCGGGAGACAGACTTGGCTGCTTCAATCTCACCATTCGCGGTAATCAACTAATGCTAACACTGCTAATGCTAACACAGCATTGCTTTTGGACCTAGTCCTTCTCAAAAAATGTGTATATTGTGATAAAGTTCATTAATTTCTGTAATGTACTGATAAACATTAGACTTTCATATATATTTACATTCATTACACACAACTGAAGTAGTTCAAGCCTTTATTGTTTTAATATTGATCATTTTGGCAAAAAAGTAAAGAAAAACCAAATAATCCCTATCTCAAAAATTAGCATATTTCATCCGACCAATAAAAGTGTTTTTAATACAAAAAAGTCAACCTTCAAATAATTATGTTCAGTTATGCACTCAATACTTGGTCGGGAATCCGTTTGCAGAAATAACTGCTTCAATGCGGCGTGGCATGGAGGCAATCAGCCTGTGGCACTGCTGAGGTGCTACGGAGGCCCAGGATGCGTCGATAGTGGCCTTAAGCTCATCCACAGTGCTGCTGTTTCTGGTTCAAAAGTGGCTTGACCTGGGCAATGCAGCACATGTAACCCAGTCCACTGCTTCCACAGGTCCCCCAAGGTCTGGAATCGGCCCTCCTCCACAATCTTCCTCAGGGTCCGGTCACCTCTTCTGGTTGTGTTGCGTTTTCTGCCACACTTTTTCCTTCCCACAGACGTCCCACTGAGGTGCCTTGATACAGCACTATTCGCTCAGAGATTTCTTTCTGTGTCTTACCCTCTTGCTTGAGGGTGTCAATGATGGCCTTCTGGACAGCAGTCAGGTCGGCAGTCTTACCCATGATTGCGGTTTTGAGTAATGAACCAGGCTGGGAGTTTTTAAAAGCCTCAGGAATCTTTTGCAGGTGTTTAGAGTTAATTGGTTGATTCAGATGATTAGGTTAATAGCTCGTTTAGAGTACCTTTTCATGATATGCTAATTTTTTGAGAATTTTGGGTTTTCATGAGCTGTATGCCAAAATCATCAGAAGTAAAAAACTCAAAAAAGACCTGAAATATTTCTTTTGGAGTGCAATGAATCTAAAATATATGAAAGTTTAATTTTTATCAGTACATTACAGAAAATAATGAACTTTATCACAATATGCTAATTTTTGAGATGGACTAGTATATATAAAATTACTGATACACCACACACAGACCATGAAAAAACTTACAAACAACACTCCCAGTGCCCACACACCGATGTTACAAACCAACCATGCTCCACCACACACAACCCAGACACTCTCACCTCATCCCCTCATACATCCACAGACCACATCTCTACCATGTCCATCCAAACCATACCCCCACTATTCCCATATCCACAGGCCTTGTCTCAGCCACACACAGAGACTTTAGGGTGCTTTTCAAAACATTCCCTTGTCTGTCCAGGGTTCGCACAGATTCGAAAAGTGTTTGAATTCTGTCATGTATGATGAAAAGTGCTTTAAAATAGCATATTTTACTTACATTGCTTGAAAAAGTCTGGAATTTTGTAAATACTCATTGAAAAGTGCTTAAAAAATAAAGTTTTTATTTAACTAGGTACCGGCACTGACGCATGATACATTCAGGAATTGTGACACAGCTAAGCCTGATGGCTGAAAATAGTCAAACTTCAACCTGCAAATGCAGCCCTTGGAACCAAATAATGTTGAATAAATTTAATTGTCTGAAAAATTAATTTCATTCCTTTTCCAGCGATACCAAATTCAGCCATGTTTATAGAAAAAGAACATTTAAATTTTAGACTGGGATTTTTCAGCAACCTTGATCAGATTACCTTTGTTTTGATGAGCTCTCAAATGTACTCTCGGTTGCACAGTATTGTCCACATAATCGGGTCACGTGGCGGAACGATATGACGTACGTTGTCTAAATCATTAGCATATTCAGCAGTGAATCTACGGATTTCCATACATACCCAGTTTATCAGGGGTATATTTTGCTGTTTTTTTTTGTTTTTTTTTTTTTTGAAAATGGCATGTTTATAAATATCCCCAAGAAAATTGCTGGTTCTTTAAAAATCGGTAGAGTATAACCCCCACAAACTAGCCACTAAAATGTAGAGATTTTTATCTGGTTTAAAACGAAATTTGAATCGAAGCTTAAAAATAAACAACCATGACGCACCAAGCAATTCAGTTGGTATTGGCCATCACGCACCAAGATGGCCGCCTCCATGATGGACGCAGGATACCATCATTTCTTATCTATTTATTCCATACCTGGGTGAGTAATATATACTTCTATGATCGGAATATAACCTTTATTGTGTGTAGAATTTTCTAGGGCAGCTGTTTTGTTGAAATCTTCCGATAAATATAGACTTACTCTGAATCGATCGGGTCACTCGGCTCGCTGGTTAAACATGAATGAAATCAGCACTTCTGGCTTTGGGCAGATTTTTATTTAATTTATCTGCTCTGATTTAGGCCACTGCCCCAGTCACTCAAGGTAGAATGGTCATCATTACCAATAATAAGAATGTTTATTCATATGATCCATTTATTTTTCTAGTGAATGAAGAGTACAATACTCTGAAAAAAATTACGATTATTACTTATTACAATACTCTGAATTTTCCAAAAGGACTACGTATTAGACTTTTCCAACAGTTTGCCATTTAACATGTTTGATCTCCTTCACAGCTAAAACTATGGTAGATAGCCTACAACTGATCCACTGGTTCCAATGGATTAAGCAGGTCATTATACTTTAGAAACAAAAGCTTCAGGCTATTATCTTGGCTGGTTGAAGTTCAATGGATTTTCAAAATTTGACTAGTTTCGGCATTTTTGTCAAATTTCACTTGTCTGACCCCCTTTAAACCCCAAACCATGATATATATCCCAAAAAACTGATGGTTCCAATAAATTAAACAGGTACTTTTCCCTTGGAAGCAAAAGTATCAGGGTATTCACTTGGTTGGTTAAATTTGAATGAATTTTCAAAAATTGGTCATTTTGGTCATTTTTGGTCTTTTTTTCCATTGCGTAAATTGTAGTTTGAGGCATTTCTGAGGGACAATAACTTCAAAAGTGAAAGAACTGGCCTCCATAAAAAATTTTTAGCATAATTCCAGATGTCTAATTTTGAAAATAGGGGTGTCTAAAAATGCCATCTTTGCCAATTTAGTGCTACCATAATTTGGGGGAAAATGCATTTGAAACAGTTTCTCCAAATATTTTGTTTAAATGCCATGAATGTGTTATCTATCCTTACAAATGTCTTTTTTGTCATATTGCATACAAGTTTATGAAAGGGGTCCTTGAAAATGCAATATTTGTAATTGAAAAGTCCTTAAAAAGTGCTTGAATTTTATCAAGCCTTGGCTGGATGAACCCTGTTGTCATTTCTTTGATCCTTGATCCAAAAGTGAAGATGTTCTTCTAGGCTGCCATCTTTGCCAGACATCTTATGTGTAGCACACACACACACACACACACACACACACACACACACACACACCTCCCCTTACTCATTCACAGTCACAATTACTCCGGTTTCCTCCCTTTGTTTCCCTCTTTTATGCTCATTCAGGTCATGCGAAGTGTGTCGAGTATATGAAGTCGTTTAATCTGCCATTGTTGATGTTGGGTGGAGGGGGTTACACCATTCGCAATGTGGCCCGCTGCTGGACTTATGAAACCGCTGTTGCTCTGGATACTGACATCCCTGATGGTACTCTGTGTGTGTATATGCATGTGTTCTGCTGTACTACACACTCATAAATCCTGTATAATACTAAATCTGTGTGTGTGTGTGTGTGTGTGTGTGTGTGTGTGTGTGCATGTATGTTTCCACAGAGTTGCCTTATAATGATTATTTTGAATATTTTGGCCCAGACTTTAAACTGCACATCAGTCCATCTAACATGACCAACCAGAACACTCATGAGTACATGGACAAGATCAAGTGAGAACATGAGCCACAGTCACACACAGTCACATTTAAATCCGTTGGTTGCTTTCAGACTAAATCACATGTAAGCAATACAGGGATCCCTCACTTTCCACGGTTAATGGGGACCGAGACTCCCCTGCGACCATTGATTTCGAGAAGTAGAATCGACCCCCCCCCCAAACTGACGAATATGTGCATGTATACATGTATACAGTTGGCCCTTTTTATTTGCGGGGGTTTGGTTCCGGCCCCTCCCGCGAATGAGGATAATCCGCGAGTTCTGTACCCAGAAGTAAAACCCCATGTATCATATTACATGCGCGAATGATCAACTGGAAGTAAAATACTATGTATCTATTACATGCGCTAAAATATGCTTCTTAAACACATTCTATAGACAGTCATACTCATTAATGTAGTATTAATGTAGTTAAATGTGGTAATGATTAAGAAAAACTTAATTTTTTACTGTAATATTGTGTGTATATATGTGTGTGTGTGTGTGTGTGTGTGTGTGTGTGTGTATGTATATGTGTATATATATATATATATATATATATATATATATATATATATACACACACACAGACAGTTGTCGATTTTCAACTGCTTTTGGTTTCGGCAGACCGGTCGTAAATCAATCTGGTCGTATGTCGACGTTCCATCCAAATACACTCACGCCAAACAAAAACAGATGAATAAATCTGACACGCAGCGGAGAGCCAATCCTTTCTGTACTCCACTGTGTGGGCGGATCCGATAGCTTCAAACTCCAGTTTTATTGGATTATAACAACAGCCACAGACTGTGAGTGTTGTTTGAGTTAAGAGATAAATTTCCCTCGTTTTGATCGGCTCATTTCCACGAAGCCAAGCACAGCTGGCAAGCAAACACAAATGGAGAGACATGGAAAAACTTCAACCCGCAGACCAGCTGATTGCCAAAACTTGGGACACTGCAGCGTGTGAGTCCAATAAAATTAGAGTTTCAAGGTATCGGACCCGCCCACACAGAAAGCATTAGCTCTCCACTTCACACCACAGTGATGTGGCATTGAAAGTAGATAACTACATTTGCTCTGAGCAGTTAGAAAGTGAACATGCATCATCTCCTGCTCGGCCTTTTAAGATGCTGGCACTGCCGACAGCGCAAACAACTGTCGTACGCAACACTCGCACTGCCATGAATCATGCTTCACGACTTTTGCTGTTGTAAAGTCGATCAGACGTATCTCACATAGGTCATACGTCGATGACTCACTGTGTGTGTGTATATATATAAGAATACTAACAGTATAATCCGTTCTATTCAACATACAGCACTGGAGTTTTCAAAAAGGCCCACTAGGGGAGGTATTGCATTGCATTATATCAGGGGTCGGCAACCCACGGCTCAACTGTAAAAAGAAAATGCCGCTTATTTACTCACATCGGAAGCATTTCCGATTTGAAACCAGCTTTTACCTCAATGATTGGAGAATCTGCCTAAGGCAGAGTCCTGCAACGGTTGGGTATCCACAGGTACCCAGTGGGTACCCTTTTTAAAATGCTCTTTTAAGGTTGAAAATTACATAGATGAAAATTAACAGTCACGAGTGTGGGCGGATATTTATTTGGTGTGGGCGGGGTGATTTTGTGTGTGTGTTCTTGATCTGCTGTTATGGTGCATTTCCAAATCCTTGTGCTCATGGCAAGGAGTGCTCTCACCAGCACCAGAGCTGGGGTTTGTAATCCAGGAACAGAAATCACAGCTGAAGTAAGAGACGGTGGATGAGGTTTGTGACGTGCTCCACCAAAAGTAGGCGCTTGTAGCAAGTGACACATGGAGCTTGTGAGATGAAGCACGGCTAATCCAGACGTCCGATCTTTCAAGTGAGCAAGTGTGCGTTGAATACTTATTTAGTACATATCTACTTGCAGCCCATCCCTCGCTTCGTGGGATAGATATGCGTTTTCTTTATAAAAATACAAGAAGGACTCGAACACATTCATTCATTTTCTGAACCAATTAATCCTTAATTGGGGTCGCGGGGAGGCTGGCGATTTAAAAAAAAATTTTTTCAAATTTTCAAATGAAAATTTTTCAATTTTCAAAAAGTTCCATTCTGATGATAACTTTGTTTCATACAACATTCACCTTCTTAGCACTTCTGCAGCAAAACATTTTCCTTCCTGAATCATATCAAGCAGTTCTACTTTTTCATGCAGCGTCATTACCTTTTTCTGGCACTTCAGTGCCTTACGAGAAGCCTGAGAAGGTGTGCAGCGTTTGGGTGACATAATGGAGCTTAACAGTAATTAAAAACACACACACTAAAAAAGCACAGGCACAAAGTGTGCGTGAATGAGGGAAAAGGGGCATTACATTATCTCAACCAATCAGCAGGAGGGAGAACAGCCATTGGCTGAATTTGAATCACGTGACAGTTGCTTGGCAATCCATGAATCTGCAAAGCCGCGAGTGCAAAACCGTGAATAGTCAAGGGCCTACTGTCTTCTTTTACTTTCAGCTGCTCCCTTCAGGGGTCGCCACAGCAAATCATCCGCCTCCACCTCACCCTGTCCTCCGCATCTTCTTTTCTGACTCCAACAACCTTCATGTCTTCCTTCACCACATCCATAAATCTCTTCTTCGGTCTTCCTCGAGGCCTTCTGCCTGGTAGTTCCAACCTCAGCATCCTACTGCCAATATACTCACTATCCCTCCTCTGTACATGTCCAAACCATCTCAATCTAGCCTCTCTGACTTTGTCTCCAAAACATCTTACGTGGGCTGTCCCTCTGATATACTCATTTCTGATCCTATCCATCCTCGTTACTCCCACGGAGAACCTCAACATTTTCATCTCCGCTACCTCCAGCTCTCCCTCCTGCCTTTTCCTCAGCGCCACTGTTTCTAAGCCATACAACATCGCTGGCCTCACCACCATCTTGTACACTTTTCCCTTCATTCTTGCTGACACTCTCCTATCGCACATCACACCGGATACTTTTCTCCAACCATTCCAGCCTGCCTGCACACGCTTCTTCACCTCTTTTCCACACTCTCCATTGCTCTGGATTGTTGAGCCTAAGTACTTAAAATCCTCCACCTTCGTTATCTCTGCTCCCTGTAACATCACCGTTCCTCCTGGGTCCTTCTCATTCACACACATGTATTCTGATTTTCTGAGGCTAACCTTCATTCCTCTCCTTTCCAGGGCATACCTCCACCTCTCGAGATTTTCCTGCACTTGTTCTCTGCTCTCACTACAGATCACGATGTCATCTGCAAACATCATAGTCCATGGAGATTCTTGTCTCACCTCGTCTGTCAGCCTGTCCATCACCATAGCAAACAAGAAGGGGCTCAGAGCTGACCCTTGATGCAGTCCCACCTCCACCTTGAATTCGTCGGTCACACCGACAGCACACCTCACCACTGTCTTACATCTCTCATACATGTCCTGCACCACTCTAACATACTTCTCTGCCACTCCAGACTTCCTCATGCAATACCACAGTTCTTCTCTTGGCACCCTGTCATATGCTTTTTCCAGATCCACAAAGGCACAATGTAGCTTCCTCTGACCTTCTCTGTACTTCTCTATTAACATCCTCAAGGCAAACATTGCATCTGTGGTGCTCTTTCTTGGCATGAAACCAAACTGTTGTTCACAAATGCTGACCTCTGCCCTTAGTCTAGCTTCCACTATTCTTTCCCATAACTTCATCGTATGGCTCATCAACTTTATCCCTCTGTAGTTGCTGCAACTCTGCACGTCTCCCTTGTTCTTAAAAATGGGCACCAGCACACTTCTCCTCCACTCCTCCGGCATCTGCTCACTCTCTAGTACCGTGTTGAATGTTCTTGTCAGAAAATCTACTGCTACCTCTCCTAGACACTTCCATACCTCCACAGGTATATCATCAGGACCAACTGCCTTTCCATTCTTCATCCTCTTCAATGCCCTTCTCACTTCACCCTTACTGATCTTTGCTACATCCTGCCCCTCAATGGTTACCTCTTCTACTCTTTTTCTCTCTCATTTTCCTCATTCATCAGCTCTCCAAAGTACTCTTTCCATCTTCCCAGCACACTTCTGTCATCAGTCAATAGAGTTCCCTCTCTGTCCTTTATCAATCTAACTTGCTGCACGTCCTTTCCATCTCTATTTCTCTGCTGTGCCAACCTGTATAGATCATTTTCTCCCTCTTTACTATCCAACCTATCATACAAGTCATCATATGCCCTCTGTTTGGCCTTAGCCACTGCTACTTTCGCCTTACGCTGTGTCTCCCTGTACTCCTGTTTACTCTCTTCGGTCCTCTCAATGTCCCACTTCTTCTTGGCTAACCTCTTCCTTTGTACACACTCCTGCACTTCCTCATTCCACCACCAAGTCTCCTTATCTACTTTCCTTCCAGAGGACACACCAAGTACTCTCCTACCTGTGTCCCTGATCACATTTGCTGTGGTTGTCCAGTCATTTGGAAGCACTTCCTGGCCACCCAAAGCCTGTTTCAACTCCTCCTTGAAGACAACACGACACTCTTCCTTTTTCAGCTTCCACCACTTTGTCTTCTGCTCTGCCTTTGCCTTTTTCACCTTTCTCACCATCAGAGTCATCCTGCACACCACCATCCTATGCTGTTTGGCAACGCTCTCACCCACGATCACTTTGCAGTCACTGACTTCCTTCAAATTACATCGCCTACACAAGATGTAGTCTACCTGTGTGCGCCTACCTCCGCTTTCATAAGTCACCCTATGCTCCTGTTTCTTCTCAAAGAAAGTATTCACCACAGCCATTTCCATCCTTTTTGCAAAATCTATCAACATCTGTCCTTCATGCTCCTGTCCTGGATACCAAACCTGCCCATCACTTCCTCGTCCCCTCTGTTGCCTGCCCCAACATGTCCATTGAAGTCTGCACCAATGACCACTCTTTCACCTCTGGTGGTACTCTGCATCACTTCATCTAAGTCACTCCAGAATCTCTCCTTCTCTTCTAGCTCACATCCTGCCTGTGGGGCATAAGCACTAACAACATTGAGCATTACACCTTCAATTTCTAACTTGAGATTCATCACTCTGTCTGACACACTTTTCACTTTTAGAACATTCCTGACAAACTCCTCCTTCAAGATGACTCTGACTCCATTTCTCTTCCCATCCACACCGTGATAAAATAGCTTAAACCCTGCTCCTAAGCTTTTAGCTTTGCTACCTTTCCACCTGGTCTCCTGAACACACAGTATGTCCACCTTCCTCCTCTGCATCATGTCAACCAGCTCTCTACCTTTTCTGTGCATAGTTCCAACATTCAAAGTCCCCACTCTCAGTCCTAGACTCATACCTTTCCTCTTCTCTCTCTGCCTACGGACACGCCTCCCACCTCTCCTTCTTCGACGTCTTCGACCAACAGTAGTCCAATTTCCATCAGCACCCTGTTGATTGACAGCACTGATGGCGGTCGTTGTTAACCCGGGCCTCGACCGATCCGGTATGGAGGTAATACTTTTGATTTGCATTTTAAGTAATTGGCATTGGTTTTACGTCGGATGCCCTTCCTGACACAACCCTCTGCATTTCTCCGGGCTTGGGACCGGCATGAGGGGGAGAGACACTGGTTAGTGCCCCCCCCACCTCATGGCTGCATTAGTCAAGGGCTTACTGTATGTGTATAAAATATCAGCAAATACATATTCAACGCTATAAATACTTGTAATAATAATTAAACATTCAAAAATAATGCATAAGATGTAAATAAAACATAAATACAGATGTGTGTGCACACACAGATGCGCACCTCACATAAAAACGTAAGTATTGTCTGGGGTTTTTTTTGTTTGTTTGGGTTTTTTGTATAATTGGCCTTGTTTTGTGGCATTTTCATTAACTTTTTTCCCTATTTTTCCTTAATTTGCTTATTTTTTATTTTTTGATGAATATTTTTGAAAAACCCACTATGCACTAAAGCATGAAGTAGCGAGGGATCACTGTATAGTTGCAAAATATGGCAAAATAATGCAACTTTTTTTTTTTTTTTTTTGGTTTTGGGTTTGGCTGGCCAGAAAAATGTGTGATTTGCAGACACGTGACCCTGCACTGGCTGCATGTCATGGATTGTATTGAACGTTAAAATGTAAATAAAACAAATCCAAGTGCTTTTTTAATGACATTTTTCAGTTATTTCTCTGTATATTTTACACGTAACCTCCATTTATTGATTCAAGTGGGTTCGGTTGAATAGTTGTGTATTTCAGTACAGTACAAGCTGCTCAGTTTTGGCTTATGGGCCAGCTGCGATTTCAGCCGTGTGTGTGTGTGTGTGTGTGTGTGTGTGTGTGTGTGTGTGTGTGTGTGTGTGTGTGTGTGTGTGTGTGTGTGTGTGTGTGAGAGAGAGAGAGAGAGAGAGTGCGGCGTAAAACTGCACCTAAAAACCTGCATGATTTGTTCATATCAGATCGGAGCATAATTACGTATTAGAGGTTTTTATTAATTAAGTCTTGGGATTTATTCATTATTTTGGATTCGCATAACAGAATAGGTCAGCTTTCCACCTCGTGCTGATAATTAAAATCCTGTTTTATATCTGAGGAGAGATTATGTGGGAGAGCCAAGCTGATTTAGTTATTTAAGGAAAAGTAAATTAAAAGCTACAGCAGTAGATTAGTGTGTGGCCGATATATATTTCCCAAATGACCCCTGTAATACATCCCAAATAATCAGATCCTGAGCATTGACACCGGACACTGATACTAAAACCACAACCACCAACTTAAACATACTTAGACATAATATTTTAGTCCTGTAACGCGAATGTGTGATGGTAAGAGGCATGTTGTGTGTTGGAAATATTCAGATTTTTTTTTTTTTTTGAAAGCAAAAGTGTAGGCACACTGGACTTCCAACAGCCGGTTCTATTTAGAAGGGGCGGATTTGTGTGATGTCATCATTTTATTGGTTTTTCTTTGAAAAATGGGACAGATCCGCATGATATGCAGCTTGAGCTGTACGAAAAACCGCAACAAAACCAAAACTGCTTCCACAGCTGTTCTCTCATATTCGAGCCTCTCTGAATGCAAACCAAAATTTTGAGCAGGACCAAAACCTTTTCCAAGAGCATGAAAATAGACAATTTACCACAATTTCGACCAACTACCTCCGAAAATATACTCCGTTACCCTCGTACTGAATTTGTTTGTACATTCAGCCATGATTGCTTACATGTGAGCGAAGCTTTAGGTGTTAATTCTGATTTTATTTCACTCATTTACTGATGTACTTGAACTGATAAATCCTGTTAGGGTCACAGGGGGCTTGGTGCTCGTCTCAGTGGACACTGGTCGAAGGCGGGGTTACACCCTGTACAGCTTGCCAGACTTTTGCAGGATGACGCACGCGATCGTTCACATTCACATTCAAATCTTCAGCCAATTTAATAAATCCAATTAGCACAATGTGCATGTCTTTGTCTGTGGGAGGGAACCAGATACCTGGAGTAAATCAGATGAACACGCGCAAGGGGGAGAGCATGCAATCACCATACAAAAACTCCCCAAGATTCGAACCCAGAACCTTCTTGCTTTGAGGCGGACGTGTGAACTGTAATATGAATTTATTTTATACATGCTTATCTCACAAAATGAACATGTTTGCATTTTTATGTGTAATGTGGTATATAATGTAAAGTGTGTTTTTGATCAGGCAGCGTCTTTTTGAGAATCTGCGCATGTTACCACACGCCCCTGGGGTACAGATGCAGCCCATTCCAGAGGACAGTGTTCCTGATGACACTGCGGATGAAGATGCGGAGGACCTGGACAAACGCATGTCCAGTACGGCACACATGCATACACTTGCACACAAACCAGCAAGATAAGAACAGCCAAAACACTTTCATCTATACTATCATTAGCATATGCATTATGGAATTATTTTTTTTGTCTGATTTCTGCATGTACGTGCTTGTGTGTGTCTGTGTGTGTCTGTGTGCTTCCAAAGTCCGAGCATCAGATAAGAGGATTGCCTGTGAAGAGGAGTTCTCGGACTCTGAGGATGAGGGGGAGGGGGGGCGCAGGAACGTGAGTAATCACAAGAAGGGGGTGAAGCGAGCACGGGTGGAGGATGACAGGAAGGAAGGGGAGGACAAGAAAGGAGGTACAAGTGTCCCCATTTGCTACATACAGAATAATTACTTATTACTAACACTTTAATAAATAACTTAAATATTACAAAATACTTAATAACTACTATAATAATAATAATAATAATAATAATAATAAGTTGTAGTGGTTTCTGTTTTCAGAAGTAAAGGAGGAGGAGAAACCAAAAGAGATCGGCTCTGATAAACATGACTCAAAAAGGTATACACACACACACACACACACACACACACACACAAACTCTACATTAAGTTTACAACATGGCAACGGAACTAGTATTGAGACTGAAACCAAGTGTGTGTGTGTGTGTGTGTGTGTGTGTGTGTGTGTGTTACAGTGTAAAGAACGAACAGACAAGTAGCTCCTGAAACCACCAGAAGGGGGCACACACTGTTCGTCTGACCTCATATTTATTACTTCACGAAGTGTGTTTTAATCTGTTATTTCTGGTCAGTGATGCTACAGCAGGTCTAGCGGGTGTGTTTTTTTTTTTGTTTTTTTTTTTCAAAATTGTCATTTTGTGTTTAGACTCCGATATTAAAGCCATTTTATACTTTGTGTGTGTGTGTGTGTGTGTGTGTGTGTTAATTATGGGATGAAATAAAGCATTAAAATGTTTCCATGGTGATGTTGATCTTCACTCAGAATAAAATTATATTTATTTAATATATTTATATTACAATAATCTCATCTCATCTTATTACGCTTGATCTGGGGTCAGGTTGCAGGAGCAAAAGCCTAAGCAGTAAGGTTCAGACATTTCTCTTGTGAGGTTCAGACATTCCTGTTCCGGGAGGACACACAAAGGCATTCCCAGACCAGCCGAGAGACATAGTTTCTACAGCATGCTCTTGGTCAAGCCCCGGGTCTTCCCAGTTGGATATGTTATTCAAAACACCACACCAAGTCGGTGTATGGGAGGCATTCTAACCAGATGCCTGAGCCACTTCAACTGGTTCCTCTCAATGTGGAGGAGCAGCGGTTCTACTCTGAGCTTCTCACCCCATCTCTGAGGGAGAGCCCTCATCCGCTTGTACTGTATCCGTGATCTTGCACTGGTGGCCCAAAGCTTGTGTCCATGGGTGAGGATAGGAATGTAGATCGAATGGTAAATTGAGAGCTTTGTCTTCTGGCTCAGCTCCCACTTCACCATGACAGATCGGTACTGGCTCCGCTTCACAGCAGAGGCTGTACTGATCCACCTGTTGAGCTCCCACTCCATCCTTCCCCCACTTGTGAATAAGACCCTGAGATACTTAAACTCTTCCACTTGGAGCAGGATTTCTTCCAGACCCAGAGGATGCATACCACCCTTTTTCGGCTGAGAACCATTACCTTGGACTTGGAGGTGCTGATTCTCATCCCAGCCGCTTTGCACTCAGCTGTGAATCGCTCCTATGAGAGCTGATTGATTCGGTTTTGCTGAAACCAAAAGGATAATGTTGTTCCCAAAAAGCAGAGGCAAGATCCTATGGCCACCACACCAGAAACCCTCAATACCGCAACCTAGGAATTATGTCCAGAAAAATTATGAACAGAACCGGTGACAAAAAAATAGCCTTGGCGGACTTCAACCCTCAGCAGAACGAATTTGACCGGTTGTTACCAATGCGGACCAATAGGGTGTGTCTAAAGACTATAAAAATTTAAATGCAGTATGTTATATCAGCCAGGTAAATTTCTTTTTACAATATACATAAAAAAACCCCATATCCAAAATTGAAACTTGATTGCTCAAAATTTACTACTTGCTCAATGAGCACAATGTTATGGTCAATTGCGCTCTCGAACGTGTTTATGGCGTAATACCCAGTGACTACCCATAATATTATTTTGGTGGCCAACAACATAATTAAATATATGGTAAGGTAAAGGTAAGTCTGTTGGGTTTTTACACCCAAGCCTAGTGGCTTAGCCTCGTGGCTCATCAGGCCGGTGGTTATCCCCGGTTTCCGTAGCGTGAAGCAACCAGGAGTTCAACTACCCCTGGATGGGACGCTAGTCCATCACAGGTTTCCCTTCCCAGTATATTTTACTGGTACCCATTTATACTGCTGGGTGAACAGAGGCACACTTGTGGTTGAGACCTTGCCCAGGGGTCTTAGCACAGTGAGGGTCTCAGTGGGATTCGAACTCACAACCTCCTGATCATGAGCACAGCACCCTAACCACTACGCCACCGGCCCCACAATTAAATATATATTTATGAGTAAATGAAGTTACTTTGAGTTAATTTTTATTTCTGATTCATCCTATCTGAAGAGAGTTTTGTATAGTGTATGCACAACATGCACTGCACAATATTATTCATTGAATATGCTAGACAGTCACAACGACCGCCATCAGTGCTGTCAACCAACAGGGTGCTGATGGAAATTGGACTACTGTTGGTCGAAGACGTCAAAGAAGGAGAGGCGGGAGGCGTGTCCGTAGGCAGAGAGAGAAGAGGAAATGCGTGAGCCTAGGACTGAGAGTAGGGACTTTGAATGTTGGAACTATGCAAGGAAAAGATAGGGAGCTGGCTGACATGATGCAGAGGAGGAAGGTGAACATACTGTGTGTTCAGGAGACAAGGTGGAAAGGTAGAAAGGCTAAAAGCTTAGGAGCAGGGTTTAAACTGTTTTATAATGGTGTGGATGGGAAGAGAAATGGAGTAGGAGTCATCTTGAAGGATGGGTTTGTCAGGAATGTTCTAGAAGTGAAAAGAGTGTCAGACAGTGATGAGTCTCAAGTTAGAAATTGAAGGCGTGATGGTCAATGTTGTTAGTGCTTATGCCCCACAGGCAGGATGTAAGCTAGAAGAGAAGGAGAGATTCTGGAGTGAGTTAGATGAAGTGATGCAGAGTACCCCCAGAGGTGAAAGAGTGGTCATTGGAGCAGACTTCAATGGACATGTTGATGCAGGCAACAGAGGGGACGAGGAAGTGATGGGCAGGTTTGGTATCCAGGACAGGAACACAGAAGGACAGATGTTGATCGATTTTGCAAAAAGGATGGAAATGGCTGTGGTGAATACTTTCTTCAAGAAGAAACAGAAGCATAGGGTGACTTATGAAAACGGAGGTAAGAGCACACAGGTAGACTACATCTTGTGTAGGCGATGTAATTTGAAGGAAGTCAGTGACTGCAAAGTAGTTGTGGGTGAGAGTGTTGCCAAACAGCATAGCATGGTGGTGTGCAGGATGACACTGATGGTGAGAAAGGTGAAAAAGGCAAAGGCAGAGCAGAAGACAAAGTGGTGGAAGCTGAAAAAGGAAGAGTGTCGTGTTGTCTTCAAGGAGGAGTTGAAACAGGTTTTGGGTAGTCAGGAAGTGCTTCCAGAGGACTGGACAACCACAGCCAATGTGATCAGGGAGACCGGTAGGAGAGTACTTGGTGTGTCCTCTGGAAGGAAAGTAGATAAGGAGACTTGGTGGTGGAATGAGGAAGTGCAGGAGTGTGTACAAAAGAAGAGGTTAGCCAAGAAGAAGTGGGACATTGAGAGGACCGAAGAGAGTAAACAGGAGTACAGGGAGACACAGCGTAAGGTGAACGTAGCAGTGTCAAAGGCCAAACAGAGGGCATATGATGACTTGTATGATAGGTTGAACAGTAAGGAGGGAGAAAATGATCTATACAGGTTAGCACAGCAGAGAAATAGAGATGGGAAAGACGTGCAGCAAGTTAGAGTGATAAAGGACAGAGAGGGAAATGTATTGACTGATGACAGAAGTGTGCTGGGAAGATGGAAAGAGTACTTTGAAGAGCTGATGAATGAGGAAAATGAGAGAAAAAAAGAGTAGAAGGGGTGACCGTTGAGGAGCACGAAGTAGCAAAGATTAGTAAGCGAGAAGTGAGGAGGGCATTGAAGAGGATGAAGAGTGGAAGGGCAGTTGGCCCTGATGACATGCCAGTTGAGGTATGGAAGTGTCTAGGGGAGGTAGCAGTAGATTTTCTGACAAGAATATTCAACAAGGTCTTAGAAAGTGAGCAGATGCCAGAGGAATGGAGGAGAAGTGTGCTTGTGCCCATTTTTAAGAACAAGGGCGATGTACAGAGTTGTGGCAACTACAGAGGGATAAAGTTGGTGAGCCATACAATGAAGCTATGGGAAAGAATAGTGGAAGCAAGACTAAGGGCAGAGGTCAGCATTTGTGAACAACAGTTTGGTTTCATGCCAAGAAAGAGCACCACAGATGCAGTGTTTGCTTTGAGGATGTTAATAGAGAAGTACAGAGAAGGTCAGAAGAAGCTGCATTGTGCCTTTGTGGATCTGGAGAAAGCATATGACAGGGTGCCGAGAGAAGAACTGTGGTATTGTATGAGGAAGTCTGGAGTGACAGAGAAGTATGTTAGAGTGGTGCAGGACATGTATGATAGATGTAAGACAGTGGTGAGGTGTGCTGTCGGTGTGACAGAAGAGTTCACGGTGGAGGTGGGACTGCATCAAGGGTCAGCTCTCAGCCCCTTCTTGTTTGCTATGGTGATGGACAGGCTAACAGATGAGGTTAGACAAGAATCTCCATGGACTATGATGTTTGCAGATGACATAGTGATCTGTAGTGAGAGCAGAGACCAAGTGGAGGAAAATCTAGAGAGGTGGAGGTATGCCCTGGAAAGGAGGGGATTGAAGGTTAGTCTTAGTAAGACAGAATACATGTGTGTGAACGACAAGGATCCAAGAGGAACTTTGAGGTTACAGGGGGCAGAGATAAAGAAGGTGGAAGATTTTAAGTACTTCGGCTCAACAATCCAGAGCAATGGAGAGTGTGGAAAAGAGGTGAAGAAGCGCGTGCAGGCAGGTTGGAATGGATGGAGAAAAGTGTCCGGTGTGATGTGTGATAGGAGAGTATCGGCAAGAATGAAGGGAAAAGTGTACAAGACTGTGATGAGGCCAGCAATGTTGTATGGTTTAGAGACAGTGGCCTTGGGGAAAAGACAGGAGTCAGAGTTGGAGGTAGCAGAGATGAAAATGTTGAGGTTCTCTTTGGGAGTAACGAGGATGGATAGGATCAGAAATGAGTACATCAGAGGGACAGCACATGTTAGATGTTTTGGAGACAAAGTCAGAGAGGCTAGATTGAGATGGTTTGGACATGTACAGAGGAGGGATAGTGAGTATATTGGTCGTAGGATGCTGAGGTTGGAACTACCAGGCAAAAGGCCCAGAGGAAGACCAAAGAGAAGATTTATGGATGCGGTGAAGGCGGACATGAAGGTCGTTGGAGTAAGAGTAGAAGATGCAGAGGATAGGGAGAGATGGAGGCAGATCATTTGCTGTGGCGACCCCTGAAGGGAACAGCCGAAAGGAAAAGAAGAAGATGCTAGACAGTCACACACATTAAATGCTAATGATAACTCTTCGTTTACAGGGCATGTATGATGCAACATACAGCTTTGTGCAATGTTTATTACAGAAAAATTGTTGTGTGTTGTCCTAAATTTGATCTGATTTTTGTTAAAAAATAATTACATATTTTTTTATCTAGTGGAGCCATGCTGCCAACCTATAGTCAATATTAATTTCAAACTTTCAAAATTTAGACACACCCTAGCGGACCAAGCTCTGGCTCTAGTGGTACAGAGCTCTAATTGGCTGTAGCAACAGATTCAGTACACCGTAATCCTGGAGTACACCCCACAAGATAGCCCGATGGACATGGTCAAAAGCCTTTACTAAATCCACAAAGCGCATGTGGACAGATTGGGTAAACTCGTATGCCAACTCCAGTATCCCATAGAGCTGAATTAGAGTGCTGCAGCCAGGAAGAAAACCACATTCTTCCTCCTCAATCCAAGGTTCAATTATTGGTTGGAGCCTCCTGTACAGTACTCCTGAGAAGGCTTTGCCGTGTAGGCTGAGGAGTGTGATTCAACAAAAATTGGAACACACCCTCCAGTCCACCTTTTTGAAAAAGGGAACTACCACCCTGGTTTGCCAATCCAGAGGTATGGCCCCCGATGACCACACAATGTTGTAGAGAGATGTCAACCAAGACAGTCCTACAACATCCAGAGCCCTGAGATGTTCAGGGCGGATCTCATCCAACCCTGGAGCCCAACCACTGAGAAGCTTTTTGACTACCTCAACGACCTCAATTCCAGCAATGGGTGGACCCTCACCCAAACCACCAGGTTGTTGTTCCTCCACAGAGGGTTTGTTGGTGGGATTGAGGAGGTCCACATCTTCAGTCTAGGTGAGCAGCTCCCCACTTCCACTGTAAACAGTATTTGTGGAGAACTGCTTCCCCCTCCTGAGGTGTCGGGTGATGGTCTAGAACCCTTTTGAGGCCACCTGTTACTTTCCAGACCCTCAGTGAATTCCTCCCACACCTAAGATTTTGCATTGGTGACAGCATGTTTGGCCTACCGGTACTTATCTGCTTCCTCGGAAGTTCAACAGGCTAAAAAGACCTGATAGGCCTCCTCCTTCAGCTGGTTACCCCCATGATAAGCACTGATGAACTTGCAGCCACAGCTAAGGGCTGCTGCCTCAACAGTGGAGGCATAAAATGTGGAGGCATAGACCATTCGGATTTCACGTCACCCACCTCCTTTGGGATGTGATTATATCTCAACATCCACTAAACGTTCCCAGGAGACCCTAACTAAACACATGAGCCTGCCAGGTCTGGAGGGCGGCCTCCTCCACCTTCTGAGTGAGCTCACTACCAGGTGGTGATCGGTTGACAACTCAGCTACTCTCTCCACCCAAGTGTCCAGAACATCTGTCTGCCAATCTGGTGACATGACTAAAGTCTATCATCAAACTGCGGCCTAGGCTGTCCTGGTGTCAGGTGCATTTATGGACACCCTTATGTTTCAAATATGGTGTTCATGATGGACAAACTGGGACAGAAGTCCAACAATGAAACACCATTCAGGTTCAGATCAGAGAGGCCATACCAACCAATCGCACCCTTCCAGGTCACACTGTTATTGAACACATCAGCGTCGAAGTCTCCCAGGACAACGTGGCCGTTTCTGGTGGGGGTACCCTTTCGCCACCTCCTAGGGACACCCAAAAGGGTGAGTACTCTGACCTGTCATTAGGTGCATAAACGAAAAAAACAGTCACAACCCAACCCAAAAACCAGAGGTGGAGGGAAGCTACCTTTTCGCCAACCAGTGAGAACCCTGTCATATGGGCACCGAGACGGGGGGCAAGGAAGTCCACACCGGCTCGCCACCTCTCCTGATGAGCAACTCCAGAATGGAATATGGTCCAGCCCCTCTCGAGATGGGTGGTTCCAGAGTCCAAACTCTGCTTAGAGATGAGTCTATATATCTCTTCACCTCACACACCATCTCAAGCTCCTTCCCCACCAGATTGGTGACATTCCATGTCCCATCAGTCAACAGCAGTAGCCAAAGATCAGTCTGACAGAACCCATGCCTTCGGTTGGCACACACCTCACAGCACACCCAACCCCTATAGCCTCTCCCACAGGTGGTGGTGAGCCCATGGGACGGCGGATCCATATCTCCCAGGCCTGAGCATAGAGATCGCTGAAAAACTCTGAAAATAAGATGGGGTCTGGGGCTCAGTTGGGGGGTCTAGGAGGGCAAAGTCCCTAGCCGAAAATGCATTTCAGATTTTTTAACCTGAAAGTGGCTTTTCCTTAAAGAAAAATCTGGATGTTGGCATTTTTAAGACCATGGCACTGTTATTCCGATCAAAGAAATTAAAAAGCATTTTATACCCAAAAGCAGTACAAAATTCTTGTGCCCGATTTCCATTTTTGGGCTGGGTCCAACTGGCCTCCATGGGCAGAAGTCCGACCACCAGGCCTTGACTGTGAGCCCCTCCCTAGGCCTGGCTCCACTAGGACCTTGTGTACTCCATAATGGGAACAAATATCCCCATGAGGTTAGTACAATGTGTGTAGCGTTTTCAGGTGTTTATCATCTCTGTGTATCTATATAATTGTGGAGAGGTTCTAGAAGTTGCCCTGATTGATGTTTTGCGTGGTACTACTTGTCGCTGCAGCAGAGCATTGAACATTAGCATTAATTTATATGTGGAAAATATAACTGAAGTGTACCTGCACTACAGAGGCATTAAACCTATTTACTCTGATATCACAACAGGATTGTTATTGCAACTGATAACCACACAAAGTTCAGGTAAATGCACTTCACACTCAAAAGGATGCTAACACATGCTAACAACAGCTAGCTGATAAAAGGTCAAAAAGAATGAGGTGAATTCATCAAAGACATAAGATGTGTGATACAAAATATTGATGTTAAAGACATTAACTAAATGTTTACACCAATAAAGATAATTGTGAAGTACAAATTAAAACTAAAATTTGTAACAAAACTAATCTTTAAAACACCAGAACAGCTGTGATACAAGTATATTTTATTGAATTCACATAAAATAAGAAAAGAATTTAAACTTTGTGCAACAAATTCATGTTTCTTTTTTATTATTATTGAAGATGTTGTACAATCATTTCTCTTCAGAAAAAGAACAATTAAGAGCATGTAAGCTTCTGACCACAATAGTAGCTTACCTCACGCTAACAGTCGCTAACAATGTTAATGCTAGGCTAACTTCAGAGCATGTGTCGAGGAAACATTTAAAAGATGTACAGCAGCTTGTCAAAAAACTTGGAACATTTATTTTTGCTTTAGTTTGCTCACAGAACCCAGAGCACCTCAAAGCAGAAAATGTTACATTTTATCTCAGACTAACTTAAAAAAAAAAAAAACTTCTCCAGTATTTACAAAATGGAAAAGAGTAAAAAGTGAAAAAGGAAGAAATGCTACTTTTTGCAAACAGATTCATTTAAAAAGATAAAAACCACAGTAGAAAGAGTCACAGCTTGAGTTGAGTTTTTAAAAAATCCCTTTCGCATGAATTTAAAATTTCATTTATTTTACATAAACATTAGGCCTGGTGGTAAAACAGCTGCATGTGCCTCATTTTTTTAATTATTATTATTATTATTATTATTATTTGTACAATAATCACAGTTAAAACCTCCCTCCTATACATAATTACACATTTCATTTGCTCACACTTTCTTTTAGGTCTCGCGTGCACTTTCTCATACACACACAAAAACACATTAAAAAAATACCACCTGGGATTAAAAAAAAAAAAAATTTAATTTACTTTAGTGTTTACGGTCAAGATCATCTGTTTAGGACTATACAATATAGTCTGTCATTTTGGCCCCACCTCCTTGTGTACCTCTCCTCCCAGACCCCTCCCATGGGTACATCTTTAATCTGCATTTTTTGTATAAAAAATAAAAATTAATACTGAATTTTAAAAAGGTTATTTTTATGAACAATGTGAAAACTCGGTTTGCCCCCACCCACTCATTAAAAAAGAGAGGGGCCACTGATAATGAAATAAATGTAAAATTTATCTGGCTGTAGACAAAGATACCCAAACAGGGAAACATCTGGATCGCTCTCTCTCTCTCTCTCTCTCTCTGTGTGTGTGTGTGTGTGTGTGTGTGTGACCACAGCTTGGGTGTGTTGATTTTTATACTGCATATCACTAAAAGTACTCTGAGACAAAGGGGGAAGGGCTTAGATTAAAATTAATCAGACAATCCATAAAACATAATCTTGTGACATCACCAATCTTTCTTTTCATTTTTTCAACTCTAAGTAGTGCAAGGCTAGAGATGATATCACCACATGAAGTTTGTGATTGGCTTATTAAATTCAGCCACACCCCACACCAACCCACCATGACATGTCATACTCTGCCCATTTGTGTGTGTGTGTGTGTGTGTGTGTGTGTGTGTATATGTGTGTGTGTGTGAGTGAGAGCGTGAGTTACTCTGCTGTTACAGCTTCAGACTCAGTGGCTGCTGTTGCCTGTTCAGCTGCAGCTACCTCCAGGGCTTCATCTTTACTCTGTGCCTCCATCTGGACAGGTGATGCAACTGCAGCAGATTCTTCCTCTCCCTCTTTCTTTATCTCCTCCTCGTGTTTCTCCTCCTCTCCTGCCTCTGATTCTTCTGTCTTCTCCTCTGCCTTTGGTTCTTCTGTCTTCTCTTCTGCCTTTGGTTCTTCCGTCTTCTCCTCTGCCTTTGGTTCTTCCGTCTTCTCCTCTGCCTTTGGTTCTTCCGTCTTCTCCTCTGCTTTTGGTTCTTCCGTCTTCTCCTCTGCTTTTGGTTCTTCCGTCTTCTCCTCTGCTTTTGGTTCTTCCGTCTTCTCCTCTGCTTTTAATTCTTCCGTCTTCTCCTCTGCTTCCTTATTCTCGTCTGCAACTTTGGTCTCCTCCTCAGCAGCAGCTTCACCTCCTTCCTCCTCTTTCTTCACTTCTTCCTCTCCCTCTGTTTTCTTCTCCCCCTCTCCCTCTTTTTTCTGCTCCTCTTGCTCTCCTGTCTCTTTCTTGTTTTTCCTGAAAGAGAAGCCACTTAGTTTGAAGGACTTTTTGAAGGAGAAGCGCTTCTTCTTCTTTTTCGGGGTCTCCTCGCTGGTAGATGGTTTTTCGTCCTCTGCAGTTCCAGGCGTGACTGATTCATCTGCGGTGACCTCTTCTTTCTCTCCTTCACCCTCTTTCTCAGTAAGCGGTGCGTCAGTTTTGTCTTCACCCTCCTCTGTTTCCTTTTTCACCTCCTGCTCTGCCTCAGCTGCGGTGCTTCCGTTTACCTGCGCCTCTTCCTTTACCTCTGCTGCTTCACCATTCACCTTCACATGGCCATTCTCCTGTTAAAACACACATACAATTAGAGCACTATAGAGTAGCCTAATGGTTAGAGGAAGCAGCTTTGTGACCAAAAGCTTGTTGGCTTGATTGCCAAACCAGCAGGAAAATGTGTGGCGGTGGGGCAGTGAGATTCACCTTCCCTCCCTTCGACTTCATGGCTAAAGTGTCCTCGAACACGGCACCCAAACACAAACTGCTCTCTCGGCACGTCAAAGGGTGGCAGCCCATTGCTCTGTGTGTGTACTTCGGATAAGTTAAATGTCGAAAGAATAATTTCCCTTGAGTGATTAATACAATATATCAAAATAAAACTGTGTGAGAGAGAGACTGCCCTCTGCAGATATCTTTACTAACCCTGTCCCCTTCATTTTTCTCACAGACCAATACACTTTT
>CM045731.1:28505000-28527500 GCA_024760905.1 Plotosus lineatus
ATAGTCACACAAGTACACAACAATCACACACACACAACCGTCACACCCACAGTGGTGTAAAATTACTGTACGGAAAATTACTAACATTAGTATTTTGTGTGCTACAGTAGTAGGAACACCAGAGCAGTTAATAAACTAAACGATGAGGTTTTAGCTTTACTCTTCTGTGGTAATAATAAAACGCTGACTTTTGAGGGTATAAGAACTGAGCATTAGAAAATAAGTGGTCTAAAGTGAATCTGTGGTATAATGGGAACCTCCAACAGGAAGTGGACATGTTTATCTTCACTTCTGCTGTTTGTGTGTCTGCTGTTTTGCAGTTTGTGTAAGTTAAGGTCAGCATTTCACTCACTCGCTCCCTCACTCCTTTTCCAAATTGCTTAATCCTATTTAGGTTACAGGGAGGCTGGAGCCTATCTCAGCTGACACCAGGTGAAAAACAGTACACCCTGTACAGCTCGCCAGACCAGCTCAGGGCTTAGCATTTCACACTGAAAGAAATAACATGTTACATGCCGCCTCAATCTCCTCCACCCCCCACCCACTCCCTCTGGCTCTGACTCTTAGTTACAAGGAAAGAAACTCCTCAGCTGACACAAGAAAGAAACCATGAGAGGAACCAGACTCAAAGGGAAAACCCATCCTCCTTTTGGTGAAACCAGATAAAAATACAAACTATGTAGCAGAAACTTCACTATAGTTTAACAGGAAGTCCTAAATTATTTTAGCAAAATGGTTCATATCACCAGCAGTGAAAATTCATCTTCACAGTTTGAGTGTATATTTATCTCAATGGGGATTATTATTGGCAGGAGCGAGGGGCTTCTAAGATGAGAACTCCAACCAGTAGTGGCACATCAGTATGGATGACAGGATTCAGAAAGCAGAATGATCAGGATTACTGGTATCTTAGAAGTAGCATATGTGCCTCAACAAAAACACAGAGAGAAAGCGAAAGAAAGAGATTGTGAGATACTCTATGCTCATAACAGTGTGATGGTTAAAAAAAACAGAGATTAATAGTGCTGAGTGCAAGCAGGGAATGCATGACTGGCTATGACAGGATAACCAAAAAGAAAGAATCAGAAAGAAGGCAGAGATGAGGGCACCCTGTGACATAAGACAATTAGCCATACCACTGTCGATGGACCTGGGTGAGCATGTAAGAATGAGGAGCGACAACATCCCAACATCACAGTTTACCAGAACTCTCTATGCCTGAAAACCCCCAGATCCGCCCCTTTATCGAATAAAAGACTATTAACAAAATTCTCGACTAAACAAGTAAGATTTCAGCCTGGTCTTAAAAATAGAGTTTGGGTTTGAGTCCCAAACATGAACTGGAAGGTTGTTCCATAACTCTGGGACTTTGTAAGAGAAAGCTCTGCCCCCTGCCCCGGCTTCAATATTTGAGCTATCACTATAAGAAATCAGCGTGTTTCTGTCCCTTGCTAAAGGGTTGTGACAGGAAGGGCATCCGACGTAAAAACCTCTGCCAAATCAAATGTGCGAATCAGATGATTCGCTGTGGCGACTCCCGAGTAAAAAGGGGAAAAGCCGAAAGGAAGACAGATAGACACTATAAGAAACCTGCACCTTTTGTTCTAAGTGGGTGTGGTGGATCCTAAACGAGAAGAATTTCACTATGATAATGCGGTGAAAGACTATTAAGTTCTTTATAGATTAAAAGTAGTATTTTATATTCAATGCAAAATTTAATTGGGAGACAGAGCAGTGTAAATAAGATGAAGGTGCGCTTATATCTTCTGGTTTCATAAGGACACTCGCTGCTGTATTTTGAACTAATGAGCTTGTTTATGCACCTATTAGCACATTCAGCGACTAACGCATTACAATCTAAACCTGAGGCAACAAGAACATGAACAAGTTTTTGCTCATCATGCAGTGACATCATGTTTTTATTTTAGTATTATTCCTGGGATGAAAGAAGCCTCTCAAGATAATATTATTACTGTATCTATATAATCAGACCAGAGTCCTTTACTGCTACATATGATGAAACTGAAGCACCAGCCAAAATTACATAACCCGAAACCTGATTTCTAGCTGTCTATGATCCGAGTACAAGTACTTCCATATTATCAAAATTTAATAAGAAGAAGTTAGTAAGTAAGTGACTAATGTGCTTTATAGCCATCAGCATGTTTCTGTCCCTTGCTAAAGAGTTATGTCAGGAAGGGCATCTGACGTAAAAACCTATGTCAAATCAAACATGTGAATCAGATGACTTGCTGTGGCAACTCCTGAAAAAGGGAAAAGCCGAAAGGAAAAGAAGATTAAGCTGATGTCTCTCATTTGACTTTGCTGAAATATGCAGTAACTGTGTGTCATCAATGTAACGGTTAAAGCTAATACACCATTCACAAATAATATAACCCAAAGGAACATGCATAGAGAAAAAAGAAGCAGGCCTAGAACACGACCCTGTGGAAAACCTAATGTATCATTGGAACATACAGAGGAAGTACTACATTCTTGGTCTCAGAAGCTGGTACTGTCCCCTTGAGGACAAATCTCTTCTGTGAGGTGTTTTGTAAGGTTTAGGCACTGCCTAACAGCAGAGTTCCTAATAGATATCTTCATTGATAGGCGTCACAGTATAGGTTTGCTTTTTACTGCCTTTAATTCATAAGTATGCATACCTTTACATTCGTACATACTTTTTACTGCTTACATTTGTATAACCTGTCTTGTTATTTTAACTGTCCATTTAACAAATTAATTTCATTTCCTGCGGGGTGGCACGGTGGCATAGTGTTTAGCAGATCCACCTCACAGCAAGAAGATCTTGAATTGAAATTCCGGTCTTGGATGCTTCTGTGTGCAGTTTTCATGTATAGTCTCCCCATGCATTTCTCTGTGTATCCCGGTTTCCCATCACAGTCAAAAGTCATGCACATAAGACTAGTTGGCTGTTCTAAATTGAATACGTGTGTAAGTCTGGGTGTTTGTGTGTTGGCCATGTGATGGTCTGGCGAGACGCTCAGGGTGCACCCTTCCTTCACCCAGCGTCAGCTAGGATAGGCTTCAGCCTCTCCAAGACCCTAAAAGGATTAAGCAAGTAAGAAGTAAGAAGTCTGTCTTCCAACTGAATTAGATTGTGTGTTTTTATCCTATTTTGGGGTTTTAGTTTATTTACGTATGAACGTTTTTTTTGGTTTTTTTTGGTGCCTAACATTATCCAAGTCGTACCGAACAGCATTTACTGAGGAACATGGCAGCCTTATTGGGATTGCTCTACTGGGCACGGGTACACATGGACACAGGACAACCATCCAAACAAAATTCCATGACAATTGTGCTATGCTCAGAAGCTCCGCCATAATTGTCAACTAGTTGCTCATATCAACTTAGTGAAATTTTTACCACTAGGTTTTGGACAGCCCAGGATACATTAGCAGTCATTTGAATTCTCATTCATTCATTCATTTTCTGTAACCACTTAATCCTAATTAGGGTCGTGGGGAGGCTGGTGCCCATCCCAGTTGACTACAGGCGAGGGCAGAGTACACCCTGGACAGCTCGCCAGGCCATCACAGGATGGAAACACGCTGACGGCTATGTAGCCTACTCTTGTCGAAAATCAGCAATGATTCTTTTACATGAACTTCACACCATAGACATGGCCAGCCTTTGATAACTCAGTTAGCTGCACTGGGGGCATTTGAATTCTAGAACACTTAATTTTCCTTTGAAGAGTTCAAAGAGGTTTTTTTTTGTCATGTATTCAGTCAGGAATCTCTTTCTCTTCTGTCCATACTGAATATCATAACATATAAAAAAGGTTAAAAAAAGTCAAACAAAATAAAAACGAATAAACAAAGGACATTGACTTTCACTTCACTTCTCCCTTAACATTCAAGGATGTCGTTGGGGTGCCTTCATGGCGAGACTTGGGCTGATTTGGCCTGGCGGAGCCCATCCCTCTCCAGGTCGTAAAAACACGCGGTCGGCTTTGCAGCCTACTCTTTACGAAAGTCAGCAAAAGTTCTTTTACATGCCTCTCACCATAGACAGTGAGAGACATGGCCTGCCTTTGATAACCCAGTTAGCTGCACTGGGGGGACAGTGACAACCTTGTGGGGACTCGAACCCCCAACCTTAGGATTAGCGATCCTGCGCCCTAAACACTAGACCACCACTGCCCACATTGACTTTATAGGGAAAAATAGTCGATGTGATGAGAAACATAAAAATACAGTATGGATAGAGACTACACACAGACATGACTGTTGCAGTGCAATATAAAGTATATTGTGCAAAAAAAACCCTATACAATAAAATTATAAACTTTGTGTACAATATCATCAGTTTTATATGAAATATTGCTTGTGCAGGTGGTGAGAATGTGAACAGTGAAATGAGGTATTACATATTGATGTAATCTGTTTAGGAGACTGGTGCCATTAGGGAACAAAGTGTTCTGTAACCTGGAGGTCCTGCATTTCATAGTTCTCTACCTCCATCCTCAGAGGGAATTATTCATTTTAAGTATCTCAGAGATTCTTTTGAATCTTCATATAGACTTGTAGGCATCCACAATCCTTTTTCCTGAAACTCTTAGATCTTAGTATGATGATACCACACATTTTACCAGTAGAGGGGAACACCAGACCCAAAATAACAGTTTAAATAAACCAGATGTGACCCACAGGAGGTTCTACTCAGTGACACCTAATCTGGAACAGCTGATTCTAATTGGATATGTGAATGAGAAGGACCCAAGAGGAACGGTGAGGTTACAGGGAGCAGAGATAAAGAAGGTGGAGGATTTTAAGTACTTAGACTCAACAGTCCAGAGCAATGGAGATTGTGGGAAAGATGTGAAGAAGCGTGTGCAGGCAGGTTGGAATGGTTGGAGAAAAGTGGCCAATGTGATGTGTGATAGGAAGGTATCGGCAAGAATGAAAGGAAAAGTGTACAAGACTGTGATGAGGCCAGCGATGTTGTACAGTTTAGAAACAGTGGTGCTGAGGAAAAGACAGGAGGCAAAGCTGGAGGTAGCAGAGATGAAAATGTTGAGGTTCTCTTTGGGAGTAACGAGAATGGATAGGATCAGGAATGAGAACATCAGTGGGACAGCACATGTTAGAGGTTTTGGAGACAAAGTCAGAGAGGCTAGATTGAGATGGTTTGGACATGTACAGAGGAGAGATAGTGAGTATATTGGTAGTAGGATGCTGAGGTTGGAACTACCAGGCAGAAGGCCGAGAGGAAGACCAAAGAGGAGATTTATGGATGTGGTGAAGGAGGACATGAAGGTAGTTGGAGTAAGAGTAGAAGATGCAGAGGATCGGGTGAGATGGAGGCAGATGATTCGCTGTGACAACCCCTGAAGAGAACAACCGAAAGGAAAAGAAGAAAGAAGAAGAAGATCGTTTAATTTGTCCTAAAATCAAGATGTACTTATTTTTTTCCACGTGACTCATCTGCTTTTCCTTTTTTTAAAAAATATATCTATTTTTATCTCTACTGTATCAAAGAAAGTGAAATGTTATCTTCATTAAATTGGTTGATTCCCCCCTTCCCCCTGTGGTGTATTTATTTATTTATTTTTAACTCAGGCTCAGTATGTCAGTCTCTCTCTCTCTCTATCTGTATTTCTCTACTGATTGGACTGTCTTTATACCGTTTCTCTGTATACAGTACAAATATTTTTTCTCTCCAAATTGTCTCTCTACAAACGAGGCACTAGTTGTAAAAGTGGGTGTTTGCAAATATGTTCAAAGAGAGAAAGTGGGGATTTTGGTGATGATCTCAGATAGTGTTTGCAATGCAAATTCATCATCAGCTTGTCTGGCACACGTTAGACTAAAAACATGACCTATATTCCCCATGACAATAAGCAAAAACTCGTTTCTTTCTCACTGACCCTCTATAAGATCACTAATCCACAGCTATCAGGATAATTCAGACTTAAATCCTAAAGTCATCAGGATAAATAAGACTTAAACTCTAATCTTGTTAACGGGATAATTTGGACTTAAACATTACAGTTATCAGAATAGGGTAAGCAAAGTTTCTAAAGCGATAATCTATTAGGAGTTGGACTCCTACTGGACAGGACGCTAGTCCATCACAGGGCACCTTGCCAGTTTATTAATGATACCCATGTGTTCTGCTGTGTAAACAGAAGCATACTTGTAGTTGAGACCAGCCCAGGGGTTTTAGCACAGTGGGGGTCTGACAAAACTCTTCACCCTTTGACCATGAACCCCAAAGTCCGACTATTACACCACCATAGTTATCACGATACTTCAGAATTTATCGCTGATTTTATCATGATAAAACTGAAGTTTCTCTTTCTCATTATATTTATTACACATTTCACTTCTGGTTTTATTTCTCAAAAAAAAAAACTTCTTTGTGCAGAAAATCTACTGAACAGAAAAAAAAAAAACAGCCCTGAATATTGTTCAGTCAGATGAAAAGTGAGGTTCTGAGTTCATGTTTTATTGACTGATACAATCTTTAGAAAGTTAGATTTATTTGTTTATGTAAACACTCTGTTCTGTGTTTGGGGATTTGGTTATAAAGTCATACTGCTTTCTGGTGCATTTGATAACACGGCTCTGGAAGAAATCTGACCAGAAAGTTTAGTGGTGGTGGTGGTGGTGGTGGGGTATTCAAGGCATGTGACATTCCTGGGTGATAGCACAGGGTTTTAACAATTCTCATTCTCAGTTCTGCGTCTGGTAGGACAGACCAAGATAGATCCTCACACCATGTCTGAATACAACCCTAACTCTGTCTCTTGTCCTTTATTTTTGGGAGTCTGAGCACAGATGGCCGGCCAAACACCCCCCCCCCCCCCCCCCACACACACACACACACACACACACACACATACAGACAAGCACAGTGGGGGAACATGACTAAATTATGCTGAGTTTGCTGCAAATATGTTGTGTTTATGTATACACAGTGAGGGGTGTGTGTGTGCATGCGTGCAGATATGCGTGCGTGTGTGTGTGTGCGTGTGCGTGTGTGTGATTGAATGTGCTTCCTCTCTCCTGCAGTTTCTAGGCAACATCCCAGTCTGTAGTTTGATAATCTCTGATGTGTGAAAACACACACACACACACACACACACACACACACACACAGAGCTATTTCTGCAGACTTCTGATCTACACATTATTTCACTTCCTGTTTATGACACAAATACCAAACATTTCTATTGGAACTCTTAGACAGTGTGTGTTTGTATGTGTGTGTGTTTGTGACCATAAATACTGTTTGCGTGAATAATATTACAATTTGTTTAGAATTATAAACTATTTTACACCATGGAAGAAAATTTGCATATCATTTGCATCCCCTACTGTGATTGGTTCATGGGTGTAATCTGAGTACCATGACGTTAGTCACAGCTTTGAAGTGGACTCACAATAGCTAGAGAACAGAGCATCACACTGTTCAATGGTTAAGGCTGTTTTCAAAAGGCAAGGAGTTTGAATCCTGGTGATGTCACAATGGAAGGAACGCACTTCCAATCTGTCCTGTCAATCACAGTGTCATTGGCCAATCACAGCATCTGTTAACTCATGTGTACCAGACAATAGCTCTGTGTGCATTACATGAAAAATGTGAGAAGTGTCTATAACTAAAAACATGAAAACAACCCCCACCACTTAATATTCAAAGTAGCAAAAATACATTTCTCCCATTGTTCTCTCATGCTGTCAGAAAATATGTTTCTCATGGCATAGAAAATAATCTAATTCAAGGACTATTCATATTCTGGTCCATTATATTTTGGTGTGTGACTGTTTGCTAACACATAACACCGTCTGAAAAAGTAGGAGGAGTTTCTGTAGGGAAAGTTTGTTATTGATATTGCAAAATGATAATACTGTTCAAGTATTTATATACCGCTCTCAGAATAACAATTAGAGTGTCCTTTAAACTAGCAGCTATCAAACCTCGGATTAAAAAACTGACCTCGACCTATATCAGCTGTCCAACTATAGACCAATATCAAACCTCCCTTTTATCTCCAAGATCTTAGCTCAGCTGTTATGTTCATATCTTTGTAGGAATAACATGAAATGTATCAATCAGGATTTAGACCTCATCATAGAACAGAGACAGCATTCTTTAAGGTGGTAAAGAACCTACTGGTGGCCTCTGACCACGGCTGTGTCTCCCTGCTTTTGTTACTTGACCTTAGTGCAGCATTTGACTCTATTGATCATACGAGTCTCCCTGACACATTAGAAAATGTTGGATTTATAGGAACAGCCATCTCCTATTTTAAATCTTATTTAACTGACTGTTATCAGTTTGTAAATGTAAATGGTGATTTCTCTGTACATTCCAATGATAAGTTTGGTGTTCCACACAGGTCTGTAATATTCCTGTTGTTTTTTCTATACATGCTTCCTTTGGGAAATATTATTGGTGAACATAGTATTAGCTTTCATTTTTAAGATGATGACACACAGTTATATATTTCAACAAAGTCAGATGAGAGACATCAGCTTACGTCTTATTTTCCTTTCAGCTTTTCCCCTTTTTCAGGGGTCACCACAGCGAATCATCAGATTTGCATGTTTGATTTGGCATAGGTTTTTACATCGGATGCCCTTTTTGACACAACCCTTTAGCAAGGGGCAGAAACACGCTGACGTTTATGCAGACTACTCTTGATGAAAGTCAGCAATGGTTCTTTTACATGAGCCTCGCACCATAGACAGTGAGAGACATGGCCCGCCTTTGATAACTCAGTTAGCTGCACTGGGGGGACAGTGATAACCTTGAGGAGTGGGACTTAGGATCAACAATCCAGAGCCCTTTACCACCAGGCCACCACTGCCCTAGACAACGGTTACTGAAGTTGAAAAATGTGTAAAGGACATTAGACACTGGATGCTTACTAATGCCTTCTTATTAAACTCTGATAAGACAGATGTACTTGTACTCAGATCTCAGGCAGCTAGAAATGTAGTAAGCTTGGATGGTGTTTCATTTCATCATGTGTAGCAGTATAGGACTTCGGTGTAATTATTGACTCTGAACTTTCATTTGAAGCTCATGTTGTAATATTACTCGGGTGTTTCATCTCAGGAATATTGGTAAAATATGAAATTTGATGTCACTGCATGATGTAGAAAAAACTTGTTCACCTCGAGATTAGATTATTGTGTTACCGTCTGGATGTTATAATAAGTGCATAAACAAGCTCTGCAGCAAGAGTTTTGACTAGAACCAGAAAATACTAGCATATCACCCCGGTCTTATTTACATTGCTTTGTCTCCCAGTTCAATTTTGAATTGAATATAAAATACCACTTTTAACCTATAAGGTAGTCCTTTGGGCTTTTTACACCCGAGCCCAGTGGCTCATCAGGCTGGTGCTTATCCTCGGTTTCCATAGTGTGAAGCGACTAGGAGTACAACTCCTCCTGGATGGGATACTAGTCCATCACAGGTTACCTTCCCAGTATATTTTACTGGCACCCATTTATACTGCTGAGTGAACAGAGGCACACTTGTTGCTGAGACCTTGCCCAGGGGTCTTAGCACAGTGAGGGTCTAACTGGAATTGGAACTCACAACCTCTTGATCATGAGACCAGCACTCTAACCACTACGCCACCTGCCCTACTACTTTTAACCTGTAAAGCACTTAACGGTTTTGCGTCACATCATCTTAGCGAACTTCTTGTTGTTTATGATCCAGGATGCCCCACAGTTATGGAATAACCTTCCACTTAATGTTCGGGACTCAGACACAGTGTCTGTTTTAAGGCCAGGCTAATAGTCAAGCATTTTATTAACAGCCTTTTATTAGGTAAAGGAGCAGATCTGAGGGTTTCCAGCATAAATAGATCTGGTAAACTATGATGTTGGAATGCTGTTGCTCCCTCATTCTACATCAGGAGTGTTAAACTCATGCCACAAAGGGCCATGTGGCTGCAGGTTTTGTTTCAACCAAGCAGCAACACACCTGACTTGGTTCATTTAATCAACTGATCTGAGTCATCAGGCAATTGATTGGTCAATCCAGAGCACACAGTTTGACCAATCAACTGCCTGAAGACTCAATCAGTTGAATTAATGAACCAAGTCAGGTGTGCTGCTGCTTGGTTGAAACAAAAACCTGCAGCCACATGGCCCTTTGTGGCACGAGTGGAGGGGCCGATTGTGTTATATCATAGGGTACCTTCATGTCTGCTTTCCTTCTTATTCTTTCTTTTTAGTTATCCTGTTGTAGTCAGTCATGCTGGAGTGTCTGCTTGCACTCAGCACCGCTGGGATGCTGATGATCCTGATCCTTCTGCTTTTGAAGTCCTGTAATCTGTCTTGGTCTGCTAATGCTGACTGTAGTTCTTATCTTGGCAGCCTTTTCTACTACTGGTGAAGATCCATATGGGCTCAGATGAGCACTCAGAGACTGACTGAGAAGATGTTTTCACTGCAGGCAATATAAACTCTTTTGCCACAATTATATGGGATTAATAGCTGTGGTATTACCAATTGGACTACATATTGAACTACAATGATGTTTCTCTTATGTGGTTTGTATTTTTATGGTTTTACCCAAATGAGGATGGGTTTCCCTTTTGGGCCTGGTTCCTGTCAAGGTTTATTCCTGGTGTCAACTGAGGGATTTTTTCCCTTGCCACAGGAGCCATGGGCTTGTTCATTAGGGATGTGTATGGGTTGTAGAAAAATGTTTAAATTCCTTTTTAAATTCCTTTTACTATTACAGTTGTAAAAAGTATATAAAATTAAAAATTGTAACAATTGTAAAAAGTATATAAAATATATAAAAAAGATGCTTTGAGTATTAGCACTGTGGTGCAGCGTTGAGTTGACTTAACCAAACAGAATTGAAACACCATTAAAACGATGGAGGTTTTCCTGCATGAATATAAAATATGACTGTGCACCAGGTATGTAAGGCATTGTATACACTGCAGAAACGTTGTATGTTGTTCTTCCTTTAGCCTTGCTTACAGCTCATAATTATCATTCCACTGTTTCAACAAACTTAAGAAGCACAATATTTATTTACTTTCAATATTGGGTTTATTTTTCATCGACATCTTGAATTTATGAAAAAATTTAATCACCCCATAAAGTCGTCTTCAGCACATCCCGCACTCTTTCAATGGGGTTCAGGGCAGGATTCCTTATACTCCCTGAACCACTCTTCATTATTTGTGTCATATTAATTAATTTCATATATGTGCCATCAGGAAAAGTCCATTCAGTACATTGAGGTCACCAGTTGACTTTATTTGATCGCCATATTAATGCTGCTGAGACTCGACCGGACCAACTGGAGCAACAATGCCATAGAGCTCACATGCTGTGATCGAGGATAAATGTTCTCCATGGAAATATTAGTGTTCATCAGTTCATTTTCTGTACCCGCTTAATCCTAGTTTGGGTCGCGGGGAGGCTGGTGTCCATCCCAGCCAACTTCGGGCGAGGGCAGAGTACACCCTGGACAGCTCGCCAGGCCATCGCAGGGCGGAAACACACTGACGGCTTTGCAGCCTACTCTTGTCGAAAGTCAGCAATGGTTCTTTTACATGCCTCACACCATAGACAGTGGGAGACATGGCCGGCCTTTGATAACCCAGTCAGCTGCACGAAATATTAGTGTGTTATCTTTTTTTTTTTTTTTTGCTAAGCATTGTGCATTTTCATTGTTTATAGATCACAATCTCATCCGCAAACATCATAGTCCATGGAGATTCTTGTCTAACCTCGTCTGTCAGCCTGCCATCACCATAGAAAACAAGAAGGGGCTCAGAGCTGATCCTTGATGCAGTCCCTCTTCCACCTTCACTTCTTTCGTCACGCCGACAGCACACCTCACCACTGTCTTACATCTCTCAATAATGTCCTGCACCACTCTAACATACTTCTCTGCCACTCCAG
The DNA here is from genome assembly GCA_024760905.1 of Plotosus lineatus. Classification (NCBI taxonomy): domain Eukaryota; kingdom Metazoa; phylum Chordata; class Actinopteri; order Siluriformes; family Plotosidae; genus Plotosus; species Plotosus lineatus. Next base: position 28,516,919 of record CM045731.1, read on the forward strand.
ACTTTCTCATGCAATACCACAGTTCTTCTCTTGGTGTCTTATCATATGTGTTCTCCAGATCCACAAAGGCACAATGCAGCTCCCTCTGGCCGTCTCTGTACTTCTCTATTAACATCAATGTAAACACTGCATCTCTGGTGCTCTTTCTTGGCATGAAACCAAACTGTGGTTCACAAATGCTGACCTCTGCCCTTAGTCTTGTTTCCACTATTCTTTCCCATAACTTCATCGTATGGCTCATCAACTTTATTCCTCTGTAGTTGCCACAACTCTGCATGTCTCCCTTGTTCTTAAAAATGGGCACCAGCACACTTCTCCTCCATTCCTCCGGCATCTGCTCACTCTTTGAGACCGTGTTGAATTTTCTTGTCAGAAAATCTACTGCTACCTCTCCTAGACACTTCCATACCTCCACAGGTATGTCATCAAGACCAACTGCCTTTCCACTCTTCATCCTCTTCAATGCCCTCCTCACTTCACCCTTACTGATCTTTGCTACATCCTGCTCCTCAATGGTCACCTCTTCTACTCTTTTTTCTCTCTCATTTTCCTCATTCATCAGCTCTTCAAAGTACTCTTTCCATCTTTCCAGCACACTTCTGTCATCAGTCAATACATTTCCCTCTCTGTCCTTTATCACTCTAACTTGCTGCACGTCTTTCCCATCTCTATTTCTCTTTTGTGCCAAACTGTATATGTATATCATTTTCTCCCTCTTTACTCTCCAACCTTTCATACAAGTCAAAATATGCCCTCTGTTTGTCCTTTGACACCGCTACCTTTGCCTTACACTGTGTCTCCCTGTACTCCTGTTTACTCTCTTCAGTCCTCTCAATGTCCCATTTCTTCTTAGCTAACCTCTTCCTTTGTACACAATCCTGCACTTCCTCATTCCACTACCAAGTCTCCTTATCTACTTTCCTTCCAGAGGACACACCAAGTACTCTCCTACCGGTCTCCCTGATCACATTTGTTGTGGTTGTCCAGTCATCTGGAAGCACTTCCTGACCACCCAAAGCCTGTTTTAACTCCTCCTTGAAGACAACACGACACTTCCTTTTTCAGCTTCCACCACTTCGTTTTCTGCTCTGCCTTTGCCTTCTTCCCCTTCCTCACCATCAGCGTCATCCTGCACACCAGCGTCCAATGCTGTCTGGCAACACTCTCACCCACTACTACTTTGAAGTCACTGACTTCCTTCAAATTGCATCATCTACACAAGATGTAGTCTACCTGTGCTCCTACCTCCGCTTTAATAAGTCACCCTATGCTCCTGTCTTTTCTGGAAGAAAGTATTCACCACAGCCATTTCCATCTTTTTTGCAAAATCGATCAACATCTGTCCTTCTGTGTTCTTGTCCTGGATACCAATGTTCCTGTTCTGGATACCATAGATAAACATGAAAAAGAAGTCCACGTGACCAATTTGTGGAAGGAGGATGGGAAGAATGCATCGATCATCTGTACAATTCTCAAACAGTAAGAGGCCTTTGCCTGGCGATAGTGTGAAGAGCAATGGAAGCGCGGCCAATCAGCAGAAGACAAGTGATCAAAATTAGTGAAGTGAAATAAAACAGTTAAAAAATCCCAAAAATTAAATAAATAAATAAATAAATAAAAAGTAAAAAAAAATTAGTAGTGTAAGTTAATGTTAAGTGCTACAGTATTCTTAAGTTCAGACACATTTACTGTATTGTTTATTGACTTATTGTTTATTCTTGTTTTATTCATCATCATTTTCTGTAATCGCTTAATCCTAATTAGGGTCGCGGGGAGGCTGGCGCCCATCCCAGCCAACTTCGGGCGAGGGCAGAGTACACCCTGGACAGCTCGCCAGGCCATCGCAGTTCAGACACATTTATTGTATTGTTTATTGACTTATTGTTTCTTCTTGTTTTATTATTATTTATTGTTAATTACAGTATTATTAATGTTACTGTACATGTGTTTTTATTGTGAAATGTTTATTGTTACATGTTTATTTTAAATATATTACTTCAAAAATACATGTTTGTGTCAGGTTATATGAGTTTGGAAGGGGGTTGGAACGGATTAATTGGTTTTCTCTTATTTCCGATGGGAATTTTTGTTTCATCTAATGAACGTTTCAACTTATGAGCTTGACCTCAGAACGGATTAATTTCATAAGTCAAGGTACCACTGTATAGTAAAAATACCTATGCATAGACACAGCCTATTATTACAATTATTGGCACCCCGGGTAAGATGTGTTCAAATCCGTAAAATAAGTTGTAGAACAATGTAACTTTCAGCTCAAGTGAATTTTAAAGAGAAAAATCACTGACTAAAAATTATTATTTTTCATAGAATCACCTGTTAAATAGTCATTGGCAGCGCTAGCATTTCATCGGAAATAAAATTAATTGAAGTATTTCTATCATTTCTACAGTAGTTTACAAAGTTGTTCAGAGTATCTGAGAACATTTAATGAGTAATTCATTACTTCCTGTTTCCCTGGGGTATAACTATGACATGGCACACCATTCAAGTCAGGCAGATGTGTGTTGACCTTCACAAGTCAGGCAATGGCTAGATAAAGCTAAGATAGAGCTTTTTACAACAAACATTCTAAATGGGTGTGGCGGAACGCAAATGATGAATATGCAGAAAAGCGTCTCATGCCCACCGTAAAGTATATGGGAGGATCGGTAATGCTGTGAGCCTGTTTATCATCGAGAGGCCCTGGGAACCTTGTTAAGTTGCATGGCATCATGAATGCGTTGAAATAACAGGACATTTGAAATCAAAATCTGGGTCATCACTGGGTCTTTCAGCAAGATAATGAACCTAAACATGTGGCCGAATCTACACAGAAATTGTTCACCAGACTCAGAATCCTCTCATGGCCATCTCAGTCCCCAGACCTCAACCCCATTGACAACCTGAGAAGTGAGATGAAGAGGAGAGTGCAGAGGAGAGGACCCAGGTTGCAGGATGATTTAGCGAGTGCAGATAGGAATGGTCCAAGATCCCTCTTTCTGTATTCTCCAATCTTATGAAACATTATAGGAGAAGATTAGATGCCGTTTTGATGGTAAAATAGTTAAAAAGTAAAAGTTTTGTTTGTGCAAAGTATTAACATCAGGGGTGCTATTAACTGTGGCACACATCATTTGATGTAAAATAATATTTTTTTTTAATGTGGGTTTTACCCCACTGAATAAATGCACTTGAATTATAGGTTGGTGTTTCCTCTTTTTTCATTGCAGTCCTTTATTATTTTTTTTATATCTTTTATTATTAAAATATATATACAGGGCCTCAGGGCATCGTGTTTTTTTAAAAAATATTCACTGAATTAAAAAAGTCGCAAAATAAGGCCAATTATGCAAAAAAAAACAAAACAAACAAACCCCCCCCCCTTCAAAACTATTTACATTTTTATGTGAGGTGTGCCTCTGAGTGCACGCATGCATCTGCATGTGTGTGTATTTATATTTTATTTACACCTTCTGCATTATTTTTCAGTTCATCATTTTGTGTAAACGCTTAATCCAAATTAGGGTCGTAAGGAGGCTACTGTATACTCATATACATGTACGTATACATCAGTTTGGGGGGATCCTACTTTTTCCCCATTTTTCCGTAATTTCTTTATTTTTCAAATTTTTTTATTAATATTTTTTGAAAAACTCGTGATGCCCTGAAGCTGTAGAAACTGAAGCACAAAGTAGGACGGGATCACAGTTTTATATTTCTATATAATTTTCTGAGTAGATCCTTCCTAAGAGAGTGCTCAATACTTTTTCGTAGAGCAAATATAAGTAAAAATAAAAGGACAGGACAAAGAATTCTCTTGAAAGTTCATTTTTCACTACAGATCTGTTTCGAGGGGCGGTGAAACCATCCTCTCTCTTCAAGTGATTACAGAATTATATATATGTTATATGTGATATGTGTTAAAACTAAAATAAAATAATTTATTAAACTATTTAAACATTTTATTAGCATATTAAACCATTTTATTAACATATTTATTAATTAAACCATTATTAAACATTTTTTATTAACACACATACCTACACACACACACACACACACACACACATAACACTGTCTATCTATCTCTCTCTGTCTGTCTCTCTCTCTCACACACACACAGTACACATTAAATCTGTATTGTGGCGCGCTCCTCTGAATGCAGGCTCCGCCCACATGCAGGCCGCCAGAGCATTTTAAGACGGGGAATTCAAAGCGCATTCCCTGCTTGACAGCTCAGAGGTCCAACTCAACTCTAACTTGTATCCTTGAGGGGGCAGTCCGGATGAGCCGCGTTTTGCTCACATTTGGCGGAGTGCGCCATATTTATTAAGCATTTAGTGAATTAAACAACTTAAAAGAGAGTAAAGAACACCTCCTTTCATCTCTGACTGACTTCTGACTCTCTCTCTCTGTCTCTCACACACACACACACACACACACACACACACACAGTTTCTCTATATCTCTCTCTCTGTCTCTCTCTCACACACTCACACACTCACACACACACACACACACACACACACACAAAACTGGTGTGTTTCGCCGAAACGTTCATCCATTTTACGTTTTTTCGCTCTTACGTTTTTTTTGTTTTTTTTTTCTTCAAAATTTGAGTTTAGACGTACCTACGTAGTACGGTGACGTAATGACACAATTACGTAATGATGCTGTGTCCATTGTTTACAAACGAGACTGAACGTGCCCCTCCTTCCCAGTCCAGGCGTGTTTTATATATATATTTTATATTATATATTTGATGTGTGATATATATATATATATATATATATATATATATATATATATATATATATATATATATATATATATATATATATATATGTGTGTGTGTATATATGTATATATAGCGTGTTACTCTCGTGCTAAGTGTTAAGATGTTGTCTCTGTGATCTTTGTGTTTACACTGTTTTGCGGACTTTAGTAAACCCTAAGCAAATATGTCAGAAGCGTAAGCCTACTAGTATGGGTGCAAGGCTCATACACAGAGATGAATTAACTATCTGCTCGGATCGGCACAATCTACCATGCATACTCAGTTAAGCAAAGAGAATTGTAAAATGAATGAAAACCCAAGAAAGAGAACTCTCCGCTCTGCTGATTCACATCAGTGCAGACTGAGTACTAAACGAGTTCAACGGCACCTTTGCACACTTAAAAGACCGGAAGTCCATATAACCCACGCTTTGATTCAAGCAAGTAAACTATTTTCAGCAAGTGCACTACTTTCAGTATTGAGCGCCTCGCATATTGTAAGTGTTGATTGGCTGTTTTAAGCTTCATGTAAAGTGAGTCGGCTCAGCCTCATGTCATGTGACCATCCGTCGACCATCGGAAACATTTACAGGCAGAAAGATCGCATCATAGAGAATGTTAAAGGTTATATTTGACACTGTATTTGATATTTGCTGAGTGAATTTTATTAAAATGTATCTATTTGAAATTATTTTGCTTGAATTTAATTTATTTAACCCTTGCTAAAGGGTTGTGTCAGGAAGGGCATCCGACATAAACACCTACGCCAAATCAAATATGCGAATCATTAATATGACTTCCATGAAGATGGAGGTGAATGATTCGCTGTGGCAATCCCTGAAAGGGAACAGCCTGAAGGAAAAGAAGAAGATTGCTTTAAGTTTTCTGTCTTGATGCTTTAATATCTTCCTTGGTCTACCAGTATGCTTGCCTTTAACAACCGCACTATGTTGTTTGTACTTGGTCCAGATTTTAGTCACCGCTCACTGTGAACAACCAACATCTTTTGTAATATTGTGTTATTATTTACCTTCTTTAAGAAGTTTGATAATCCTCTCCTTTGTTTCAGTTGACGTCTCTCATGTTGGAGTCATGGTTCATGTCAGGCCACTTGGTGCAACAGCTCTCCAAGGTGTGATTACTCCTGTTTAACTGCAGACTAACGAGCAGATCTAATCTGATGCAGGTGTTAGTTTTGAGGATGGAAATTTACAGGGTGACTACATAATTTTTTCCTCAAAATTGAGTGATTCCATAATTTATTCCCCTGCTTGGTCTCAAAAAGTAACTGTTAGTGACTATGACTTTTTTCTTGTTTTCTTTAAGTGTTTCTTAAAGCCAGAAAGTTTTAAATTACTTTAGTTTTGTGTTTGTGATCTCCTTTTTTTCTGCAAAATTAAACAACTGAATGAACATCTTCCAAGACTGGTGATTCCATAATTTTTGCCAGGGGTTGTATAGTAAACTGCAGGCCACGTACCTGCCTGTAGTGAGTGATGCAGTGCAAGGCAGGTGTGTGTGTGTTTGTGTGTGTGTGTGTGTGTGTGTGTGTGTGTGTGTGTGTGTGTGTGTGTGTGTGTGTGTGTCCGTGCAAGAGTTAAAAAGTCTGATGGCATGTGGAAGGAACGATCTCCTCAGTCTGTCAGTGAAGCAAGACAATGACAGCATTCTGGTCTGGCGCTGATGTTGCTTCTCTGTCTGGTGATGACGTTGTGCAGTGGATGCAGTGAATTGACTATAATTGACAGGAGCCTACTCAGTGCCCATCGCTCTGCCACAGATGCTACACTATCTAGTTCCATCCCAAATACAGAGCCAACGTTCATCACCAGTTTGTCCTATCGTGAGGCGTCCTTCTTCTTAATGCTTCCCTCAACAGACCACCGCATAAAGGAGGTTACTTGCCACCAATGACTGGTAGAATATCTGCTATAGTTTTTTTGCAGATGTGGCTGGATGCTAGCCATCTGAGGCAGTGTAATTGCTCTGTCCTTTCTTGCACAGAGCATCAGTGTTGGCAGTCCAATTAAGTGTGTCATCCCGGTGCACACCCAGGTATTTGTGTGTTGGCACAATATTTACCTGTTCCCCTCTGATTGTCACTGGTACCAGGACCTTAAAATGCATACTTATAAGGAAGCTTCCTTTGCTTTTAAAAATAATGATTAAATGTATAACACTTTAAAGTTGGGCAGTAGTGGCCTGGTGGTAAGGTGCTGGATCACTGATACAAAAATTGGGGGTTCAAGCCCCACTGTCAACGGGTTGTCACTGTCCACCCAGTGCGGCTAACTGGGTTATCAAAGGCCGGCCATGTCTCTCACTGTCTATGGTGGGAGGCATGTAAAAGAACCATTGCTGACTTCCGTAAAGAGGAGACTGCATAGTTGACAGCATGTTTCTGCCCTGTGATGGCCTGGTGAGCTGTTCAGGACGTATTCTGCCCTCACCAGAGTCGGCTGAGATGGGCACCAGCCTCCCCGTAACCCTAATTAGGATTAAGCGGTTCATAAAATGAATGAATGAATGAATGAACACTTTAAAGTGCGGGCAGTGGTGGCCTGGTGGTATAGGGTGCTGGATCACTGCTCCGAAGGTTGGGGGTTCAAGCCCCACTCACCACAGGTTGTGACACCCCCCCCCCCCAGTGCAGCTAACTGGGTTATCAAAGGCCAGCAATATCTCTCACTGTTTATGGTGTGAGGTTCATGTAAAAGAACAATTGCTGACTTTCAACAAGAGGAGCTGCAAAGCCATCCACATGTTTCCACCCTGTATTGGCCTGGCAAGCCGTCCAGGGTGTACACTACCCTCACTCGGAGTTGGCTGGGATGGTTGCCAGTCTCCCCACAACCCTAATTAGTATTAAGCGGTTACAGAAAATGAACCGAACACTTTAAAGTGAGTTATTTTAGAGCTTTTGTTTGGGATCAATGTCGAGTAATGAAACTGAGGTTTACAGAAGGTAAAAATGTAAATTATGGCTAGGTTGCATGTAAAAGATGCCAGGTCTTATGTAAATGAGGCGCAATCATATGCAAATAAGTCTGAGGCACACTGACAAGTCTTTTTAGCACTCAAACTCACACACATTTGTCTGAATGATACACACTCTCTGTGTAGATAACAACATCCTGCAGCTACACAATGCAGCCTTCAAAGTTAGGTAGAGGCCAGGGAAGTTCCCTTTATACGGCTATAAATTAGGTCATTAAACGTAAACAATGTTTTATCATGAAGGAGAGATGAGATTTCCTTTCGGCTTTTTCCCTTTCTCACGGGTCGCCACAGCGAATGATTCGCACATTTGATTTTGCAGAGGTTTTTACGTCGGATGCCCTTCCTGACACAACCCTCGTAGCAAGGGACAGAAACACGCTGACGGCGTTGCAGCTACTCTTTACGAAAGTCAGCAATGGTTCTTTTACATGAACCTCTCACCAGAGACAGTGAGAGACATGGCCCGCCTTTGATAACCCAGTTAGCTGCACTTTTGGGCAGTGACAACCGGTTCCAGGACATTTGATGACAGGACAATTGCTCACAGGACAAATGCTCACAACCTAAATGAAAAAAAACGACATTTGGTCACAGCACAAAAAAATTTGTTCAATTTTAACCCTAAGCCTAACCCTAAACCCTAACCCGAACCCTAAACCCTAACCCTATTCCTAACCCCAACCCTAAACCCTAACCCTATCCATAACCCTAAACCCTAACAATAAACCAAAACCCCATCCCTAATCCTAACTCTAAACCCTAACCCTCAACCCTAACCCTAAACCCTAACCCTATCCATAACCCTAAACTCTAACCCTAACCCTAAACCCTAACCCCATCCCTAGTCCTAACTCTAAACCCTAATCCTAACCCTAAACCATAACCCAAAACCCTCACCCTATCCATAACCCTAACTCTAAACCCTAACCCTATCCATAACCCTAAAACCTAACCCCATCCCTAATCCTAACTCTAAACCCTAACCCTAAACCTGGCCCTATCCCTAACCCTAATGTATAATGAGTTAATTTAGCATTATGTATTTATAAAAATAAATAATTTTTATAACACATTGTGATCTTTTTGTATGATGCATTTATTAGAACAAAGATATTGTGAGCAAATCTATTTTGCGTTAAGGTTGTGAGCATTTGTCCTGTGAGCAAATGTCCACGCCCCATGACAACCATGTGGAGAGTTGGGACTCGAACCCCAAACCTTAGGATCAGTGATCCAGCCTCTATACCACTGGACCACCACTGCCCACCTGTTCTATCATGAAGGAAAAGCTTTTATTTTTGCCTGGAGGTTGCATAAATGAAAGACAAGATGAAGCTACATTTAGCAAAGGACAACAAATGACAGGAAGATTAAAAAAGAAAAACAAACGAAAAAACCCATAATGCTCAGCTGTGACACTCGCATACTCATCCATCATCCCAGCGATCAGTAAAGCAGGTAGGTGCCAACGTGGCAACCGTCATTGGACACACATTGAATAGTTTTATTTGTACATTCTAATGTGGACAACAAGAGCGACATCACTGTGATCAGTGCGGTTAGACTGATGGGTGTGGAGTGATGGGTGTGGTTAAAATTATGGGTTTGGTTAGAATGATGGATGTGGTTCGCCTCTCCTGTCTGTCTATGTCTGTCTACCTGCCTTTTTGTCCATCCCTGTTCTTATGTCCATGTCTCTCCTCTTTCTGTTTTTTCTCTTTTCTTCCTTTTCATCTGTCTTAGTCTCTCTGTCTTCCGCACACTGAAGGTCCTACCCAAATTGCCATGGAAACTGCTTTACAATGCTCTAAATGCTGAAGAGAGAGAGAGAGAGAGAGAGAGAGAGAGAGAGAGGAGAAGGAAAGAGATGGATAAACAGAGGGAAGGTCTGTGTTATCGTGACCTGTGGAGAGAACCGACTGTCTGTCTCCCTGTCTGCCTCTGCCGGATAACTCCTGCTGTACCTCTGCTCTCTCACCATATGCTATTTCATTCACTGCCAAGCATTCACACATGCACAAATACACTCTCTCTCTCTCTCTCTCTCTTCCCCTTGCTCTCCTTGAAGTCTGCTACTTGATTAATTTCTCACACACACACACACACACTTGCGCACACACACACTCAGTTTGACTACTTACAACCTTCTCCCTGACTCTGCAGCCCTCCCCATCTTACTGAAGTCTCGTAGCTCTAGATACCTTACCACCACATTCAACAAATCATCTACTCCATCCTTCTACAACCATCTTCATCCTTATACAGTCTTCTCTCTTCTCCTACAATCTTTTCCATCCAACAACAACATTTCTCAATGATTACTCAATAATTCTACAACCTTACCCATTTTTCTACAACCACCTTCATCTTTCTAAGATAAGATAAGATAAGATAAGATACAGCTTTATTAATCTCACAATGGAGAAATTCACTGTTACAGGCTCTTGAGGTACTATCAGTAGGGGGTGCAAAAATAGATACAAGTACAAACATACACACATACATATATATTATATAAGTAAATAAATAAATAAATAGATACATAAATAGTATAAATTACTAAACAATAAAAGAAAAGAAAAGAATGGAGCAACTTTATAGCCTACAAATTCCAGATCCTACTACAACCTTTTCCAATTTCCGACTTCAACTTATCCATCCTACAACCATCTCCATCCATCCTCACCACTCTTCTTAAACCTTTTCTATTAATATTTCTTCAATCTTCTCCCTTCTTGTACAACTTTCTTCATACTTCTACAACCTTCTGCCACTGCATTTGGAAGAAACGTGCAACATTCACATG
>CM045731.1:28542500-28545000 GCA_024760905.1 Plotosus lineatus
GACCTTCCCGAAGTGCAAGTTTAAGTGTGAATGTTTGTGTGTTGTGTGTATTGATCTGGCAAGCTGACCAAGGTGTACCCTGCCCGAGCCCACAGTCCGCTGAGGGGAACTTACCTCCCCATGATTCTAATGAGGATTAAATGAACTTGGAAATTCATGAATAAAGTTCGCAAACAGAATTAGTGCACAAGTACAGTACTGTAATATTAAAAAACAGAAACAGTATAATATTGGTACAATCACTGAAAAACAAAACAAAACAAACAAAAAAAATGGGCATACTATTGAAGCACAACGTTAGAAAGTTATTATTATTATTATTATTATTATTATTATTATTATTTTCTGTAACTGCTTAATCCTAATTAGAGTTGCAGGGAGGCTGAAGCCCATCCCAGCCGACTCGGGTCGAGGGCAGAGTACACCCTGGACAGCTCGCCTGGCCATCGCAGGGCAGAAACACGCTGACGGTTTTGCAGCTACTCTTGTCGAAAGTCAGCAATGAATCCTTTACACCTCACAACATAGATACTGAGAGACAGGGCCGGCCTTTGATAACCCAGTTCAGCTGCACTGGGGGGGGGGACAGTGACAACCTTGTGAACAGTGGGACTCGAACCCCCAACCTTTGGCTCAGTGATCCAGTGCCCTATACCACTAGGCCACCACTGCCTATTATTATTATTATTATTATTATTATTGTTATTGTTACTATCCTCATTCATTCATTTTCTGAACTGCTTAATCCTAATTAGAGTCAGGGGGAGGCTGGCACCCATCTCTGCCAACTCTTGGGCGATGGCAGAATACACCCTGGACAGCTCACCAGACCATCGCGGGGCAGAAATACACTGATAACAATGCACTCATTACAAAACTCAGCAACAGACAGTGACAGACATGGTCGGCCTTTGAGAACTTGGTCAGCTGCACTGTGGGGACAGCATTGACAACCTATTGATAGTGGGGCTGGAATCCCTGACCTTGGGATCAGTAATCCAGCACCTTCACACCAGGCTCCCACTGCCCTTGTAGAAGACTATGACTATATTTATAATATTGGATATAGACAGAATTAAATTGCGTAGCACTCACTAAACCGCAGAAATTAACACCAGCTTGTAGTTCACAATACCAGTGACTTTCAACTCCTTTACTGAAACCTGCACGTTACACTTTCAAATGTGTGTGTGTGTGTGTGTGTGTGTGTGTGTGTGTGTGTGTGTGTGTGTGTGTGTGTGTCTTGTTGTTCCAGGTGCACTAACCCACACTCACCATTAGCCTGCCTATTTATGGAACACTACAGAAGCTCAAGCATGGCTGTATCACTGAGAAATCACACACTCACACTGTCCTAACCACAATTACACAACTTACTTACAACTTACATACTTTCAGCAATAACATCACTGCATTAAACAAAATCAGCACAACTTAAACCTGCACATATGTACACATATCTTATCTGTTTAAGATTTATTTTATTTTAAAATGTATATCATCATTAAAATTAGTACATCATTAAAATAAGGACATCAGAGGGACAGCACATGTTAGAGGTTTTGGAGACAAAGTCAGAGAGGCTAGATTGAGATGGTTTGGACATGTACAGAGGAGGGATAGTGAGTATGTTGGTAGTAGGATGCTGAGGTTGGAACTACCAGGCAGAAGGCCCAGAGGAAGACCAAAGAGAAAATTTATTCATGTGGTGAAGGAGGACATGAAGGCAGTTGGAGTAAGAGTAGAAGACACAGAGGATAGGGTGAGATGGAGGCGGATGGTTTGCTGTGGCGACCCCTGAAGGGAACAGCCGAAAGGAAAAGAAGAAGAAGATCCTCAGTAGCTTTAGCTAATAGTCTTTATAACTGCGGCGCTAAAACCTACAGAGGTTACTTCAAAACAACACATTTACAGTGGACGCCCCGATCCAGAGTGACTTACATTTATCATTTACACAGCTGAGCAATTGAGGCGGCAGTGCTGGTCTAGTGGTTAGGACGCAGGAGCGCTGATCCTAAGGTTGGGGGTTCGAGTCCCCACAAGGTTGTCACTGTCCCCCCAGTGCAGCTAATTGGGTTATCAAAGGCGAGTCATGTCTCTCACTGTCTATGGTGGGAGGTTCATGTAAAAGAACCATTGCTGACTTTTGTAAAGAGTAGCTGCAAAGCCGTCAGCGTGTTTCTGCCCTTTGCTAAAAGGGTTGTGACAGGAAGGACATCCGATGTAAAAACCTATATCGAATCAGATGATTCACTGTGGTGACTCTCGAGAACGGGAAAAAGCCGAAAAGAAGAGAAGAAGACATAGCTGAGCAATTGAGGGTTAAGGGCCTTGCTCAAGAGCCCAACAGTGGCAGCTTGATGGTTCAGTACTAGGGTTTGAAATCCTGACCTTCAGTCTCAGAGCGACCCGAGTCCCAGTGTAACGGTGTGGTATATCCCATTGGGAATGCACATACACCACTTTTAAGTAACCTCAAGTTGCACCTTTTATTTCATTT
>CM045731.1:28552500-28560000 GCA_024760905.1 Plotosus lineatus
TGATGGACTGAAGCGTCTCTGCAATCAATCATATTTAATAAACTGGACACTGCTATACTGTAGTGTCTTTAAAATGCACCTGTCAGGAGCAAATACAATCTGAAGGTTTGACCTCATCTCTGCGAGTGTACATGTGTGTGTGTGTGTGTGTGTGTGTGTGTGTGTGTGTGTGTGTGTGTGTGTGTGTGTGTGTGTGTGTGTGTTTTACTAACAGTCAGGTGCTCAATCTTGTCTGACCTCTGAGACAGGAAGTCCAGCTACAACAGCTGTGTGTGTGTGTGTGTGTGTGTGTGTGTGTGTGTGTGTGTGTGTGTGTGTGTGTGTGTGTGTGTGTGTGCGCGCACGTATGTGTGCATATGTTTGTGTATGCATGCTTCTGTATGTGTGTTATCACACAGCTGCTTGTACTGTGATTTTGTCACAGATGGAGAATGCTTTGAAAAGAAGAAAATGGAGTGTAAAATTTGCAGAATGCATGAAATTAAATATCTTATAATTTAATTTACTGAGTCTGGGTTGCATGAGGGAGAGGAAGGTGGGGTTTGGGGTGTATGGGAGGAAAACGTGTGGTTTAGGGTGTATGGGGAAGTGGGGGTGTATGGAAGAGGTGGAGGTGGGCAGTTAGGGTATGGAAAAGGGGAGGTGGGGTTTGGGTTGTATGGATGGGGGGAGGTGGGGATGGCGTGTTTAGGGAAACGGTGTGATAAATTGATGTTCCATGGACAGTGCAATCTGACCTCACACCCAGCATTTCTAGAGTAAGCCTCCAATACACCACCCCACTACAATTAGGATAAAACAGTTAAAGGCTTAAGGGGGGGGAGGGTGTGTGTGTGTGTGTGTGTGTGTGTGTGTGTGTGTGTGTGTGAGAGAGAGTGAGAGAGAGAGATAGATAGATAGATAGATAGAGAGAGAGAGAGAGAGATAGATAGATAGATAGATAGAGAGAGAGAGAGAGAGAGAGAGAGAGAGAGAGAGAGAGAAAGAGAGAGAGACATTGTGTGTGTGTGTGTGTGTGTGTGTGTGTGTGTGTGTGTGTGAGTGTGTGTGTGTGTGTGTGTGTGTGTGTGTGTGTGTGTGTGTGTGAGAGAGAGAGAGAGAGAGTGTTTGTGTGTAAAAATCAGTGAAGTTCCTCTGAGAAGTCTTCATTTCTCACCTCACAGCTGTCTCACTGTTCATACACACATCCAACATTGTGTGGAAAAAAATGCATCACAGTGCTGCGAGTGAGTGTGCGCGCGCTCGCGTGTGTGTGTGTATGTGTGAGTGTGTGTGTGTGAGAGAGAGAGAGAGAGAGAGAGAGAGAGAAAGAGAGAGAGCAGCACAAATGCTTATTCTATTGTATGAGACAGAGCGGGCTCAGAAGGAAGGAACAAAGTTCCATTGTTGGATTTTACCACATTATAAATCAAGAAGTCATGAACTATTATGACACAACCACAGAACTGTACATCTACAGAACCACACACTCCACTGTATTACATATGAAACTGCACAATATAACCACAAACCAGATCAATAATTACAATCTGTTAAAAAGAATCAATAAATTACTAATTTATATTAATTTTGGTGAGTTCATTTCTATTATATTCTCACTACATACTACAAATTACATGTTGCAAACAATAAATCATCAATAACGCACCATAAACTACACATCACTAACTGTACATCGGAAGCTACAGATGCACACTGCAATCTACACTTAAACAACTATCTTCTGCAAATCAAATATCATTAATCACAAACTTCACATCACCAACTACACACTGTCGACTACACATCAACAACGACACACTACAAATTACATATCACCAACCACACACTGTAAACTTCACATCACCTCTCACACAGTGAAAACTGAGCTTAAACAACCATATACAAGGATCTCTCACTTTCCACGGTTAATAGGGACCGAGACACCCCCCCCCATGCGACCGCCAATTTCCATAAAGTAGAATCGACCCCCCTGATTGACATATACGTACATGTATATGTGTATATAATATCAATAAATACATATTCAATGCTATAAATGCTTATAATAACAATTAAACATTAAAAAATTATGCATAAGATGTAAATAAAATATAAATACACACACTCAGATGCCCACCTCACATAAAAAGGTAAGTAGTGTCGTTGGGAGGGTGTTGGGTTGTTGTTTTTTTTGTTTGTTTGTTTGTTTGTTTTTTGCATAATTGGCCTTGTTTTGCGACATTTTCCTTAACTTTTCCCCTCTTTTTCCTTAATTTCCTTATTTTTTAATTTATATTTTTGAAAAACCGCGATGCCCTGAAGCCGCAGAAACTGAAGCACGAAGTAGCGAGGAACACTGTACTGCAAGCTACATATCACCGGCCACACTTCACAACACACACTGTAAATTACACATAATTATCTACACACTGTAATCTACAGTTACCAACCACACCCTGCAGATTACACACCCACCATAAACTACCAACAACTAACTACTGCAAACTCCACATCATTAAGTAAACACATCGAACTACACTGTTGACTGCACTTAACCCATCAAATACTGCAAACTACATATCACCAACCACACACTGAAAACTATAATCACCAAACCGCACACTGGAAACTATAATCACCAAACCGCACACTGGAAACTACAATCACCAAACCGCACACTGGAAACTACAGATCACCAACCACACACATATCTTTGTGCCGTTGATGTATATCAAGGAAAAACTTCCAAAGCCAATGAAGAAATGGAAAAAGGAATTTGGTAAATGTTCTTCAACTGTATTTTATTTGCTAGCATCGTATAGTGAGGAGAAGAAAGTTCTGCCATATCATTTGTTTTTTCGATAACCTTTTTACATCGCTTCCATTGTTGTAGGAGCTACAAAAATGAGGATATGATGGAACATGTACTCTATGTGGAAATCGCCTTGAAAAGATGCGTCCTCTGAAACCACAACAAGCCATTTACAAGTTAGAAAGAGTATAATTTCACTGCGTTACAGGAGTCCTAGATGATGCACAAATAAATGTCACTAGATGGAAAGATAATGCTGTTGTAACAGTTGCATCTACTCTGCTGAGTGAAAGTCCAAGCGGAAAAGTTAGACGCTGGTCGAAAAAAACCATAAAAGACGCTCCCCGACTTACGTTCATTTGTTTTACTTTTTTTTTTTGATTTTACGTTTTTAAAAAAAAATATGTCAAATTTTGAGTTTAGCATGCTCTCTGTAGTACAAGACATAATGACGCAATGATGTAATGACACTGCGTCCATTGTTTACAAACGACAGACTGAATGTGCCCCTGCTTCTTCCCAGTTTACCTCGTGTTATCCTTGTGTTAAGATGTCGTCTGTGTGATCTTTGTATTTACACTGTTTTGCGGACTTTTGTAACCCTAAGCAAATATGGTTGGTCAGAAGCATAAGCCTACTAGCATGGGTGCAAGTTTTCTGGCATATGCCGGAATTTCCGGTTTTCCCAAGACTGAATTAACTATCTGCTCAGATCGGCGCAATCTATCATGCATACTCAGTTAAGCAAAGAGAGTTGTAAAATGAATGAAAACCCAAATCCAGAAAAGAAAGAGAAGTCTCCGCTCTGCAGGTGATTCACATCAGTGCAGGCTGAGTACTAAACGAGTATTCAACGGCGCCCTTGCTCACTTGAAAGAACGGAAGTCCGGATAACTCGTGCTTTGTCTCAAGCACAAGCAAGTGAACCACTTTCGGTGAGCGCCTCACATATTGTAAGCATTGATTAGCTGTTTTAACCTTTATGTAAAGTGACTCGGCTCAGCTTCATGTAAAGTGACCATCCCTCGACCATCGGAACCATTTACAAGCAAAAAGATTGCATCATAGAGAATGCTAAAGGTTATATTTGAGACTGTATTTGATATTTGATGAGTGAATTTGATTAAAATTTATCTATAGTATTTGAAATTATTTTGCTTGAATTTAATTTATTTGAAATTAATGTTGATATTATTTGATATATTTGATATTGTTTTACAATGTTATGTTAATAATAATTGATTTAGGGGTGTTTTATGAGATACGGTAATGGTATTTATGGATGTATAGTACAGTATGAACGTTATATGTCACTGGAACGTACAGTAACAACTTACGGTTTTTTTCACCTTACGTTCGGCTGTCCGGAACCAAACTAAAACGCAAGTTGGGGAGCATCTGTATATGGGAGGTACTGATCGCATGTATCAAAACATAAATGCATAAAGGATTGCCATCAGAGGTAAAAAAGTGGTGGTGGCCACTCTTCACTTGGTTGGTTGATGTATGCGTACAAAATGCACGAATTTTAGCAAGATGCACTGGAAAAAAATTTTGATCTGTTCGAATTCCATAGACAAACAGCCATGGCATATCTGCTTCGATGCCAAGATCTCCCAAGGACTCCTGGTAGAAAGTCAGCTTCTCTCCCAGGGGTAAAAGACACCAGGTTGGATCAGAATGTGCATTTTATAGAGCCCACTCCCAACCAAGAGAGACGAAGGTGTACTTCTTGCTCACCTATTACACCTGTGTGTGTGTGTGTGTGTGTGTGTGTGTGTGTGTGTGCGTGTGTGTGTGTGTGTGTGTGCTCTGCTCCTCAAGGTATCAGTAATCTACCACCAATCTAAGAAGATCATTCTCCTGGTAGACAGGAGTTTCACTACATACTACAAATTACATGTTGCAAACAATAAATCATCAATAACGCACCATAAACTACACATCACTAACTGTACATCGAAAGCTACAGATGCACACTGCAATCTACACTTAAACAACTATCTTCTGCAAATCAAATATCATTAATCACAAACTTCACATCACCAACTATGAACATGAGAGAAAAAACATGTATTTTAGTCATTTTGTACCCGTATCATCCTAGTGGTACCATAGGGACAGTGGTGGTCTAGTGGGTAGGGTGCAGGATCGCTGATCCTAAGGTTGGGGGTTCGAGTCCCCACAAGGTTGTCACTGTCCCCCCCAGTGCAGCTAACTGGGTTATCAAAGGTGGGCCATGTCTGTCACTGTCTATGGTGTGAGGTTCATGTAAAAGAACCATTGCTGACTTTCGTAAAGAGTAGGCTGCAAAGCCGTCAGCGTGTTTCTGTCCCTTGCTAAAGGGTTGTGACAGGAAGGGCATCCGACATAAAAACCTATGCCAAATCAAATGTGCGAATCAGATGATTCACTGTGGCGACTCTCGATAACGGAAAAAAGCCAAAAAGAAAAGAAGATCATCCTAGTGGTACCATATGGTACCAGCCTGTATCTTTATATTTTATATTTAAATGTTTTCTATTTAAATTAATTTTAAAAATTCTCTTCAAAACTGGTTTGGTTATATTCTTATAACTAACTTCTGTTAATTTCATCAAAATCTAAGAACTTTTTTGTCAGTGGGATTGGGTTAACACTTAGTTAGCTACACATCATAAACTGCATAGAGGGATCCCTTGCTACTTCGCGCTTCAATTTGTGCGGTTTCAGTGCATCGCGTTTTTTTTTTTTTTTAAATATTCATCGAAATAAAAAAAATAAGGAAATTAAGAAAGAATAGGGGGAAAGGTTAAGGAAGGGGCAGTGGTGGTGACAGGAAGGGCATTCGACGTAAAAACCTCTGCCAAATCAAACGTGCGAATCAGATGACTCCCGAGTAAAAGGGAAAAAGCCAAAAGTAAGACAGACAGGGGAAAAGGTTAAGGAAAATGCCTCAAAAACAAGGCCAATTATGCAAAAAAAAAAAACAACCCTAAACAAACAAAAAACAACCCAGAACCTCCCATCTAAACTACATTTATGTGAGGTGCGCATCTGTGTGCGTGCATCTTTGTGTGTGTATTTAGATTTTATTTACATCTTATGCATTATTTTTTAATGTTTAATTGTTATTATAAGCATTTATAGCATTGAATATGTATTTATTGATATTATATGCACATATACATGTACGTATACATCAGTCAGGGGGGGGTTGGAGGGGTTGATCCTACTTCGCGGATTTCAGTTATTGCAGGGGGGATCTCGGTCCCAATTAACAGCAGAAAGTGAGGGATCCCTGTATTGCAAAATACAGGGATCCCTCGCTACTTTGCTCTTCAATTCATGCGGCTTCAGTGCATTGCGGTTCAAAAAAATATATTAATCGAATTAAAAAAATAAGGAACTTCATGAAGAATATGGGAAAAAGTTCAGGAAAATGCTGCAAAACAAGGCCAATTATGAAAAAAACCCTAAACAAACACAAAACAAAAAACAACCCAAAACCTCCCATCAAAACTGTGTGTGTGTGAGAGAGAGAGAGAAAGAGAGAGAGAGAGAGAGCGAGAGCGAGAGAAAGAGAGAGACAGTGTTGTGTGTGTGTGTGTGTGTGTGTGTATGTGCGTTAATAAAAAACGTTTAATAATGGTTTAATTAATAAATATGTTATTAAAATGGTTTAATATGTTAATAAAATGTTTTAATTGTTTAATAAATAATTTTCTTTTACTTTTAACACATATTTCACACATATTTAATACAAAATTAGTGTACTTTTATCATTTTTAAAGGGTTTATGGGGTAGTCTTGGGAGCCTTGAAACAAATCAGGTGTTTTACATGTAAAATGCACCTCTACGTACGAAACTTCCGCGTTATGAAAAAGGCTCTGGAATGGATTAATTTCGTAAGTAGGGGGCCGACTGTATCTGTGTTGATGATGATGATGAATTTTCTTCTTCCTTAGGTGTGTGCACGGGGATTCTTCCTCAGTGAGCAGCACACCTGTTTGCCGTGTAACTGTAAAGGCCATGCTCATGACTGTGAGGACATCACTGGAATCTGCATCGTATGTCACTTTCTCCTTAACTTCAATCACTAAGTAAATCTTGCACCATTTTAACATAAGCATAAAAACAAAAAAGTTGATGTATCGGTGCTTCTACATGTGCTTATTATTAAACTGTGTACATAATTCATAAATTATTATTTTCACCCGTTTCTCACTGACGCAACTTTCAAGCGGATACCTGTGGTACCTTGAGGAGGCGCACCCCACAGTGTAGAAGTGAAAAACTTTTTTTTTTCCCCTTGTCCTCTTCCCCTCAAAGGCATCATTCTGCAACAGTACCTGAGGTGAAATTTTACAGCCTTTGAATAGCACATGGAAAAAAGTTATGATCATTGTGAGCATCATACGGTACCACCTGAGCTTTTCGATCTTTACACATTGCTTACAGCGATGTCACGTTGTCACATGTTTTCAATTGTGACACGCTTTCAGTCTTTCTGCAGAATGAAAAAATCAAACATGATAGACTTTATTGCAAGTTGCTATCAGAACAATACTGATGACGATAACATTGTCATATTGGTTAAGCAAACTCATTAAAGATACAGTCCATTTAATGATGTAATGGCATGTGTGTGTGTGTGTGTGTGTGTGTGTGTGTGTGTGTGTGTGTGTGTGTGTGTGTGTGTGTGTGTGTGTGTGTGTGTGTTTCA
>CM045731.1:28570000-28575000 GCA_024760905.1 Plotosus lineatus
TTCTCCTTGTCTTACTTTCTCTCTATCCCCATCTCACTCTCTCCCTGTCCCTGCATTTCACTCTCTCCCTGTTCCTCTGTTTCACTTACTCCCTGCCTCACTCACTTCCTGTCTCACTCTCTCCCTGCCGCTGTCGAACTGACTCCTTGTCTCACTCTTTTCTTGTCTCTCTGTCATACTCTTTCTCTGCCTTACTCTCTCCCTGTCTCCCTCACTTCTGTCTCCCTCCCTCCCTGTATGTTGGTGTGATTCAGGCTGGGTCGTCATGGTAAGGTGTATTTAACAGTTCCCAGTCAGGAAACAGCAGCTGAGCAGAAGTTTATACAGAAAGGGGAATGGGAAGGAATTGAATCCCTGTTTCACCTGGACCCCAAAGACACAGTGTTTATCGTTGGACGAGCTCCAACAGACGTCAAGGTTCCTAACACACACACACACACACACACACACACATCATTATACTCACCTCTTACTCGTATTAACGTTAATATCAGATTACGTATATCAAATTCCAATGACTGTTAATGTAGTTAATCATTTAGTCAATCTGTTTAGAATTATATGCCTGTGTGTGTGTGTGTGTGTGTGTTTGTGTGTGTATTTAGCTCCCCCCTGCTCTCAGTTTAGCTCCATTTGTTGGCTGTATTGAACTGGCCTACCTTAATAATGAAGTCATCAGTCTCTACAACTTCAAAAAGCTGCATGACATGGATGTTGCCACATCCAAACCCTGTCCCAGGTAAAAAAAAACACACACACAGTACACACACACACACACACACACACACACACACACACGTACATACCTCCATTTATACTTCATAGGTCACATGTTTTATTTGTGTAAAGGAATTTATGTATATTACTCTCTCTCTCTCTCTCTCTCTCTCTCTCTATCTATCACGCTCTGCAGGTATAAGCTGGCATTCTCTCAGAGTCGTGTAACAAGTTATCTGTTTGATGGTTCTGGTTATGCACTAGTGCGGAACATTGAAAGGCGGGGCCGGATTAGCGTTGTCACACGGTTTGACATTGAAGTGCGAACCGTGGCCCAAGACGGAGTCCTCCTCCTAATGGTTAAAGAGGTAAACAATGTTTAATACCTTCACTGTTTATTACTGAGACTGACAGGTAAAGAGACCATACCTACTGTGTGTGTGTGTGTGTGTGTGTGTGTGTGTGTGTGTGTGTGTGTGTGTGTGTGTAGGGTGATTTCTTTATACTGGAGATAAAAAATGGGTTTCTGCGATTGGTTTATGATTTTGGATTTGCTAGCGGACCCATTGTGTTGGAGGGGAAACTGCCCAAACTGCAGATCAGTGACGCCAGATACCATGAGGTGATTATGTCTGTTCGCTTTTTCATCTTCACTTCTCTACCTTTAGCCTCACCTGTTCACCTTTACCTTTTCTTCTTGCTCAGCTATTACACCTGTGTGTGTGTGTGTGTGTGTGTGTGTGTGTGTGTGTGTGTGTGTGTGTGTGTGTGTGCTCTGCTCCTCAAGGTATCAGTAATCTACCACCAATCTAAGAAGATCATTCTCCTGGTAGACAGGAGTTTCATAAATTCCACAGAGAATGAGAAGAAAACTCTGCCCTTTAACGATATTTACATTGGGGGAGGTCCTTCCCACCTGTTACAGTCACGGTATACACACACACACACAATCACACAGCTGCAAATACACACAAACACATGGATAAATGCACAAACATTCACACACACACACACACACACACACACACACACACACACACACACACACACTATCTCTCTCTCTCTCTCTCTCTCTCTCTCTCTCGCTCTATCTCTCTCTCTCTCTCCAGTTTTAATATGACAGAATAAAATGCTCTGACAGTGTTTGATTCTGTACAAGGTATCATATGATATGAATACACACATACTGTCTATAATATGTATATGTGTGTGTATGTGTGTGTGTGTGTGTGTGTGTGTGTGTGTGTGTGTGTGTGTGTCTGTGTTTGCTCAGACCTGATTTCTCCTCTCTGATTGGACTGAAAGGATGTGTAAAAGGATTTCAGTTCCAGAAGAAAGACTTCAACCTTCTGGAGGAACCAGGAACCATTGGTATCAGCAGTGGGTGTTCGGAGGAATCATTTGTGAGTACACATGATATCATAACACCATTACATCTCACAAACAAACACACACACACACACACACACACAGAAGTGTAAAGTCTAAGTGCACTACTGGATTGGTTCGGCTGCTTTCTGGTACAGTGCTCTTTGATTGGCTGAACTGCGGGAGGGTGATAATAAACAACTCTAGAGTTCTTACGATTTAAATTGGAGCTATGATTACTGAAATCGTATTATGTCTGTATGTGTATGTCAGATGTCACATAAAGCGTACTTCATGGGTGATGGTTATTTGAGCGCCACAGCGAGAATCTCTCCGTTTAGTGCATTTGAAGCAGGAATGAGCTTCAGATCCACACAACCATCTGGACTGCTATTTTACCACAGAGACGAGGTAAACACACACAACTGCAACTGTGTTTATAATTATGATGTCAGATGATCCAATTTTGAACAAGCTTTCCTTAGATCTGCCTCTCCATAACAAGAAGATGCTCAGTAAGTTGAAGAATCTCTCTCTCTCTCTCTCTCTCTCTCTCGCTCTCTCTCTCTCTGATAGGTGGATGAGTTCTCTCTCTCTTTGGAAAACGGTGCAGTGGTTCTCCACTCCAGAGGAACTAAAGTTAAATCCAGGAAGCACTACAGTGATGGACGATCTCATTTCCTGGTCGCTTCTGTCACTAACCAGAAGTAAGAACTTCCTGAAATCCCTGAGGAGCAACATCTCAATTGTGCCTTCAGTCACTCAGTTGTGTCTATTTCTCTCTCTCTCTCTCTCTCTCTCTCTCTCTGTGTGTGTGTGTGTGTGTGTGTGTAGATACCAGCTAGTAGTGGATGATCGAGACAAACAGGAGAAGAAGAACACGGTTTCTGCACAACACACAGATGGAATGAAGGAATTCTACTATGGCGGATCCCCTCAGAGTAACATCAACAATTTCACTGGCTGTATAAGTTACGCTTACATCAGCAGGTACACACACACAAACACACACATACTGTATATACATAGAGATACACAAACATACATACATGCGCTCACACATGCATATAAACACAGAGAGGTATGCAGATTTATACACACCCACACTATTATTTATACAATATATATCAATATATATATCAAAATAACCTCTCTGTCTGTCTCTACTTCATTATGTTCTCTCTCACTCCCTCTGTCTGTCTACAGGCAGGACCGTGATATTGAAGCAGAGGACTTCCAGCGTTACACTGAGAGTGTGGGCGTGTCCCTTCAGGACTGTCCTGTGAAAAAACCTTCCAGTACTCTGCGACACGCACGCTCTGTGCAACACATTGATAATTCCATTCCTGAAGATACACAGCATGTAAAACCGCACACACACACACACACACACACACACACAGACGCACACACACACACACACACACACACACACACACACTTACACACACACACACACACACACACACACACACACTTACACACACAAACAAACACACACACACACACACAAGAAATCTTTACTTGAATTAAATATACTAAAATTGTCTCTATCAAAATCATATGCAAAATACAGAGTCATAAACTAAATATTTAGAGTCAGATACAGAAACGTACAGTCATGCTGAATCGATCGTTCCGTTTTCTTAAACGCTTTATATTAAGGTCTTAGTGAGATTGGAGCCCAGTGCAGCTGACTCAGGGTGAAGGTGGGCTGCACCCTAAACAACTCACCAGACCATTGCAGGGCCAACACAGACACACAACCATTCTGTAGTGATGTAGACTGCAGGAGGAAACCACAGTACAGTGGCACCTCACTTTACGAAATTAATCCGTTCCAGAGCTTTTTTCGTAACCTGCATTTTTCATAAGTTGAACTGCATTTTACATATAGAACGTGTGATTCGTTCCAATGCTCCAAATACTACCCCATAAACCCTTTAAAAATTATAAAAGCATACTGTACATTTTAAGACCTCCTTCTGCTTCAATATCGTACCGATGGTAGACGTGTTTGGCTTATTCCTTTGTGATATCACTTGAGCCCGTTTCTTCTTCTCACTCACACTGGAAAACACACGCGCGTGTGTGTGTGTGTGTGAGTGTGTGCGCGCACGTGTTGACCATGTCTTCTTAGCAGAGTTATAATCTTACAAATGTTTATGGAAGGTTAAAAGCCTGAGTCAAGAAATAAAGCATTAAACAACAGTAACTCTGTCCTTTACACGAAAAGCATCATGGTGGATTCAGCTCTATAATTGGCAATGGGAGGTAGCTGCGTCTTCCCTCCTCGCCAATGGGATCCCTGTCCAAAATGGCGTTAGGTGGACCTATCCAAGATGGCGCTTGAGTGAAGACGACATGAATGACAGCTCAGGTGTTAGCCAATGGGAAGCCAGCGGGGCGGGATGTTTGAACGTGATTGATGGGAGAGCAGCTCATGCATTGTTTGAATGTTTGAATGGTGCATTTTAATGTTTGAATGGTGCATTTTAATGTTTGAATGGTGCATTTTAATGTTTGAATGGTGCGTTTGAATTTTTAAGATGGCGCTTTCGTAACGTGAACTTGTTTCGTATCCTGAGACAAAAAATATAGGAAAGTGCTTTTCGTAACCTGGATTTTTCATTTGGTGAGACTTTCGTAAGGTGAGGTACCACTGTACCAGGATGAAACCCACACAACCCCAGGGAGAACATGCAAACTCGACACAGATACGGCCCCATTGAGCATGAGACTCGAACCCAGGACCTTCTTGCCATAAGGCAGAAGTACTAAGCACTACAATACCTTGTCCCCCATACACAACAATGTTTCGAGTCAAATAAAGAACCATATACTGAGTATACCATATACTGCAGAATCCTTTACAGAGTTACTTCCATGATACAGGGAATCATTTCCACTTGAAT
>CM045731.1:28580000-28675000 GCA_024760905.1 Plotosus lineatus
AGTAAGTTACGATTGTTTACTCATATGATCCATTTATTTTCCCAGTGAATGAAGAGTACAACACTCTGAAACGGATTTTGGAATATCTGAGATCTTTTTATTCGCGAAAAAATAATTGAAGTGACTCATTGCAATGGGAAATGATATTTCATTATCTCAGAAGGTTGAAGCTACTTTGCATTGTGGATATCAGCCTTGTATAATACATGCATGTAGGTGTACCATGATTTTGGCTGTGTCTGATTAATGTCAGGTTAATGGCTTGGTTGGTTAAATTTGAATGAAATTTTAAAAATTGGTTATTTTCGTCATTTTCGGTCACTTTTTCTGCGGCGTAAATGATAGTTTGAGGCATTTTTGAGAGACAATAACTTCAAGTGAGAAATGGCCTCCATAAAAAATACAGTGGTTTAGTCTATCCTATTATCTCAGAAAATAGTACAATTGGGCTTTATAGATGTCTAATTTTGAAAATCTAGGTGTCTAAAAATGCCATCTTTGCCAATTTGGTGCTACCGTCATTTGGCATATGTATGTGCACGCACGTCTTTATGTGTGTGTATTTATATTTTATTTACATCTTATGCATTATTTTTGAATGGTTCATTGTTATTGGAAGCATTTACAGCGTTGAATATGTATTTATTGATATTATATACATGTATGTATACGTCAGTCAGGGGGGTCATACGTCAGTTAGGGGGGTCGATACTTCGCAGAAATTCGGCGGTCGCGGGGGTGGGGGTGTCTTGGTCCCCATTAACCGCAAAAAGTGAGGCATCACTGTATAGATCTTGTTAATACACCACATCTGTTCATTAATATTTTAACCTCAACCAAGTTTTAATCCCATGACATGTAAATGTCAACATTTCAGATGAAAATAAAGTTATTCATATGCTGAATTTATTCAAAATATAAATGTTTTGCAGCAGTTGAGATTTAATTTCCATCCTTAATTTATCGGTTTATAGTTTTTACATCTCAGATTACTGTATGTGTTTTGGGGGCAATGGTGGCTTGGTGATTAAGGTCATGTGTTACTGATCCGAAGGTCAGTGGTAACACCACTGTTTGGCACTTGAACAAGGCCCTTAACTTTCAATTGCTCAATTGTGGGAAAATTAATAATCATAAGTCGCTCTTAGAGTGTCTATGGAAGCCTGCAGTCAATGTGGAAACAGGGTAATACTGTACAGCAAGAAGTAGAGGAAGTCCAAATCACGTGGTATGTGTTGAACGTCATCAACCCGCGACGAGGATAATTTGATTGTTATGGCGGGGAACGACCGCGAATCATTAAAGAGAAAATTAGTTTTAGATTGTTTTTTTTGCAGTATATGTTTGGACTATTTTGTGAACTCTTCAAATGACTCAGTCGGTTGTTATTCAAGGTAAGAAAGTTTTGGAATGATAATTAAAAAGTGATTTCTCTGTTTCTCTCTCAGAAAGACTTCTCTTTCTGTGAGAATATGTTAGCTGTAGTCATTCAGACTGAGAATTCACGCTCGCGTGCATCGCTATCTCTGACTGTGAACGACATTAAATTATTAAATAATGATTAAAGTGTAACGTTAAAACACTAGGCCATGTCGTGCGCGTTGTTAGTCGCCACGGTAACGCTTTTGGCGCTGGCGCTATATTTCAATAACAAAAATATCAGTTTAAGCTATTTTAAACTGGCACAATTACTCCATTAAAGAGTTGTTGGTCATTGAATGGCTCGTCTACATATTTAAACTAAATCCAAATTTTGATTGGTCAGAGCTATCACCTGTTCTTACGTCACCTCTAGTGAATAATATTAAGTAAATATGTATAGTCATTTTGTGTTTTTATCATGACGGTGTGGATGTTATTGTGTTTTTAATGTTACTAAGGTATTGTGGTGATGTGTTATTAGTGGGTCAGTGTGGGAATCAGGTGGGCTGCAGGTTCTGGGATCTCGCCCTACGAGAACATTCACACGTCAACAAGGTAACACAACACAAACAAACACAAGTGTTTATAGCTCTGTTGTGTTGTCCAGAACACTGCTGTATCCCCTGCATTATAAAAGCTGCATTATTTGTAGTGTCTTCAGCTTACATGTCACCCAGTGGGTGATTCAGCAGGGGCAGTGCATTATGGGATATGATACAGCACTATACTACACAGTAATGCTGTTTGTTTTTCACAGAGGGGAATTTATGATGAAGCATTGAGCAGTTTCTTCAGGAATGTTGACCCAAGGTAACTCATCCCCTGAAACTTTCTTTCCCAATTCTCTCATTTTTCCCATCTTTCTCTCTCACCCCTTTCTTTCTCCTGAATTCAGTTCAGTACCATTTGGTTCAATAACATGGTTTGTGTGTGTGTGTGTGTGTGTGTGTGTGTGTGTGTGTGTGTTGTGTTGTGTGTAGGAGTGAAGGAGGTGATGCAGCTCCTGGAAGCAGAATTACAACATTGAAAGCTCGTGTGAGTTTTATCTCTAAATCGGATCTGTTCTAGATTTTCCCTTTCTCTTGATTCATCTCTCTCTCTGTGTCTCTCTCTCTGTCTCTCTATGTACCAGGCAGTACTGATTGATATGGAGGAGGGGGTTCTCTCTCAGGTTCTATGCGGTCCTCTGCGGCAGCTCTTCAGCTCCACTCAGCTTATTAGCAACTCCTATGGCTCTGGAAACAACTGGTGAGTAAATACACACACAGGTACACACTTGTAATCACATTGGTTACTGTCAATGTTACTCTGTTACAGGAATGTTGGATTTTTCTTCATATTAAAGCTAAGGTTGTATGTGTGTATGTGTGGCTCAGGGCAGTGGGATATCATACCTATGGTTCTGTGTACCATGAGCAGATTGTGGATCAGATCCGGAGAGCTGCAGAACACTGTGACTGCTTACAGTGCTTTTTTCTTATTCACTCTATGGGGGGAGGTGTGTATATATACACACACACACACACACACTCTCTCTCTCTCTCTTAATACCCCATTTCACTGTAGCACAGCAAATTTATGGAAGCAAAAATGTTGTCATCCGCAAACTTACCGCAATTATTCCCTCATCTTCCATGTCATTCCATAGTTATTCCTCAAGTCTTCCTCCACTTCCGTATGCTTCCGCAAAGCCAAAATATTCCATGAGCATGTTTTTGAACATGTTCAAAAGCACATTCACACACACAAAAAAATTCCGTGAGTGTTCCGTGGGGTCACTTTGCCGTACCTGTTCCGCACATGCTGTGAACGTTCCGAGAGAGTAAGAATTTCCACTTTTCCGTAGGATTTTCACCGATTTTCTGTGTAAAAATGCTGAAGCTCTTCTGTAGACTGTGTTCCGCGCCTTTCCGCTACACGATCCTTGCATGCTGTGCTCCAGTGAAATGGGGGTATAACACATCCTAGATATGTTCCTCCTGAGTCTGTTCACCTGAATCTAAATTTCTCAACGATCAGGTCTGGAAATTAAACTTTAGAAAGCATTAGACCTCTTTATCTGAATGCTTGTGAAGGCTCTGGAATCATCAGGACAAACATTTTAGATTACATTGTGCAAGTGTAAAATTATTGAGGATCTCGAATATTCTATAAATCTCAGAATCATCAGTGTGATTTCAGAGAGTGTGGTGGTAATGCCAGGAGTGTAAAGGCTCTGGAAGAATGCACATTATTTGTGTGTGTGTGTGTGTGTGTGTGTGTGTGTGTGTGTGTGTGTAGGGACTGGATCAGGATTGGGGACGTGTGTGTTAAGGATTCTGGAAGATGAGTTTCCGGATGTGTGTCGTATCGTCACGGCGGTTTACCCGTCAGCTGAAGATGATGTCGTCATCTCTCCATATAACAGTGTGCTGGCCATGAAGGAGCTTACTGAGCATGCTCACTGTGTTTTACCTGTCGAGAACCAGGTGTGTGTTTTTGCTTGTGTGAATAGACAATGTCAGTTTTTAGATTTGTTATTTCATCATAGTAGGGTTTATATAGTGTGTGTGTGTGTGTGTGTGTGTGTGTGTGTGTGTGTGTGTATGCATGTTGCAGTCTCTGATGGACATTGTCAGTAAGATTCAGCTAATGACCTGCAGAAGTAAATCAGGCAGTGTGGTGAAGAAGGATTGTACCATTATCTCAGGAAAAGGAGGAGTTTCAAAGTCTGAGAAGCCGTTCGATTCTATGAACAACATTGTGGCTAATCTTTTACTCGGCATCACCAGGTACACAGTCAACACTCCCTAACACCAGGTACCCACTCAACACACCTGGACACATCACCAGGTACCCAGTCAACACACCTGGACACCAAGTATACACGCCACTCAGCTGAACACATCACCACCAAGTACACACTCAAACAACTGGACATATCATCACCTTGTACATACTCAACATACCTGGACACCTGAACACCAGATACACATTCAGGTGTGTTGAGTGTGGATGTGTGTGCATATATCTATATTTTTTGTATGATATATGGTGTGTGTGTGTGTGTGTAGCTCCTCTCGGTTTGAAGGGCCTTTGAATGTGGATTTGAGTGAAATCGCAATGAACCTGGTTCCGTTTCCACGGTTGCATTACCTGGTGTCCAGCCTCACACCCCTGTACACACTCGCTGATGTGAACATTCCAACCCGCAGGTATACGTGCACACAGACATAAACACACACACCACAAAATGCAGGCAGGTCCATAAGTATATGGACAATAAGGCTTTGCAGGTGTGGGTTTTTTTTTTTTTTGCCATACTTCAGTTGGAATAATGATCGAGATGTGATTTAAGAGTCCACTTTCAGCTTTAAATTAAGGTCTTTAACAAGTATTGCATGATCTCGGGGCAGTGGTGGCCTGGTGGTAAAAGGTGCTGGATCGCTGATCCTAAGGTTGGGGGTTCGAGTCCCACTCTCCACAGGGTTGTCACTGCCCCCCACCCCCACCCCACCCCAGTGCAGCTAACTGGGTAATCAAAGGCTGGCCATGTCTCTCACTGTCTATGGTGAGAGGTTGATGTAAAAGAACCATTGCTGACTTTCATAAAGAGTAGCTGCAAAGCCATCAACGTGTTTCTGTTCCTTGCTGAAGGATTGTGTCAGGAAGGGCATCCGACGTAAAAACCTATACCAACTCAAATGTGCCAATCATTCGCTGTGGCGACCCCTGAAAAAAGGAAAAAGCCGAAAGGAAAAGAAGAGCTAAAGTATTGCATGACCTGCTTGAAAATGGACAGGTTATAAATAAATAAAGCTTTAAAAGCCATTCAACTGTTGACTGAGAAGCAGGTTCATGCCTGTTATGTCCTGTTCTCTCATTATTTAACATCAGATTGATTTGACTTGTTATTGAACTTGCAGTTTTAGAGCTGGTTATGTAAAATCTCAGTATGTGTTCACGTCACATCAAGTCAATACTCTGAACAGGGGACATTACTCTACAAGTATGAAAGGCATCTTGGTGAAGGTAAATCCGGAGGGGTTACCCCAAAATCCAAACAAATGTTAACACTCCGAAACCAAAAGGTTTTTAGATTTTTCTAGAAAGCCTGCACTGTTTTAGAACATTATTTTTTTGGACATTTCAACAAGTGTAACTTTTATCCTAATGAGGGGAAGAGAAAGAGTATAGACATAGAAAGGAAGTACTTGTGATCCAAAACAGATCCAGAGTATCAAGGCAACATTACCAACACTGCTTCCCTAGCCCAATACTTATAAACCAGATTTTCATTTGTCTCTCTGTCTGTGTGTCTGTGTGTGAGTTTCTCTGTGTCTGTCTCTGTGTGTGTGTGTGTGTGTGTGTGTGTGTGTGTGTGTGTGTGTGTGTGTGTGTATTCATCTTCAGACTGGATCAGATGTTCAGTGATGCGTTCAGCAAGGATCATCAGTTGATGTCCTCTGACCCCAGGCGTGCAGTATACTTGGCGTGTGCGCTCATGCTCAGGGGAAATGTCCAGGTGTCTGACTTATGCAGGAACATACAAAGGTATCTCTCTCTCGCTCTCTCTCTCTCTCGCTCTCTCTCTCTCTCTCTCTCTCTTTTTCACACAAACACACACGTGCACAGATAAACCAAGACAGACAGATGCCAAGGTTGACAACAAGATGGTATACCTAGCAGGCAGAGAGACGGACATGGAGAGGGTGGTCCAGAGAGCAGCAGCAGTGTTAGACTTGTTTTTCGGAGACAGTGGATTTAAATAATGGTGCTTCTCAGAGGGTACTTCCAGCTGAGTGGCAGGTTTGTATTGCGCTCCTTAATATGGTACCTTTTCTAAGTGGACGCTTATTATAAAAAATTACAATAAAAAACTAACCTTAAAATATGGCCTTTAAGACGTGTAGAGCTGGTGAGGGACCTTTTTTCTGAGACATTTATTTTATTTGTGGAAGTAGTCGCTAGTGTCGTTCATTCTTTTTTTTTTTTTTGTAAACCACTTAATCCTAATGAGGGTCGCAGGAAGGCTGGCAGCCATCTCAGCCAACTCTGGGTAAAGGCAGGGTACACCTTGAATAGCTTTTCGGCCACTGCAGGGCCAACATGTCTAGAGACAATTTGCAATGTGGACCCACCTGTCAGCCTACTGTGCATGTTTTTAGACCGTGGGAAACCAGAGTACCTGGAGGAAACCCATGCAAGCACATGGAGAGCATGCAAACTCTACACAGAAATGCCCAAGCCTGGGAATTTGAACCCAGAAACTGTGAGGCTAACGTGCTAACCACTGCAACACTGTGCCACCTGTCTCCAGTGTCCTTGCTTTGTAATATTTGTCAACAGGTAGATTAGTTTAATCTCTCTCTCTCTCTCTCTCTCTCTCTTCCTGCCTCTCTGTGTCTCCTCATGCCTCACCCCCAGACTAAGGCCCACTCTGTCCTTTGTGCCATGGAATGAAGAAGGTTGGAAAACAGGGGTGTGTTCAGTCCCTCCTGTAGGCCACACCCACTCTCTACTAGCTCTGGCCAATAACACATGTGTGAGCAGTTCGTTCATTGAGCTAAGAAAACGCTTCACAAGACTATACCGCAGAAAGGTAACGCACACAACTTACTGAATAAACCCAGAAGTCATATCACACTTTGTCTGAAGGAAATAGTTTAATGTGTGTGTGTGTGTGTGTGTGTGTGTGTGTGTGTGTGTGTGTCAGGCTCATCTGCATCACTATGTGGGTGTAGAAGGTATGGAGGTGTCAGGGTTCAGTGAGGCTCTACACTCTCTTACTGACCTCATTGAGCAATATGACACGCTTACCTCACTCTCAGAGACACTTACCCAAAATGCACCACGTCTCTCCATCGCTACATAGACATCGCTATACGAATACTGTGTATTTCTCCTTCAGCGCAGAGTGGCAGTGAACTACCTAATACTACTGTGTGACTGATTATCTCATTCTCTGTCTCACACACACACACACACACACACACACACTCATACCTCTCTCTCTCTCTGATTATGATAAAGTAAAAATTGTCAGGTGTATTTTCTATACAGATTTATGATTTATTTATATTTGTTTGTTGATGTGTAAATATATTTTTCAGATTAAAAATAGTGATTTGAAATAAATCTTATTTATGGGTGTGTGTGTGTTGGAATTATTAGCTGTTAAAGATATGATAACAGTGTCAAGTATTATATACTTAATAAATTTAATTACTATAATGAGAATATTACAGGAGTAATAAAAATAAGATTAACAATCCTTTTCTGTAGTTTAAAAAAATGCTGCACACTGAAACAATCGCCACGTTTTTATTGCAGTGAAACAGATAAGTGGGTTACAGCAGGAGTGATGTGTAACGCTGCTTTGCGACAATGTCTGTTGTAAAAGGCGCTATACAAATAAAACTAAATTGGATTGAATTGATGTGTATAACACTTGTGTGTTTGTGGATGCACCGCCATCATTATTGATCAGCTGTACTCAGCAAATTTACTGCACAAATTACGCTCTAATAACATTGTAATATCCAGGAGTCCCAAAGTATACGCTGAACACATTTAAAAAACACATTTATTTCTGCTTCTCTTTGTGTGTGCGCGTGTGTGCGCGTGTGTGTGCGTGTGTGTGCACGTATGTGTGCGTGTCACAGTAATTGTAATTGGGAGAACATGTCTCCTGGGTTGTTGCACTTCTTCTCACACACACAGGAAGTTATCCATTGCATCTTCCACTGCACATTAGCTCCGCCCACACACTTGAACTCCACCTTTACTATTTTCGAGCGATTTGGGACGCAGCAACGTTTATCAGTACACACTCCGCAGTATTGTGGGCGGTATTTCCTGCTGGTCTTGCAGCCTGACAGAGTGAACTTCTCCGCCCTCTTTGCCTGGAACTCTGGCTTGCAAGATTTTCCTCTTGGGATCTGTGCGAAATCATAAATATTACATTCGTAAATATATAGGACAACTGTATCCATCACACCTAGTGCTGTGTTTTAATTCTACCACCTGATCTCTTGTTCCCTCCACTGATTAAGTAGGGACTTGTGTACTATGTAATCGCCCAAAGGTTGACTGTGGGAATGTATTGATGTCATGGGAGTGGGTTTTACCTTCAGGGTGTTCAGGCTCTTTTTGTCGCAGGGGCGTAGCAGACACAGGCGGCGCTCTTTCTTCATGGCACACTTGCTGTTGTGGTTGGAGATGCGGACTGAGATGCCAAAGCCACAGGAGCGTGAACAGGGAGACCAGGGTGTAGTCTGAACCATACATCCCCTCGTCTTTACTAAAGGAGGAGCCCTGTAAGCTTTTCATGCCACAGTCACACACCACGTAGTCTTTAATACAGCGTGTGCGCTAATGTCTACACAGCTACTTCTCAAACTGCACACCAGACACATTTACTCAAGCCACTGTACACAGTGGCACTAATGGCAGGTATAATTACACCTGGCTGTTGTACAAGGTTGATAAAACAACAGCTCTGACAGTAGCGCAGTGTGTGCACTCATTGATATCTTCTGTAAAGAGGTGTTTTTGTTGCATTGATGGAAGGAGATTTCAGGGTTAGCGCTTTAAACAATTAGAGGTAAAGTTTACATTTTCAGACAGTCATACAGTACTGTGCAAAGGTTTTTGCCCCCTTACTGATTTATTTTTATTTTTTTACTTTTTTGCATTTTTGTCACACTTAAGTTTTTCAATCATCAAAGAAATGTAAACATGACACAAAGATAACCCAAGTATTCAAAAAATGCAGTTTTCCTGTTGTGATTTTATTTGTTAAGAGAAAAATCCTATACAAACCTACATGAACCTCTGTGAAAAAGTAATTACCCCCTTGTTAAAAGGTGAGGTAATTGTGATTAATCCTATTATTGGGGAAAACTGAGTTCAATTTCATGGCTACACCCAGACCTGATTGCTGCCAGACATTTCCCATCAGGAAATCCCTAACATAAAACCTGTCTGACAAGGTGAGGTCGGCCATACTGAGCACACATCATCGTGCCATGATCCAGTGAGCATCAAGAGCAAACAAGAAAGATTAGATGTCTCAGTCTGGGAAAGGATACAGAGTCAATGGTAAATCTTTGTGACTCCAGCGGACCACTGTCAGAGGCATTATTCAAAAATGGAGAAGGCATGGCACAGTGGTGACCCTTCCCAGGTGTGGCCAACCTACCAAAATTACTCCAAGAGCACGGCACAGACTAACCGGAGAAGTCACAAAGGATCCAAAAACCACTTCTAAACAATTACAAGCCTCACTTGCCTCAGTTAATGTCATGTTCATGACTCCACCATCAAAGACACGAGGCAAAAATGGCATCCATGGAAGAGTTCCAAGGCGAAAACCACTGTTGACAAAAAAAGAATACCAAGTTACAACTCACTTTTGCCAAGAATCATATTGATCATCCCCAAAGCTTTGGGGAAAAATGTCCTCTGGGCTGATGAAAGTAAAGTTGAACTTTCTGGGAGAAATGCATCCCATTACATCTGGCGCAAAAAGAACACTGCATTTGATAAAAAAAACACGAACATTGTGGCAACAGTGAAACATGGTGGTGGAAGTGTGATGATCTGGGCCTGCTTTGCTGCTTCAGGACCTGGGCGACTTGTCTTGATTGATGGAACCATGAATTCTGCTCGCTACCAAGAAATCCTGGTGACGAATGTTCGTCCATCAGTTTGAGACCTCAAGCTAAAGCACACCTGGGTTCTGCAGCAAGACAATGATCCGAAGCACACCAGCAAGTCCACTTCTGAAAGGCTAAAAAAGAACAAAATGGGGGTTTTGGAGTGGCCTAGTCAAAGTCCCTACCTGAACCCTATTGAGATGCTGTGGCATGACCTTAAAAAGGCTGTTCATGCCTGAAAACCATCCAATCTGGTTGATCTTAAACAACTGTGCAGAGAAGAGTGGGCCAAAATCCCATCACAGTGATGTGAAAGACTCATCGCTTCTTATCGGAAATGCTTGACTGCAGTTATTGCTGCAAAAGGTGGTTCAACCAGCTATTAGGTTTAGGGGGCAATTACTTATTCACACGGGCCCTTGTAGGTTCAGATGTTTTTTTTCCCTTAATAAATGTAATTGGCACCGAAAACTGCATTTTGTGTTTTCTTGTGTTTTATCTTTGTATAATATTTAGGTTTGCTTGATCTGAAACAGATGACGGTGACAAACGTGCAAAAATGTCAGAAATTGGTCGGGGGCAAAAACTTTTGCACAGCATTGTATGTAGAGGTGCTCAGATCTTAGCTGTGGCATGTGGTAGAATGAAATTAAGCACACCCTTTCTAAACAAAAATTTCACCACATTCACATTGTATGTTAGGGAGGTTACGACTAATGCAGGGGTGGGATGAGCTTCATCCTATAAAGCACCAGAGCCGAATATAGAGAGTATAGTATACTCTTATTGGTTTTACACAATATAATACAAGCGTGGCATGGTGATGTAGTGGTTAGCATGTCTGCCTCACAGCAACAAGATCCTGGCTGGGTTTGACTCCCGGGTTTGGCAAGAGCGTTTCACTATGAAGATTGCATGTTCTCTCCATGCTTGTGTGGGTTTACTCCCAGAATCCAGACATGCACATATGGATCATTCTCTGTTTCACATTGCCCCTTGGTGTGAGTGAGATTGTGAATGGTTGGCCCTGTGATGGGTGTATTCTGCTTTCACCCAGAGTCAACTGAGACAGGCTTCAGCCACCCCATGACCCTAATAAGAGTAAGTGGTTCAGTAAACAAATGAATGAAATGAGTACAAGGATCCCTCGCTACTTTGCGCTTCAATTCATGCGGCTTCAGGGTATCGCATTTTTTTTTTTTTTTTTTTTTTAATATTCATCAAATTAAAAAAAAAGAAAATTAAGGAAGAATAGGGGGAAAGTTAAGGAAAATGCAGCAAAACAAGGCCAATTATGCAAAAAAAAAAAAAAAAAAAAACCCCAAACAAAACACAACAAAAAATACAACCCAAAACCTCCCTATCAAAACTACAGTACAGTACTTATTATGTGAGGTGCGCATCTGTGTGTGCGAGTGTCTGTTGTGTGTATTTATATTTTATTTACATCTTGTGCATATTTTTGAAAGTTAATTTTTTTATTATAAGCATTTATTGCATTGAATATGAATTTATTGATATTATATATACATATATGTATACATCAGTCTCGGGGTGGGGGGTGATCCTACTTCGCGGAATTCAACGGTTGCAGGGGGATCTTGGTCCCAATTAACTGTGGAAAGAGGGATCCCTGTATAATACTATACAATAGCTTGGATCTCTGCACCTGTGTTAGTCTTAATATCACTAATGTACAACGTGAATTTGAGGGAAATTAAAGCATGTCAGTCTTTTCACACAAAATATTTGGTCAATCACAACACAAGTGTGATTAGTTTTGTCCTATCACAGGCCAGAGCTTGGATATAAGACCCTGTACTGCACTGAACAGGTGGATTAGTGCTTAAAGCAATTGGTTATTGATCCAAAGGGCGACTGATCCACTGTTGGGCCCTTGAGCAAGGCTCTACACCCTCAATTGCTCAGCTGTATAAAAAATAATTGTAATTCGCCCTGGATAAGAACATCTGCCAGATGCTGTTAATATTAATGTAAATGTACAATGCTAAACAACACTAATATAGTATACGATATCATGTTGCAGGTCTGGAGTGTGATAGGTCAAAACTATTCACACCTCTGTGTTATGTCTGACCTCTTTAAATGCCGCATAATATTAGTGCCAAAACCCCCCAAGAAACATTGTTTCTAGCTGCTGTAGTGCAAGTAAGAATAGGAACAAAGTCCTTCACCAATGTTAAATGCAACTATAAATGGATATCCACCATGATATGTCATTCTTTAATAAATATTTGTAATTTTCGTTAAATCGTACTATGTGATGGTCTGGTGAGGGGGCACCACGTGTTACCCCACTGTCGGCTGAAATAGGGTCCAGCCTCCATAATAGGATTAAGTGGCTTGACAAATGAGTGATGAATAAGTGAGAGATAAGTTGCTGTGGTGTTGGAGAGAAAAAAAAAACTCGGGTGTGTGGTGTCAAAGGAAAATAATCTTACCAACACTATGGTAAGAGTAAGTCCGCTTCATCACACCACCCTGTTGTTGATTATTTTTCAATAAGGGCAAAACACATATTGTTTATTTCTGATATAATATTTAAAGTGAGGTCGTCAAAGCAGGTAAGAGTACTGCTCTCGATCACCACCTACAGCACCTAACTCCAGTACTGGGAGGAAAGAATCATTCCTCAAGACATGCGTAACACCAGCATCATCACGCTGTACAAGAACAAAGGAGACCGCAGTGACTGCAACAACTATTGTGAAATATCCCTTCTCAGTACCGTTGGGAAAGTCTTCACCTAATAGTACCACAACCGGTTGCAGAAATTTTCAGAGTGAGTCTACCCCGAGGCACAGAGTGGCTTTAGACCAGAAAGATCAACTATCCATATGGTCTTTTCATGAAGGCAACTGCAAGAGAAGTGCCAAGAACAGAGGCGTCCACTGTACATTGCCTTCATTGACTTGAAGAAGGCCTTTGACTTGGTCAGCAAGCAAGGCCTTTTCACCTTGCTACAGAGGATTGGATTTCTCTACCCCCCCCCCCCCCCAAGCTCCTGAAGATGATTTTGTCTTTCCATGAAGAAATGCACAGCACCATCCTGTACGATGGCTTATCCTCCGACTCCTTCCCAATCAGAAGCAAGGATGCGTGCTTGCACCGATGCTTTTTGTCATCTTCTTCTCCCTGCTGCTGTCCTATACCTTCAACCAGTCAGAAGATGGAGTACATCTCCACACCAGAAATGATGGAAGTGTTTTCAACCTTGCAGGTCTCAGTGCAAAAACTAGGGTCTGAAAGGTTCTGATTAGAGAGATGCTGTTATCTGATGAGGCCACCTTGGCTGCACACACAGAGGAGGCCTTACAGTGACTCATCAACTGCTTCGCTCATGCATGTAAAAAGTTTGCTCTCACCATCAACATCAAGAAACATTTGCAGCATTCCCAGCATCTCCATTGATGACCACATCCTTGAGATGGTGGATAATTCTCCTACCTGGGTTCCACCATCTCAAAAAATCTGTTCCTGAACAAGCACATTGGGAAAACAGCAATAGCATTGACTCGCCTTGGAAAACGAATATGGGACAACACCATGCTGACTACCAACACCAAGATAGCAGTATACCAGGCTTGTATACTTAGCACGTTCTTGTATGGCTGTGAAGCCTGGGCCCATACTCCCTCTAAGAATGCCGACTCAACACCTTTCACATGTGCTGCCTCAGAAGAATCCTGGGCATCAGCTGGCAAGATTGTCACTCCAACAAGGATGTCCAGCCAGAGGCGAGAAGCGACTGAGATGGCTTGGTTATGTGAGCCGAATGGATGATGGCCGAACACCAAAGGATGTGCTGTATGGAGAGCTTACCACTGGCTTCAGACTTGCAAGAAGGCTTATCCTCCGCCACAAGGATGTCCTCAAACACGATTTGGAGACAGGTGACATCAACCCAGCAGGCTGTGAGGCAGTGGCCACTGACCGCAGGAGCTGGAGCCATGCTGTCAAGGCAGGCATCCAGGCCAGTGGGAGGAGAAAAGAAAGCGCAGACATCAGAGGCTAGTATCAGCCCTTACACCAGGCACGGACTTCATTTGTAACTACTGCAACAAAGTCTGCTGCTCCAGAATTGGACTCTATAGCCACAGCAGGCGCTGTCAATCAACCATGAACTGATCCATGGCGCAAACTCCATTATCTCTCGAGACAGAAGGATGCCAACAGCATAATATCTAGTTTGGGACAGAGAGCCAGCTCATTCCTCCAGTACAGTACAATTTCACTACAGCTTTTCACAAGCACTTGTCCACATCCCCTCATGACTCAGACCTGCTAAAGCATACAGTGATGTTGAGTTGATCCTTTGTTACCAGTATGCTATACTTGATTTATAACCAAGGGGAAGTGGACAATCGCGCTTTATGGACTGTAGTGAAATTGAGATACAGTTCTAAGTGGTCTTCACTAACACTGCTTTGGCATGCTGTAAGTGGCGTATAAGTTTAACAGTATTCAGTATGTTGTTAAATAGTTGGTTTAACCATACTGTATGGGAAAGAACCTGTGTCCATGTGTCGTTCCCCCCCCCCATCCCGAGTAATGAACAGCTTTGTTACTGAATATGGTGAATTAATTATATAATGAATGAATGCAGCCATGAGGTGGGGCACAAACAAGTGCCCGCCCTCACACCGGTCCCAAGCCCGGATAAATGCAGAGGGTTGCGACAGGAAGGGCATCCGGCGTAAAACTTTTGCCAGAATACAAAATGCAAACCGTAAAGACAAATTTCATACCGGATCGGTCGAGGCCCGGGTTAACAACGACCGCCATCCGTGCTGTTAACCAACAGGGTGCTGGTGGAAATTGGACTACTGTTGGTCGAAAAAGGAGAGGTCGAAGAAGGAGAGGTGTATCCTTAGGCAGAGAGAGAAGAGGAAAAGCATGAGTCTAGGACTGAGAGTAGGGACTTTGAATGTTGGAGCTATGACAGGAAAAGCTAGAGAGCTGGCTGACATGATGCAGAGGAGGAAAGTGGACATACTGAGTGTTCAGGAGACCAGGTGGAAAGGTAGCAAGGCTAGAAGCTTAGGAGCGGGGTTTAAGCTGTTTTTTCATGGTGTGGATGGGAAGAGAAATGGAGTCGGAGTCATCTTGAAGGAGGGGTTGGTCAGGAGTGTTCTAGAAGTGAAAAGAGTGTCAGACAGAGTGATGAGTCTCAAGTTAGAAATTGAAGGTGTGATGTTCAATGTTGTTAGTGGTTATGGCCCACAGGCAGGATGTGAGCTAGAAGAGAAGGAGAGATTCTGGAGTGAATTAGATGAAATGATGCAGAGTACCCCCAGAGGTGAAAGAGTGGTCATTGCGGCAGACTTCAATGGACATGTTAGTGCAGGCAACAGAGGGGACGAGGAAGTGATGGGCAGGTTTCGTATCCAGGACAGGAAAACAGAAGGATAGATGTTGATAGACTTTGCAAAAAGGATGGAAATGGTTGTGGTGAATACTTTCTTCCAGAAGAGACAGGAGCATAGGGTGACTTATAAAAGCGGAGGTAGGGGCACACAGGTAGACTACATCTTGTGCAGGCGATGTATTTTAAAGGAAGTCAGTGACTGCAAAGTAGTAGTGGGTGAGAGTGTTGCCAAACAGCATAGCATGGTGGTGTGCAGGATGATGCTGATAGTACGAAAGGTGAAGAAGGAAAAGACAGGGCAGAAGACAAAGTGGTGGAAGCTGAAAAAAGAAGAGTCGTGTTGTCTTCAAGGAGGAGTTGAAACAGGCTTTGGGTGGTCAGGAAGTGCTTCCAGGTGACTGGACAAATACAGCTAATGTGATCAGGGAGACAGGTAGGAGAGTACTTGGTGTGTCCTCTGGAAGGAAAGTAGGTAAGGACACTTGGTGGTGGAATGAGGAAGTGCAGGAATGTGTACAAAAGAAGAGGTTAACTAAGAAGAAATGGGACATAGAGAGGACCGAAGAGAGTAAACAGGAGTACAGGGAGACACAGCATAAGGCAAAAGTAGTGGTGTCAAAGGCCAAACAGAGGGCGTATGATGACTTGTATGCTAGGTTGGACAGTAAGGAGGGAGAAAATGATTTATACAGGTTGGCACAGCAGAGAAATAGAGATGGGAAGGACGTGCAGCAAATTAGAGTGATTAAGGACAGGGTGAGAAATGCATTGACTGATGACAGAAGTGTGCTGGGAAGATGGAAAGAGTACTTTGAAGAGCTGATGAATGAGGAAAATGAGAGAGAAAAAAGTGTAGAAGAGGTGACTGCTGAGGACCAGGAAGTAGCAAAGATTAGTAAGCTAGAAGTGAGGAGGGCATTGAAGAGGATGAAGAATGGAAAGGCAGTTGGTCCTGATGACATACCGGTGGAGGTATGGAAGTGTCTAGGAGAAGTAGCAGTAGATTTTCTGACAGGAACATTCAACAAGGTCTTAGAGAGTGAGAGGATGCCGGAGGAATGGAGGAGAAGTGTGCTTGTGCCCATTTTTAAGAACAAGGGAGATGTTTAAAGTTGTGGCAACTACAGAGGGATAAAGTTGATGAGCCATACGATGAAGTTATGGGAAAGAATAGAGGAAGCTACACTAAGGGTAGAGGTCAGCATTTGTGAACAACAGTTTGGTTTCATGCAAAGAAAGAGCACCACAGATGCAGTGTTCGCTTTGAGGATGTTAATAGAGAAGTACAGAGAAGGTCAGAAGGAGCTGTATTGTGCCTTTGTGGCTCTAGAGAAACCATATGACAGGGTGCCGAGAGAGAAATTGTGGTATTGCATGAGGAAGTCTGGAGTGGCAGAGAAGTATGTTAGAGTGGTGCAGGACTTGTATGAGAGATGTAAGACAGTGGTGAAATGTGCTGTCAGTGTGACAGAAGAGTTCAAGGTGGAGGTAGGACTGCATCAAGGGTCAGCTCTGAGCCCCTTCTTGTTTGCTATAGTGATGGACAGGCTGACAGACGAGGTTAGACAAGAATCTCCATGGACTATGATGTTTGCAGATGACATTGTGATCTGTAGTGAGAGCAGAGAACAAGTGCAGGAAAATCTAGAGAGGTGGAGGTATGCTCTGGAAAGGAGAGGAATGAAGGTTAGCCTCAGTAAAACAGAATACATGTGTGTGAACGACAAGGACCCAAGAGGAACGGTGAGGTTACAGGGAGCAGAGATAAGGAAGGTGGAGGATTTTAAGTACTTAGGCTCAACAATCCAGAGCAATGGAGAGTGTGGAAAAGAGGTGAAGAAGCGTGTGCAGGCAGGTTGGAATGGTTGGAGAAAAGTGTCTGGTGTGGTATGTGATAGGAGAGTATCGGCAAGAATGAAAGAAAAAGTGTACAAGACGGTGTTGAGTCCAGCGATGTTGTATGGTTTAGAAATAGTGGCCATGGGGAAAAGACAGGAGGCAGAGCTGTAGGTAGCAGAGATGAAAATGTTGAGGTTCTCTTTGGGAGTAATGAGGATGGATAGGATCAGGAATGAGTACATCAGAGGGACAGCACATGTAAGAGGTTTTGGAGACAAAGTCAGAGAGGCTAGATCGAGATGCTTTGGACATGTACAGAGGAGGGCTAGTGAATATATTGGTAGTAGGACGCTGAGGTTGGAACTACCAGGCAAAAGGCCGAGAGGAAGACCAAAGAGAAGATTTATGGATGTGGTGAAGGAGGACATGAAGATAGTTGGTGTAAGAGCGGAAGATGCAGAGGATAGGGTGA
This sequence comes from Plotosus lineatus, assembly GCA_024760905.1. Lineage (NCBI taxonomy): Eukaryota > Metazoa > Chordata > Actinopteri > Siluriformes > Plotosidae > Plotosus > Plotosus lineatus. The sequence continues at coordinate 28,597,762 of CM045731.1, forward strand.
CATGGCGACGGATGGTTTGCTGTGGCGACCCCTGAAGGGAAAAGCCGAAAGGAAAAGAAGAATTATATAATGAATGAATGTCTCACCTGACATGCCCCTGTACACTGTATCCTGTGATGTTTTCACCCGTACCCCAGCAGGGGTGATGTTGGTCTCTAAAGGTGCAGGTGCCAACAAAGCTGCTGGTTTCTGGATAAACACCGGCGTGCAGCCAATGGCTCCACCAATACACGTGCATTTGTATAGAGGCGTGGGTTGGAAAACTTCACCATTCTCATAGTGCGCTCCATTTAGATCACAACCCACTGCCAGCATGTCTACGCACACACAAACACACACAGACAGAAAAAGGAGAAATGTTTTTCATTAAAGGTTGTCTTTTACATTGTTACTGTGCTTCATGCTGCTGTCCTCACTCTCCCTATTTAAAATTCTGTTCATCTGAACTTGTATGTCTTTTACAGTTTACGATTTTTGCAGAAAAGGTGTTGATGTGTGTGAGTATAAATACCTTGTGTATTGTCACTCACATGCACACATCCCGAACTGGAAGCGTGGTTTGTCCCGGGAGAAGTCGCAGTACATGCCCTTGTGTGGATCACACACATCACGCTCATTACAGTCTTCTCCAATCTGTCGTGCACAGCTCTTACAGCAGCTACATCCATCCAGCACAGCACTGACTCCCGGTGCACAGTGTGGCCTTGAACCACATTTACATGGCCAAGTGCAGAACTGCACACGGCCGGGACTTACTCCTCCTCCACCACGCACCATCAGCTCTGTGTTTCCTACATGGACCTTCCCTGACTTCCCACCGGCAGCTTTTACAACCACCACTTTCCCAGCCTGAACAGTGCTGACCTGCTGCACATACACATACACGCACACAGGCACACGCGCACACACTGGCTGAGATCCGTCAGTTGAGTGAGAATGTGTTCATGGACACACAGGCACACAATGTGTCATGCCACAAACTAGTTCTGAACTGTGATTGATCAGGTGTTGATGAATGTTCTGTAACAGTAACTCTCTGACAGTAGTCGGGTTTTGTATTAATGCACTCATTCTAATGCGTTAATGTTTCTGCAGTAACAGTTTCTTGTAGTAATGGTGACAGCAGGCGATCGTAATAAAAAATTGACCACCTTAAAAAAGGATATTCTCTGTCAGGAGAAATGTGTTGACGTAAGGAGTCTCATGTCTCAGCACTGTGTAGCAGTCAGATTTAAAGGCATCTTCAGGATGGGTGAATTTATATTTATGTTTTTCCTGTCTTTTTATCTGAATAACTTGGAGAGAGAATCAATTGATGCTAGTGAGGGAAAACTGTTAATAGCAACAATAACATTCTGTAATAACAACTTATCCTTTATACACACTCTATGTATAGTGCAGATACACTCAAGTGCACTGATTTCAGCTTAGGAGTGTGATAATCACACCTTGTGTTTATCTTGATGTTTCTAATGCACAGTGTGAATTTAGTAAAAGCTGGAGAATGTCTTTGCGGGTGTTTTACACAGAAAATTTCAGTGTTTTCATCACGTTAACACCATACGTTAGAGAGTTCAAGACTAACACAAAGGTGTGATTATATTCATTCTGCCAAGTGCCAGACCTGAAACCTGATCCTCTGAACTGCACTGTACTATAATATACAGTGTCTTGCAAAAGTATTCATCTCCCTTGAACTTTTTTCACATTTTTTCATTACAACCACAAACAACAATGTATTTTATTGGTATTTTATATGACAGAATAGCACAAATTGGCACAAAATTGTGCAGTGGGAGTTCTGGTAACATCCGTGCTCACTAAATCTTTGCCAAGAAAACCAGCCTAAAGTTACCCTTGGACATTAAAATACTAACAGAATCTGCTAAAGACTTCCTTATGTCATCTGCACCCAGTAAATCAGGTAAGGGTAGTGGCAAATCCTCACAATCCAAGATTGATTTTGGGCCAACTAAACAAAGTGGAGAAGCTAAAGTTAATGTCAGTGCAATGTTGGACATGTCAATTATCACCGAGGAATGACCGAACCACACTCCAGTTCTGTAGGCTATCAGATTTAAAAGTTGACTTTTCCAACAGGCTTGACGGTGTATTGGCTACAATCGAGGAAATGAGAAGCAAGGTCAGAAAATTAATGGAGTACATAAAGAATAGTGAAGAAAAGCTGGCGAGAAAAAGACTGTTTATATGTAGCTGCTATAAAGTAAGTGAGGACAGAAAGCACTTCTTTTATTATTATTATTATTATTATTATTATTATTATTATTATTATACAAAGTGCTGTGCAGGGTGTACTCTGCCTTTGTCCAGTGTCTGCCGAGATGGGCGATAGGATAAAGCGGTTCAGAAAATGAATGCAATGAATATTAAATATAGCCAAATGTCCCGTTGTGCAGTGTCATGGCAAAACATGTCCAGTTCATGATGCAAGAGATCCAAACTCATGGGTTTCCTCCAGGTACTCCAGATTCATTCCATAGTCCAAAAACGTACACAGTAGGCAAAATGGCTGTTCCAAATTGTCCCTAGGTGTGAGTGTGAATGGTTGTGAATGTTGGCCCTGCAATGGCGCAGCAAGCTGGTGTACCCTGCCCTCACCCAGAGTCGGCTGAGATGGGCGCCAGCCTCCCCTGACCCTAATTAGGATTAAGCAGCTTAAAAATGAATGAATGGATTCCCCTGTGCTGTCAATAAACAGGTAATGAAGCAAGATGATATTGTCCACACAATGTCAACAGTTGCAGGTCATGGAAGTTTAAAAGAGTTTGCTTAGGTAAAACTCTGGTATTTGCAGCCACAGCTGATCTAAACATAGTGACACACAGTGGACTTCACTCCGTGCTTCTGTTTGTTGCATATTTTCTTGTATTTTTTTGTGATATATATACAGTACAATGTGAAAGTTTGTGGTTTTTTTGATCTATACAATGCTGTAAAAAACATACATGCTCAATACAATACAATGCTCTCAGGGCAGAAAACTCTGAAGAGGTGTGACAGGTCACATGTTATTATAATTTAAACAACATTTTAAGAAGCTGATTATTAATTTTAATATAGAATGAAACATTGTTCACACACACACACACACACACACACTCAGAGAGAGAATCAGGTTTTGGTAAATTGGGTATATGTAGGTTTAACTGCTTCTTCATCTAACAATTTGTAAAGAAAACACACACACACATGCTCTCTCTCTCTCTCTCTCTCTCTCTCTCTCACACACACACACACACACACACACACACACCCTACAGCACAGTCATGGCAGTGTTTGGGTGGGAATAAAGCTCAGTCTGTTACATGTGTTATGATCCTCACATCTTCTGCTCTGGCTTAAAATTTCCTTCAACCCAAAACGCACTTTAACATCTCTCAGATTCACACTAACACACAAATACAGCTCCATCAATGCTTCATTTAGCAATGTGTTCTGAAGGAACCTGAAAGATTCTGTACAGAACCCAATACGACCAAACATACACTGAACTAATTTGTTATTAACAGATGTTTTGGCTTTAACAACACCTTATTCACTACCTAGTGCACGACTCTCCGAGCGCACTATTCCACAGTCGTGTCTGAAAACAGGCAATCATGACAAACAAGACAATGCATTGTTATATGGGAGTGTAATCATCGAAGCAGTACAGGATATCTGTACCAGCAGGTTGTTACCTGCTATCAGTTCTTAGCATCTTAGCATTTTAGCAACAGTAGCCTTTGAACCAAACAAAACATTTAAGCACCAGGTGATGAAGCTCAAGTTCAGTATTCATTACACGTACAGCTAAATTATACACACTGTTTGTGTGTGTGTGTGTGTGTGTGTGTGTGTGTGTGTGTGTGTGAACTTCACACAGACATGCTTGTAGTGTCATGAAGGGTTACAACAAAAAAGATTTTAAGCCAGACTGTTACATTTTTTCAGTGGGATTTTTCCTCATGTGTACAGTGTCATATTATGCATTAACACACACACACACACACACACACACACAAGTTTCACTCATTGACATTAATAATAATGTAAAAGCTTAATTTATTGGGGGGTTTCAGCCATCTGTGAAGCATTACTGCACCTTTATCCTCACTGTAAAAGGATCTATGAATATGCTAATTTTGGACACATCTCTGTTAAGTTTCCCTACTCAACATAATTTCCATTAAATAAGCAAACATTTCATTCCTCATGTCACCACGAGCAGCACAGCGGTGTAGTGTTTAGCTGGACCTGGTCCTGGGCTCAGTGAGGGAATTTCTGTGTAGAGTTTATATGTTCTCCACATGCTTGCTGAGTTTCCTCCGAGTACTCTGGTTTCCTCCCGCAGTCCAAAGACAATGCAAATTAGACTAATTGGCTGTTCCAAACTTCCCCTTTCTGAGAGTGTGGGTGTAAATGTGTACATGTTGACCCTGTGATGGACTGGCAACCTGTTCAAGGTGTATTTTACCTTCGCCCAGAGTCGTCTGAAATTGGCTCCTGTCTTCCCGCAACCCTAGTAGGATTATGTTATTTTCCCAATAAATACATGAAATAATTAATGATTAAATTAATGAATGAATATATGTTGTCATCTACCTACTATTGTGCATATTGAACTTGAATGGTTCAAACCCATCAAAGTTAGTGATAGCTCAAGCTGACCTCATACACAGCTCCAGCCCCAAATCAGTTTTCTTCTAAAGTTAATGCAGACTATTAAATTCCACCATCATTACCTCCAGCATTTAATACCAGAAAGTATAATCATTGAGGGAAACTGTAGAATTCAGGATGATAAAATAGTTGATCATGAAAATGTCACAATTTAATGACAACTATGTCAATAAACAATAACACAGTGAACATCTACACCCATTCAGCAGCTATCAGGGTGTGCTGCATTGTATTGTTCAGTTTGTGTGTGTGTGTGTGTGTGTGTGTGTGTGTGTGTGTGTGTATGTGAGAGAGAGAGAGAGAGAGAGAGAGAGAGAGAGAGAGAGAGAGAGAGAGAGAGAGATCTTACCTGGATCAGCAAATAACAGCACAGCAGCAACAACATCTTACAGTGTCACTGCATACAGCAAACTGTCTGTACAGGGGAAAGAGAGAGAGAGAGAGAGAGAGAGAGAGAGAATGAGTGAGAGGGGTCTACAAAGATTCCCTCTGTGTTCTTCATAAGCACACCTTTCCCATAACACACACGCACACACACACACACACAACAGACACACATGCAACACACACACACACATACAACACACACACATACAACACACACACACACACACACACACACACACACACACACACACACAAGCCTTCTCTTTCAAAAATATGAACACATCAACAGTTGAACTACTCTGTCTCTTTGTCTCACCATCTCAAAAGTATTTTGCACACATTCCTGCACTGCTTGTTTTATTTAAAATAACAATAACAAATAAATGCATCTCTTTCTGAATACACACAGTTCATGTACGAGGCTACGACACAGAAGATGGATGTAATTCCACCCATTCAGTCCCACTATGGACCAATACCTAAAAATAGACAATTGAGTATGATCGATACTACTGTCCCTAGAAGTCTGGCCATTAACAGACTTTACACGTAAATGTCAGGTTGTCATGACATGTGCAGTCACTGATGCATCAGAATATTTTTATTCATGCGTGTCGGTAAAGCATCTTTTGATGACGTTTGAGTGTTCCGGTGACTGAACTGGTAAATCTTGTTGATCTGGAACGCCGTTAATTCGCCCAGTGCTAAAATTATTATTTTTTAATTAAAAAAAGATATTCTATTTAAACACTGAATACAAGGACAAGAAATAAGTCAGACTACTCTGTTAAATAAAGTGTTTTTTAATTTTATTTTACGTAACTCCATTAAAGAGTGAAGTGAGAAGTTTGAAAGCGTTTCAAAACTTTTATTTTGAAAAAAAACGGAATATTCATGAAGTTCCGTGTCGTATCCGGCATTCTGTTCCATCTCGTGTACAGTATTTGTTTAAATGTACCAGTTCCTTCAAACAGAGATGCTCGTTGCTGCTGCTTTATTACCCTTTTATAACTCTTAATATCGCTTATTAAACATTTACATCTGATACAGAAATGGCGGGAGGTGAGTTCAAGTAGCGGATGTCGTGATACCGTTGTAGAACTCCTGCAGCGATTCGCTCAGTGTGTGTTATAGAGAGGGAGTGTGTTGTTTAAATTGTGTCATGTGTATCGATATACAGTGTGTATATATTACAAAGTGTCAATGTGGTGTTTAGCCGGTATTGGTGTGTGTGTGCGTGTGTGTGTGTGTGTTGCAGAGAGCTTGAATGTTTCTAAACGGTATTGGGTTTGTGCGTGTTTGTGTGTGTGTGTGTGTGTGTGTGTTGCAGAGAGCTTGAATGTTTTTACTGTATTGGGTTTGTGCGTGCGTGCGTGTGCGTGTGTGTGTGTGTGTTGCAGAGAGCTTGAGTGTTTTAGACTGTATTGGGTTTGTATGTGTGTATGTGTGTGTGTGTGTGTGTTGCAGAGAGCTTGAGTGTTTTAGACTGTATTGGGTTTGTATGTGTGTGTGTGTGTGTTGCAGAGAGCTTTGACTGTTTTTAGACTGTATTAGGTTTGTGTGTGTTTGTATTGCAGAGGGCTTGAGTGTTTCTAGACTATTGGGTTTGTGTGTGTGTGTGTGTGTGTGTGTTGCAAAGAGCTTGAGTGTTTTTAGAATGTATTGGGTTTGTATGTGTGTGTGTGTGTGTGTGTGTGTGTGTGTGAGAGAGACTTGTGTGTTTGTCTGTTGCAGAGAGCTTGAATGTTTTTAGAATGTATTGAGTTTGTGTGTGTGTGTGTGTGTGTGTGACAGAGAGCATGAGTGTTTCTAAACTGTATTCTGTTTGTGTGTTACAGAGAGTGTGAGTGTTTTGTTTAAGATTTACTGTCTGGTGGTGATGACCCTAGTTGCTGCGACGTACACGGTAGCATTGCGTTACAGTCGCACAGTGCAGTCGGAGCTCTACTTCTCCACCACCGCCGTTTGTCTCACTGAAATCATCAAACTGTTCATCAGCTTAGTGATGCTTGGACGGTATGCACACACGCGAGTGTGCACACATGGACATAGTCACACATACACTCACACTGTCACACTCATACACATACTCTACTATGTACAGTAATAACTAGACATTTGACAGAGTGTATATCATAATGGTATAATAATTATTTTAGAAGTGTGTTACCTATACACAAAATACTTTTACAGTTATGTTCTCTGAATAACATCTTGCAGCGCAGTTCCGGTTCATAGCAAAAAAGTAATGGGTTTGAGTCCTGGGCTTGGTGAGGCTGTTTCCGTGTGAATTTTGCATGTATTTCCTGTCCTTGTGTGGGTTTCCTTCAGATGCTCTGGTTTCTTCTGACAGTCCAAAGACATGCACAAAGGGCTAATTGGCTGTTCAATATTACCCTTGGGTGTGAGTGTAAATGTGGACATGTGTGTGTGGAGGCCCTGCAGTGCTCTGGCAAGCTGTTCAGGGTGTTCCCACCTTCACTGTGTTGACGTGACTCTAGTAGGATAAAGCATTTTGCGGAGTGAGTGAATTAAAGTGAATATTTGTCATGAATTTTGGTCGTTCTGTCGTATAACATAGAGATGAAAATGTTTCCGTTCAAAACAAGACAACATTAACCACAAAGTATATCTTTGTGTTGCAATATAGATAAATGTCGAATGTGGAGGTACTCTAAAATAAACTTTTACCTGCCACACCATTCGATGCAACTCACTTAACTGCTTAAAATAACTTTGGGTAGCTGGGACGCTGAAGCCTTCTCAGCTGACGTTGTGCGAAAGCGGGGTATATCACAGCTTGTCAGACCATCACAGGACCAACACACACACTTGTACCGAGGGGCAGTTTAGAACAGTCAATCAGGCTAACATGCAGGGACTGTAAGAGGACACCCCCACTAGCACAAGTAAAACATGCACATTCCACACAGAAATGCCCAAGCCTGCGACTCGAATCCAGGACCACTGTGCATCCTGAAGTCAAGATTTAGTAATACCTGAACATTGATGGCGCATGCATATATTAGCACATAATATATCTACCATAGTGGTTCATCTGACCGGTGCTTATCCTCGGTTTCCGTAGCGTGAAGCGACTAAGGAGTTGAACTCGCCTGGGATGGGATGCTAGTCCATTACAGGTTACCTTCCCAGTATATTTTTACTGGTACCCATTTATACTGCTGGGAGAACAGAGGCACACTTTTGGTTAAGACCTTGCCCAGGGGTCATAGCACAGTGGGGGTCTAACTGGAATTTAAACACATAACCACTACGGCACCAGCCCCTACTTTTGCCCTATACTGTAGTACTTCTTTAAGATGTCAAGTTTGTTTGCAGTGTCAAGTTTTTTGTTAAAAGAAAAGGGAAAAAAGGCACACACGCACGCATCCATTGTTGCACATCTATACACACTCCACATACCATAACTGTGATTATACATCCTGATAACATTGAAGATGAAGTGAATTGAATGTGTGTGTGTGTGTGTGTGTGTGTGTGTGTGTCAGTGAGGCAGGTGGGTTGATTAGGTTGAAAGGCATGGTCGTAGAACAGGTCTTTCAGCCTAAAGAGTTGGTGAAGCTTAGCGTTCCATCTGTAGTCTATGCAGTGCAGAACAACATGGCCTTCCTCGCTCTCAGTAATCTGGACGCAGCTGTCTATCAGGTACCCATCCTGTCTGTCTGTCTATCAGGTACCTCTCCTGTCTGGCTGTCTGTCTGTCAGGTACCCATCCTGTCTGTCTGTAAGGTGCACACCATTTTTCCCTGTCTGTCTGTCTATCAGGTACCCATCCTGTTTGTCTGTCTGGTACACACCCATTTTGTCTGTCTGTCTGTCTGTCTGTCTTTCTGAACACAGCTGCCGATTATAACTGCTCCTATTACAAATGGCCATTCATAATACTGAAAGTACTGAAAGGGACAAGCTGATAAGTGCTTACTTTGCTTCTGTCAGAAGAAAGAATGGACTATAGAATGCTCAAAGCTGTCATCCTCTCGATCAGGGGTCACCAACCTTTTGGAAACTGAGAGCTACTTCTTGGGTACCAATTAATGCGAAGGGCTACCAGGTCGATACACACTTCTGATATAACAAATTTGCTCAATTTATCTTTAAGTATGTTATTATTAATCATTAATGATATCTATGTGAAGATATTGATCATGTTAATGATCAATGATTTAACAAGGCAGGAAACAACTATGAATACATTCCTTATGTGATACTGGCGCAGCTAAATCCGTGCTACTGGAAGGTGTGTTACCCTTGGGTTTGAGTTCAGTCACCGGTGAATTTTCAATGTTGCAATGATTTGAGGGTAGCACTACAGCCACCCGTATACAACATTGAATTAACATCAGATTTGGCCATTATGCTGTGCTTTTACTAACCATAATGTGGCATCCATGTGGTTTCCTGTGGCGATTCCCCTGAGAAACATCTGAACCCGCAACATTGCAAAAGCCCTAGCCAGCTTCTTCACACTATTTTGCCGACCAAAAGAAATTCAGTTTGACCAAGGGTCGCACTTCATGTCAGGCATCTTTCAAAGTGTTGTGTATGAACTTGGAATTGAATAAATAGTATCTATTGCATATCACCCAGTCTCTGGGAGCCCTAAAAAGGTTCCACCAAACCCTAAAAAACATAATCAGAACCTATTTTTTTGAAAACGAGAAATATGGAGATCGCTGCTACTGTTCACCGCCAGGAAATCAGTGCAAGAACCATTGGGATTCAGCCCCTTCAAGCTGGTTTTCAGACATACAGTGTGAGACCCTGCTAATAGCTCCTGAAAGGGAGATGGCTACAAGAGCTGCCTGAACTCATGAACCTGTTTGACTACATGTCGAATTTCAAAGAGAAACTACATTGCGCATGTGAACTGGCCCACAAAAACCTGAAAAATGCTCAGCGGAAGATAAAGTGATTATTCGATAGCTTAAGTGAACAATGCAGCTTCAGTCTGGGAGACGGAGTGCTACCTATACCTGGAAGTCCTTTGCAGGCAAGATACTATGGTCCTTGGGGTGTCATCAGACAAACCAACAATGTCAATTACATCATTGAGACCCCTGACTGACATAAAACCCCTGTTATGTCACATCAACGTTGCTAAAGCTATAACACCAGAGAACTGCTGAAGTCTTAGGTTTGGCATGAGGGTGGCTGTTCAACCACTGAGGAAGCCCCCACCATAGGAGATGACCGTCTGATGACACTGAGCAATTCTGACATCCTATCGGACCTACCACAGAAACTAAACCATTTACCACTTAAACACAGATGCAAACTCACTCACCTCCTGCTAGAGTTCAAAGCATTATTCCCTGATGTTCCCAACAAAACCCACATTGCTCAACATGATGTGGACATCGGAACTGCAAAACTGATCAAACAGCACCCATATCGGGTCAACCCCCAAAAGGTTAATTAGTGCAGAAGGAAGTGTCCTACATGCTGGAGCATGGCATCATCAAGCTAAGCTGGAGTGATTGTGTGTCACCTTGCGTCTCAGTTCCAAACCAGACATCTCATTCAGATTCTACACCGACTACCGAAAAGTAAATGCGCGAACAAAAACTGATTCGTACCCAATACCAAGGATAGATGATGGCATAGAAAAAATCGGTAAGGCAAAACATCACAAAGTGTCCTGCTAACAGAATATTGGTTGCTCCCACTCACGGAGAGGGACAAAGAGATATCAGCTTTTGTCACTCCAAGTGGCCTATGCCAATTTCAGGTCTCACCTATCTCTTCTGAGGGATGTTTTTCGAACTGGATTCCAAAAAAGTTGGCACACTATACAAATTGTAAATAAAAACTGAATGCAATGATGTGGAAGTGCCAAATTTCAATATTTTATTCTGAATAGAACACAGTTGACAGGGCCAAAAGTTTAAACTGAGCAAATGTATTATTTTAAGGGAAAAATATGTTGATTTTAAATTTCACGATGTCAACAGATCTCAAAAAAGTTGTGACAGGTAGCGATAAGAGGCTGGAAAAGTCAATTATACTTCTAGCGAACAGCTGGAAAAACAATTACCACTAATGAGGTCCATTGACAACATGAGTATAAAAAGTGCTTCTCAGAGTGGCAGTGTCTCTCAGAAGCAAAGATTGGTAGTTACCAAGTCTCCCAATGTTGCGCAGAAAGATAGTGGAACAATATTCGATAGGTGTTTCCCAGTGAAAAATTGCAAAGAGTTTGCAGTTATCATCATCTACAGTGCACAATATCATCCAAAGATTCAGAGAATCTGGAACAATCTCTGTGCGTGAGGGTCATGGCCGAAAAACCATACATGATGCCGGTGATCTTCAGGCCCTTAAACGGCACTGCACCACAAACAAGAATTTTACTGTAAAGGAAACCACAGAATACTTCCAGAAACCAGTGTCGGTGAACACAATCCACTGTGCCATTCACCGGTGCTAGCTGAAACTCTACAGTACAAAAAAAGAAGCCATTTCTAAACAGAACCCAGAAGCGCAGGCATTTTCTCCGGGCCATGGGTCATTTTAAAATGGAGTGTGGCAAAGTGGAAAACTGTTCTGTGGTCTGACAAATCACGATTCAAAGTTCTTTATGGAAAACTGGGACACCATGTCATTTGGCCTAAAGAGGACAAGGACAACCCAAGTTGTTATCAGCGCTCAGTTCAGAAGCCTGCATCTGTGATGGTATGGGGTTGCATGAGTGCGTGTGGTATGGGCAGCTTGCACATCTGGAAAGGCACCGTCAATGCAGAAAAGTATATTCAGGTTCTACAACAACCTTTGCTCCCCTCCAGATGTTGTCTCTTTCAGAGAAGACCTTGCATTTTTCAACATGATGATGCCAGACCACATGCAGCATTAATTACAACATCATGGCTGTGTAGGAAAAGGATCCGGGTATTGAAATATCCAGATCTTTCACTAAAGAACATTTGGTGCATCATAAAGTGGAAGGTGCAACAAAGACGGTCCAAGACAGTTGAACAGTTTGAGGCCTGTATTAGACAAGAATAGAACAGCATTCCAGGGGCAGTGGTGGTCTAGTGGTATAGGGCACTGGATTGCTGATCCTAAAGTTGGGGGTTCGAGTTCCACTCTCCACAAGGTTGTCACTGCCCCCCCCCCCCCCCCCCCCCAGTGTAGTTAACTGGGTTATCAAAGGCCAGCCATGTCTCTCACGGTCTATGGTGAGAAGCATGTAAAAGAACCATTGCTGACTTTCCACAAGAGTAGGCTGCAAAGCCATCAGCGTGTTTTCGCCCTGGGATGGCCTGGCGAGCTGTCCAAGGTGTACTCTGCCCTTGCCCGAAGTTGGCTAGGATGGGCAACAGCCTCCCCGTGACCCTAATTAGGATTAATCGGTTACAGAAAATGAACTGAACTGGAACAGCATTCCTGTTTCTGAACTTGAGAAACTTGTCTCCTCGGTCCCCAGACATTTGCAGACTGTTGTAAGAAGAAGAGGGGATGCCTCACAGTTGTGAAAATGGCCTTGTCCCAACTTTTTTGAGACTCGTTGACACCATGAAATTTAAAATCAATGTTTACCTTAAAATGATACATTTTCTCAGTTTAAACTTGTGACCCTGTCATCTATGTTCTATTCAGAATAAAATATTGAAATTTGGCACTTCCACATCATTGCATTCAGTTTTTATTCACAATTTGTATAGTGTGCCATTTTTTTTCTGGAATCCGGTTTGTAGATTACTACGTACTAATCTAACAATCAACCCAGACAAGAGTGTATTTGGCCAAGCTAGCGGAATCTATCTGGACTATGTTGTGGGCAGATAGCTCCTATCACAGCAAAGGTACTCGGCATCATGGACTTCCCAGCCCCCGAAAATAAACGTGGCCTAATTAGATTCCTAGGCATGGCGGGCTACTAAAAAAAAGAAAAACATAAAGTACATTTGGTATGAATCTTGTCAGAAAGCCTTTGCTGATGCCAAATCCCTATTACGTGTGCAACTCATTCTTCAGGCCACAGATCTCGCTAAACCTTTCCGCTTGGCGAGAGACACCAGCAACGATGGCACAGTCACCGTGCTGTTGCAGATGGACAAGGATGATATTGAACATCCAGTCTGTTACTTCTCAAAGAAATTTAATACCCACAAGCAAAACTCCACTGTCGCAAAGGAGCCACTGACCCTAATTCTGTCTGTACAGCATTTCAAGGAATACCTATTCTCATCCGGCCAATCCATACTAGTGTATATTGATCACAACCCGCTGACATTCCTGCACAAGATGAAGGGCAGGAGCGGAAGCGTGCTGGATTGGAGTCAGTAATATTAGAAGAGCATGCTTCAGCAGCTTTTATGTGACGAACCACACCGAACCCTGGACAACTAAAGACACCTCGAAACTACACACACTGTGAGCCACTGCCAACCTTTGCCCACTCCCTTCGACTTGTTCCCTGTTTCAATAAATTGTTACACTGGCCAACTTTGCGCGACTTGGATTATTCTATATATTTCCGCTACACACGTGAGTCCGTCGGCACACTGTCTTATCAGGTACACACCTTGTCTCTTTGTCACCTGTCTATTGTGACCCTATTAGTGAGGATTAAACTTCTTCTTTTCCTTTCGGCTTTTCCCTTCAGGGGTCGCCACAGCAAATCATCTGCCTCCATCTCACCCTGTCCTCTGCATCTTCTTCTCTTACTCCAACTATCTTCATGTCCTCCACCACATCCATAAATCTCCTCTTTGGTCTTTTTCGAGGCCTTCTGCCTGGTAGTTCCAACCTCCGCATCCTACTACCAATATACTCACTATCCCTCCTCTGTACATGTCCAAACCATCTCAATCTAGCCTCTCTGACTTTGTCTCCAAAACCTCTTACATGTGCTGTCCCTCTGATGTGCTCATTCCTGATCCTATCCATCCTCGTTACTCCCAAAGAGAACCTCAACATTTTCATCTCTGCTACCTCCAGCTCTGCCTCCTGCCTTTTCCCCAGGGCCACTGTTTCTAAATCATACAACATCGTTGGCCTCAACACCGTCTTGTACACTTTTTCTTTCATTCTTGCCGATACTCTCCTATCACATACCACACCAGACACTTTTCTCCAACCATTCCAACCTGCCTGCACACGCTTCTTCACCTCTTTTCCACACTCTCCATTGCTCTGGATTGTTGAGCCTAAGTACTTAAAATCCTCCACCTTCCTTATCTCTGTCCCCTGTAACCTCATCTTTCCTCTTGGGTTCTTGTTGTTCACACACGTGTATTCGCTTTTACTGAGGCTAACCTTCATTCCTCTCCTTTCCAGGGCATACCTCCACCTCTATAGATTTTTTAGTGAGGATTAAACAGTTCATCAAATAAAATGATATTTGTATAAAACATCTATTATTCCATTCTCTGGTTTTTTGCTCTTGTATGTTCTTAATGTTATGTGGATGTTTGTGGGTTTCTCCCTGTGCGTAGGTGACGTACCAGCTAAAGATCCCTTGTACAGCTCTGTGCACAGTGCTGATGCTGCACCGCACTCTGAGCCGCACGCAATGGTTCTCTGTTTTCATGCTGTGTGTGGGGGTCATCCTGGTCCAGTGGAAACCTGCCGAGTTCTCAAAGATTCAGGTGAGAACACACACACACACACACACACACACAGAAATCAGCAGGTTATGGTGTGACTTCAGATAATAACTTATTGATCTTGATCAAACATGATAAAGTTTTAAATTCCAAACTCATTCTAGAACCATGTACATGTTCTCAGGTGGTGCAGAACCCGGTTGTTGGGTTTGTGGCCCTTTTCATCGCTGTTCTCTGTTCCGGATTTGCAGGTCTGATTTAATACTTTTATTTATTATAAATCCTTAAGAACCCACTGAATTTATTATAATTCGTCCTCTGTAACAGTTTAGTACAGTGACCCCTCATATGTTGTGTGTTTCAGGTGTGTATTTCGAAAAGGTGTTGAAGAGCTCGGAGACGTCTCTGTGGGTGAGGAATATTCAGATGTATCTGTCAGGGATTGCTATCACACTGCTGGGTGTGTACATTACGGATGGAACACACGTGATGGAGAAAGGCTTCTTCTTCGGTTACACACCACTGGTCTTCTTTGTCATCTGTGAGTCTAACACACACACACACACACACACACACACACACACACACACAATACATTCACTTCATTTGAAACTCGGCATTGTTCGTCATCACACTTCCTGTTCCTGAACCGCTCCTTAACCAGTCAAATTATTTCAACCAGACTTCTCATAATCTTATTTATGCCATACGATTGTTCACCTATTTTGTATTTGTTTATTTATTTATTTTTAACAAATACATTTTGGGCCTCTGTCACTGCTCCACAAAGGGTCTTGCATTTGTTAATGCACTCGTCTTACATCTCTCTCTCTCTCACTCAATTGCCAAATCTCCACCTTTACTGGGTGAATGCAGGGCACAACTTGAAGAGATCACAAAACCAGTGCAGGGCGACACTCGCACCAAGAGGCAATTTGGAACAGCCAGTTAGGTTACCTTACATGTCCTGTGGAAGGAAATTTCGTACAGAAGTGCTCGAATCTGGGACTCAAACCCAGGAACCCAGGATCTTCTCGCAGTGAGGCGGATGTGCTAACCACTATGTCATGTAACATTATTGTACATTATTAATTTTATATATATATACATACATTTTTTTTTTTTCTCTTCTTCTTCAGTACTTGTGGAAAGAAGCACTGCAAGATGACACGTCACGTCTGTTTCACATTCTATAAGTTCCACACTCAGAAAGAACTTTCCCTTCTCACCTCAGTGGTCCCCTCACAGCTGTGGGCAGTGAACCATTAAAACAGAACTTCATCAGTTCCGTTCATTTTCTGTAACCGCTTAATCCTAATTAAGGTCGCGGAGAGGCTGGCGCCCATCCCAGCCAACTCCGGGCGAGGGCAAAGTACACCCCGGACAGCTTGCCAGGCCATCGCAGGGAGGAAACACGCCGACGGCTTTGCAGCCTACTCTTGTGTAAAGTCAGCAATGGTTATTTTCCATGCGTCACACCATAGACAGTGAGAGACATGGCTGGCCTTTGATAACCCAGTTAGCTGCAGTGGGGTGGGGGGTGGGGGAGGACAGTGACAACACTGTGGAGAGTGGGACCCGAACCCACTCAACCTTTTGGATCAGCGATCCAGCGCCCTATACCACTAGACCACCACTGCCCTGAAACTGAACTTTGGAAATGAATTACATTTCTTCTTCTTCTCCTTTCGGCTTTTTCCATTTTTTAGGGGTCGCCACAGCGAATCATCTGATTCGCACATTTGATTTGGCAGAGGTTTTTACATTTATATGGTGTTCATTATTTGGAGATTTATTATATCTGTTCAAGTCTGCAAACCGTACCAGGTCACGTCAAATGTGTGAACTGTAAATCTGTTGAAACACATTCTGAACTTCAGTGTTTTAAAATGGAGTAAAACTTCCATTTTTATTTCAATAATCTACTGTGTAAATGAGACACGTGTTCATATTGTATGATCTAATGAGATGTGTGTGTGTGTGTGTGTGTGTAGTTTTAGCCAGTGTGGGTGGTCTCTACACATCTGTGGTGGTGAAATACACTGATAACATCATGAAGGGCTTCTCCGCAGCAGCGGCCATTGTGCTATCCACCATCGCCTCCGTCACACTATTCGGCCTGCAAATCAGTAAGTGTCTATACCGCTGCGATCTGGCTGACCAGGTATAGCAATAAAATGTACTAGTCCTCCTCAAAAAATTAGCATATTATAATAAAGTTCATTATTTTCTGTAATGTACAGATAAAAATTAAACTTTCATATATTTTAGATTCATTGCACACCAACTGAAATATTTCAGGACTTTTATTGTTTTAATACTGATGATTTTGGCATACAGCTCATGAAAACCCAAAATTCCTATCTCAAAAAATTAGCATTTTTCATCCGACCAATAAAAAAGTGTTTTTAATACAAAAAGTCAACCTTCAAATAATTATGTTCAGTTATACACTCAATACTTGGTCGGGAATCCTTTTGCAGAAATGACTGCTTCAATGCGGCGTGGCATGGAGGCAATCAGCCTGTGGCACTGCTGGGGTGTTATGGAGGCCCAGGATGCTTCGATAGCGGCCTTAAGCTCATCCACAGTGTTGGGTCTGGTGTATCTCAACTTTCTCTTCACAATATCCCACAGATTCTCTATGGGGTTCAGGTCAGGAGAGTTGGCAGGCCAATTGAGCTCAGTAATACCATGGTCAGTAAACCATTTAGCAGTGGTTTTGGCACTGTGAGCAGGTGCCAGGTCGTGCTGAAAAATGAAAATCTTCATCTCCATAAAGCTTTTCAGCAGATGGAAGCATGAAGTGCTCCAAAATCTCCTGATAGCTAGCTGCATTGACCCTGCCCTTGATAAAACACAGTGGACCAACACCAGCAGCTGACATGGCACCCCAGACCATCACTGACTGTGGGTACTTGACACTGGACTTCAGGCATTTTGGCATTTCCTTCTCCCCAGTCTTCCTCCAGACTCTGGCACCTTGATTTCCGAATGACATGCAAAATTTGCTTTCATCTGAAAAAAGTACTTTGGACCACTGAGCAACAGTCCAGTGCTGCTTCTCTGTAGCCCAGATCAGGCGCTTCTGCCGCTGTTTCTGGTTCAAAAGTGGCTTGACCTGGGGAATGCGGCACCTGTAGCCCAGTCCACTGCTTCCACAGGTCCCCCAAGGTCTGGAATCGGCCCTTCTCCACAATCTTCCTCAGGGTCCGGTCACCTCTTCTGGTTGTGCAGCGTTTTCTGCCACACTTTTTCCTTCCCACAGACGTCCCACTGAGGTGGCTTGATACTGCACTCTGGGAACAGCCTATTCGCTCAGAGATTTCTTTCTGTATCTTACCCTCCTGCTTGAGGGTGTCAATGATGGCCTTCCGGACAGCAGTCAGGTCGGCAGTCTTACCCATGATTGCGGTTTTGAGTAATGAACCAGGCTGGGAGTTTTTAAAAGCCTCAGGAATCTTTTGCAGGTGTTTAGAGTTAATTGGTTGATTTAGATGATTAGGTTAATAGCTCGTTTAGACTACCTGAACATGATATGCTAATTTTTTGAGATAGGAATTTTGGGTTTTCATGAGCTGTTTGCCAAAATCATCAGTATTAAAACAATAAAAGACCAGAAATGTTTCAGTTGGTGTGCAATGAATCTGAAATATATGAAAGTTTAATTTTTATCAGTACATTACAGAAAATAATGAACTTTATCACAATATGCAAATTTTTTGAGAAGGACTAGTATAGGGACAGCAATTAAGGAAAAAAGTTTTTTGGTCATTACGTACACATACAGATGGTAATAAAGTCTCCGTGTTTTTGTCTTTCAGCTCTGACGTTCTCCATCGGTGCATTGCTCGTCTGTGTCTCTATTTATTTGTACGGTTTACCCAAACAGGACACCACCACGCTATTCAAAGACAGTGACGCCAACAATGCAAGCAAAGACAAGCTAACCAACGTGTGAAGACATGGAGGCAAAAAATAAAGACACTCATTAGTCAATATTCTTGTTAATCCCATTATCTTAATTTCCTGCTTGAGGCGGAGCCTAACCTGTACAAGTAAAAGGAGGGCGAAGCCCGCAGGAAGCTGGAATCAACCAGGACCTGTGATATGTTTACTGTTTCATTAATGGGGTTCTGTCCGTGTTTCTCTTTCTGTAATTTTCTTTTAAATTTCATTCTTTGTTCCCCACAGAATGAAGAGTGCACTAGGGCTGCTCCCAAAACCATAGACTGCAGTGTTGGTAACTAACCAGCTGCAGTGCATTGTGGGATATTAAAAATGGGCTAGACTTTCTGGCCTCTCTTTTCAGATGTGATGTTATTTAATGAGGATGAAGAGATCACACACAGATGAAGTTAATTTATATTCCTTAGCTTTTTCATGAATATGCTTTTTAAAATTTCACTACACACAGGCTGGTGGAAATGTTGAGTTATCAGTTATTATATTACTGTACTTAAAATTTTTGAATGATTTTTAGCAATAATGATTGTGTAAAATAAATCATGGTGTAAGTAATAAATCAAGTGCACTTTTCACTGTTTAGATTTTTATTTTAAGTTTTATTCGTTTGTGATTCTTTCTACACAGCTTTACATCTTCTCAACTGGAGTCATGCCCAGAATCTTCATCCCATTAGCCAGGACTGAGCATGTGCCTGCGAAGAGGTGGAGCCTGGCCTATCCATAGGGGGAAATGGGTGGAGCCACAGAGAAAGGGAAATTATTTGACAAATTAATATTGAATCCCAAGTCTGAGTGAGATTTTAGCTGGAATTACCTGAGCCACATCTGTAGCACTTCCTTTCACTGGTAGATCTCTATGTGCTGAGGACACCAAGTGACTGAACACACACACACACATTTTAAACAGATATCAGAACTTGCAGTTAGTGTAAATTTGGGGTGACTGACACGGGCATTTGGCCTAGGTGATGTAGCCACATGATGTAAGCACATCACATACATGATCTAGGTGTTGTAGACAGGTGATGTGAGTGGTATAGACACGGGTGTTGGCACTTGTTTGGAAAAAAAGAAGCCCGTCAATTTAAAAGTTCCCCCTACTTAAAACACAATAATTTAATAAAATTAAAAAAATTTGTTTAATCACAATAATATGAACATGAACCGCAAACCATGTTGTCCACTGTTAGCAGTCCGTAACG
Source organism: Plotosus lineatus (assembly GCA_024760905.1). Taxonomy (NCBI): domain Eukaryota; kingdom Metazoa; phylum Chordata; class Actinopteri; order Siluriformes; family Plotosidae; genus Plotosus; species Plotosus lineatus. The sequence continues at coordinate 28,617,575 of CM045731.1, forward strand.
CCAAGTACTTGTTATGCCACAGCTTGGAAGTGTTCAGAATAACATTCTCCGAGTAAATGAAGACGATAAATTTGGACCACTTTTCACAAAGTGGTGTTGTAAAGTAAACAAAGGCAGGTGGTGCCCTGTGTTTTTTCTGCCAGTCCGAGATTTGGTATGAAAAGAATGGGAAGAAAGTTCTAGTCAAGCATTCAAACGAGAACAGCCATCAGAAAGCTGTAAACATTGCAAGGGGAGTGTTATCCAGCTAGAGATTGAACCAGCAGTTCAGTTTTAATAATCCCTACTAACCCAATGCTAAGTCAGCAAAAAAAATCACTAATGTACAAAGAGTTTCTGTAAAATTCTCTTGTCTCACATTAGATTTTTTAAGTACTGTATATAGCAATATTCATGTTTTTGTCTTGGGTTATTTAGATTTTCTGTTTTTTATGTGTATATATATATATATATATATATATCTCAGATCCATCAGCTTTTATTAAAAAAAGGCTTGAATGTGTATTAAACAACTATTCAATTGGTAGCCGTGAGGTAATTTTTACTGGGACTGGAGTTGATTACGCTAAAACGGTGGTACCTTGATTTATGAGAGTCCCTTATAATGAAATTCCCATGATACCAGCTTTGATCCCACCAAAAATCTGCCCCATCCAACCAGCAAAATTTTGATTTACGTACTCTGCTTGGGAAATGGCTTATGAGCCTCGTATTCTTCCATGTATATTCTTCCGCGCTCTGAGAATGCCTTGTGCAGTCTTTCTCAATTATTTTCTGTAATGCCCCTGAAGGAAGGGAAAAAAAAAAAATTCCATGCCCCCCCCCAGCGCACCGCATGTGACTATAATTAGTGTTTACTGCACTTCATATCGTTTGCTCAATGTTTTTTCCCTACACCATAGCGTGACAATTGGAGCACCACTGCCAACTACTGGAGTGGATGCGCAATTAACTTAATTCTAGTACAGTATGGCAAAAAAGCATGTTCCCCAAGGTCATAGGACCCCCCGGTATTTGAGAAGCACTGGCAGCCTTATGGGAGCTTAACGTGAGCCTTTCCTCGCTGGCATTTGTAGTATGCACACGCACAAAATTATCCTCTGTTACACACAACCTCCTGCCTGCCCACGGGACATCTTCGCCGCAGTCGATGATAGGAAAGGTTAGTTGACATTGTTTACTCTTGTGTTATCATTTATTATTAATATTAATGTACATGTATCATTATGAAATATTTGTTGTTTTTACATGTTTATCTTTCATATACTTTGCCAAATATACGTGTTTGTGGCAGGTTTTGAGTTTGGGAGGGGGTTGGAACGGATTCATTGGTTTGCTGTTATTTCTTATAGAATAATTGTTTCATCTAAAAATTTTTGGCTTACGAGGTTGCCCTTCGAATGGATTAAATTAGTAAATCAAGGAACCACTGTATTTTAAAAAGTAAAATAAATAAAAATTTAATAATTAGTAATGAATAGAAAATATCTGAAGTTAATGTTTGGATGATTCTGTGTCACAACTGTCACTGTTTGCCCTGCCTGTGTTACCTTTTATCTTTGACTTCTGAGGTCTCCACCCGCTGTGCAAATAATTTTTTCTTTTCACTGTTGCCTTTTAACATACAATAAAATCTACTTTTCTTTACAAAAAAAGGATTCCTTTGGTGAACAGGTGGTTTTAACAGTGAATCGACAGAAGTATCTGCTGTGCAGTGAGCGTAAATATCAGTTTGTAAAGAATGTCATTTTAAGATAAAATGCATTTGTATATTACTCTGACAATATATACACTTGACTTCACTGCTCTTGCTCAATCCAAAAAAAAAAAAGTGCCACGTTTCGCATAAAGTTTGGTTACTAAATAAGTTCAGTAGTAATAGTTTTGTTGGCAGTTTAAGTATTATATCTGTGTTGATATTCACATTATCTTTTTCTCATTAAATTATTCAAAACTGAACATTTTGTCTTATTCAATTCTTCCTCTTACTTATACATGTAGAATTACAATTAATAGCTTTGCTTTTGTCTTGATATTCTCCCATAAGAAGAATTTTTTTTAATTTGAATTTTTGCTTGATAATATTTGATTCAGTCCGAAACTATTACAGTTGTATTTAATACAATATTACACTCATTTTTTTGCTGGTACAGTTGCGTGAAGTGGATGTTTTCTTTTTGTTAAAAATTTCAAATATCCGTGATCTGGCTTATCTGGATAGATTACCCACCATCTATGTTTCTGAATATAGAAATGTCTCAGGTGTGTATGTCTTCATACAATTCAAGGGATTTACAAAATACACCATGTACACTTCAATGTTACTTTACGGTATTTATTAGTCTGTGTACTCTGAATGTTTTTCAAGTCATATTTCTTAGGCCCCTCATTTTAGATTATTTTGTGAGCCGGCCTTCATTCTAAATTAATTGAATTAACTGCTGTAGTTTATCACTGCTAGTGTGGAACCTCGGAATCCGAACGCTCGAGAGACCGAACAAATGGGAATGCAAAGAAAAAAGTTGTTACTTTTATCGTCCCGGAAACCGAATAAAAACCGGAAGTCGAAAAAACGACACACGCGAAAAAAGGAGACCGAGAGGGAGGAAAAGTGCGTGACTTTCGAAAGTTGTTGATACTATGTACTAGCCTTCTCAAAAAATTAGCATATTGTGGTAAAGTTCATTATTTTCTGTAATGTACTGATAAAAATGAAACTTTCATATATTTTAGATTCATTGCACACCAACTGAAATATTTCGGATCTTTTATTGTTTTAATACTGATGATTTTGGCATACAGCTCATGAAAGCCAAAAATTCCTCTCTCAAAAAATTAGCATATTTCATCCGACCAAAAAAAAAAAAAAAAAAAAAAAAGTGTTTTTAATACAACAAAAAGTCAACCTTCAAATAATTATGTTCAGTTATGCACTCAATACTTGGTCAGGAATCCTTTTGCAGAAATGACTGCTTCAATGCGGTGTGGCATGGAGGCAATCAGCCTGTGGCACTGCTGAGGTGTTATGGAGGCCCAGGAAGCTTCGATAGCGGCCTTAAGCTCATCCACAGTGTTGGGTCTGGTGTATCTCAACTTTCTCTTCACAATATCCCACAGATTCTCTATGGGCTTCAGGTCAGGAGAGTTGGCAGGCCAATTGAGCACAGTAGTACCATGGTCAGTAAACAATTTAGCAGTGGTTTTGGCACCAGGTGCCAGGTCGTGCTGAAAAATGAAATCTTCATCTGCATAAAGCTTTTCAGCAGATGGAAGCATGAAGTGCTCCAAAATCTCCTGATAGCTAGCTGCATTGACCCTGCCCTTGATAAAACACAGTGGACCAACACCAGCAGCTGACATGGCACCCCAAACCATCACTGACTGTGGGTACTTGACACTGGACTTCAGGCATTTTGGCATTTCCTTCTCTTTCTGTGTCTTACCCTCTTGCTTGAGGGTGTCAATGATGGCCTTCTGGACAGCAGTCAGGTCGGCAGTCTTACCCATGATTGTGGTTTTGAGTAATGAACCAGGCTGGGAGTTTTTAAAAGCCTCAGGAATCTTTTGCAGGTGTTTAGAGTTAATTGGTTGATTCAGATGATTAGGTTAATAGCTCGTTTAGACTACCTGAACATGATATGCTAATTTTTTGAGATAGGAATTTTGGGTTTTCATGAGCTGCATGCCAAAATCATCAGTATTAAAACAATAAAAGACCTGAAATGTTTCAGTTGGTGTGCAATGAATCTAAAATATATGAAAGTTTAATTTTTATCAGTACATTACAGAAAATAATGAACTTTATCACAATATGCTAATTTTTTGAGAAGGACTAGTATGTTCTGAGGAAGTCCGGAAGTCATTGATACTATGTAAGTCTGTTTGGGCTTTTACACCCAAGCCTAGTGGCTCATCAGGCCAGTGCTTTATGTATCAGCCTAATAAAGCTGTCCTGGGGAAGTCCGGAAGTTGTTGATACTATGTATCATGCTAAAAGCTGTCCTGGGGAAGTCCAGAAGTTGTTGATACAGTACTAAAGCTAGCGCAAAAGCTATCTAATCACTAACGCCATATACCACCTCCAGCGACAAATATGATTTAGAGTACAGAACAGAAAACCCACAGCTCGGATTATAGGCATAACCGCCTAAACAAACCTGAAGAGGATGTATGTATGCATGTATGTATGTATGTAAGCTAAGCTAAAGCGCTAGCAGCGCTGTGAACACCTTTTTAACTATTTGTCATGAGCCACTTCCGTAAGGTTTTGAAAAGAAGGCAGAAACAAGCCACGTTAGAAATGCTCTTCAATAAAAGAAAGCCATCCATGCACAGCGGTGGCAAGAGGAAAAAACACTGTTGGCTGATTTACCTGAAGCTGTTATTGAAAGGGAAACCGCCGCCTTCTCTCCCTCTCTGTTATGGAAGAGAAACCTCTGCTTCTCTCCCTCTCCAACATTTACGTATGCCAACTGCTCACCATCACAAAGGTTAAAATTCTTAACTTTATTGTTCTTCTGCTTTAACGTTTCTGTGGTTTTCATTTTAGTGCGTTATGGTCTCAGAAAAGAGTTGTGCGTTGAAATGCACGTTGGAGAGGGCCGTGGCCTAACACACTCATCTATGAAAACAGGTTGTGCTTTATTGTTCACAGGTTTCTAGTGCTCTAGTGATCTAGTGTTCTAGTTATTGTGTCTAGTGCTCTTTTGCCCGTGCACTAGTGCCTTCCCTGTGAAGAATAAAGCACAGCCGTTTTCATAGATGAAACGGGGAAGTTGTAGTTACTGAAAGATTCGGAGAAACACAGAAATCAAACTAAAGCTTGAACTGCTTCAGTACAGAGCTGAAAGATCAAGAGGGACAGTCTTCTAGCACCGGGAAGAGCGCTGCTAGTCTGTATAGCCTGTGATTAAATGGAAATGAGTAATGTGTGTGTGGTTAGCACTCCATCCTGCGTGTTCGAGCCACGCTCCTCTCCAATGTGCATTTCAACGCGCAACTCTTTTCTGAAAGATTATAACACTAAAATAAAAACAACAGAAAAGTTCAAATGTCTCTCACAGCACAAACCATAACATAATGTACCGTAGCCAATGATTTTTTCACTTAATTTGAGGACCTATGGTATGAGAGATGGTACCGTTAACTTCTGTTCAAAAGGCGATGGAACGGATTAAGACAATTTACATTCTTTGTAATGGGAAAAGCGGATTGGGAATCCTAACAAATCAAAATCTGAGCAACCATCTGGAATGGATTAAGTTCGAGCACCGAGGCTCCACTGTATATGGTTTATGATAACAGATAATACACTTCAGAATGCATCAGTGAAATTTCAAAAGATTTTTGGGGGTGTCCCTAGACCCCAGGAGGAGGATTATCCTCCTCCTATAGCCTCACCCATACTGCTTAAACACCGTGATGTCTTGCACAATTTCTATGCAGCCTTCACCTCTGGCTTCACTGGTGACACAGACAACGGACGTACTTCATGTAAGCGTGATGTAGGCAGTACAAGTTATGTAGGCATGTAATGTAGAAAGTCATTTGAGGAAGGTGATGATGGTACAGGTGACAGAGGCATTGAATGAAAGTTAATGTAGACATGATGGAGGTGTGATATGGGTGTGGGCATGTTCTGGTCATACCACAGTGCGAGCAGGAAGTTGACAAGGTAGCGTGGCTGCAGCTCAAGTGCAGACTGAAGTAAAATCTCATCATATCTGAGAACAGAGAACCAGATGAAGGTTAGAACATCACTACAGGCTAGAACCCTTACAATGTCATTTAGAGCTGATCTTGGACCCTACCTCAGTAAGTGCTGCAGGAGTCTAATGCTTCTGAAGTCCTGAAGATGAGATGCATCAAAGTGTGTGTCCGGTTCCTCTCCAAAAGTCCTTAACAAACTACACACACAATATTACACTGAGCCTCTCCAAAGGTGTTTTATATGTTAAAAAATCCACTCACATAACTGACGGCACTGTGTGTGTGTGTGTGTGTGTGTGTGTGTGTGTGTGTGTGTGTGTGTACCTGCGTAGACGTGCGTGTGTGTACTGCAGAAACACACCGGTGTCTCCCTGAGCCTGTAACACCCGCTCCCAATTAAACTCATAATCCGCTGTCAGTGGACCCTTAAAGTCCTAACACACACACACACACACACACACACACACACAGAGACACACACACACACACACACACACAACAGTCAGATCCATAAATATGTAGGTACAGTGAGCTAGTATTGGTGATGCCGTTGCTCTACTCTAATCACAGTGGGTTTGAAATGAAGATTGAGACATGACTCAAGTGTCCACTTTCTGCTTTAACTCAAGGTCATTTACAACAATATCACACGACCAGTTCAGGAAGAGGCATTATTTTATTTTAATTAATTAGACATAAGTACCTGAATGATGAGTGCGCTGATGCCAATCTGATCTGCTGTCAGCTGAAGATCACACACTTTAGTTGCTGCAACAACACACTGTTATTAGCATTATCACTTGTGGAGTGTGTGTGTGTGTGTGTGTGTGTGTGTGTGTGTTGTCTCACTTTTGGACCGATTCATGTTGTTCATCATTCTGTTTTTTGCTTCATCAATCACATCCTCCAGAAACACCACTTCACCACGCCGCGTACTCATCCCCTTCACCAAACCAAACGGTACATGCACACACCTATTCACACACCAGTAGGTTCATCATAAACACTTGTATCATTAAATCAAGTATAAAACATTCTCCACAAAGGGCTGCTGTGGGTATGGGTTTTTGTTCCAATGAAGGAGTCACAACTGACAGTAAAATAAATTTTTTTTTAAAAATAACTGATCTAAACAGGTGCAAGGTGTGGCTCCTGTGTGCTTGGAATGAAATCCCATAACTGTTGTTTCTGGATAACATTAAATAACCCAAGGAAACACTGTTATTAGTATTTATTTATTTAACTTTAATAGCAAGATAATCTACAGTGCTGAGGACACAAACACAGTAATGTTTATGAGGACACCAATCTGATTTCACTTGAGCTCCACCCTCACTGATTCATGAACAGCTGTCTCTCAAGATGAGCCTTAGTTAACCAAGACTCTGTAATCTTTATAATAATAATAGTAATAGTAAAAGATATAGCATGTTAGGTTGTTGCAGCAGTGACCTTTCTGCCCACTGGTGTCCCATCACACGGAGGATGTGGAAGAGCTGCTGGAAGTGGAGCGACTGACTCTTATCTGTCTTAAAAGAGATAAAACTGTGTTTTAGTCAGAAAGAGTCTTAAGCTCATTACCTCTTTCCTTCTCACACATACACACACACACACACACACACACACACACACACACACGATGTGTGATATAAAGATGTGTGTTCTGTAATCTTACCACGTAGATCATCTCATCAAATCCGAATGTCTGTTTGCGTTCCAGTGCTGCAGCCACATCCCTGAAACCATACTATTATTATCAATGTTAAGCTCCACCCATACCATCATCGTACTGATAAACTTCACCCATACTGTCATCATCACACAATTATTGTGTGTGTGTGTGTGTGTGTGTGTGTGTGTGATCATGACCTGACCTGGTGATGTATAGTGAAGTTCCATCACTGCGCAGTACAGTGGAATAATACGACATGTCTCCCTGTTCACTCAGATCTACAACTCTAGTTCCCTTCCTATTAATCAACCAATCACAATCATCAATGCATCACAATCATTCTTACTGATCACACAGTGTGTGTGTGTGTGTGTGTGTGTGACTCACTCTGTAGTCTTCAGCATGCCACGTGTCTGCATGTCCTTTAACACATCCTGAGTTTTACTCTGATGGAAGGATTCACCTGAATAATGATCAAAGTGCACACCTAAACGCTGAGAAAGAGAGAGAGAGAGAGAGAGAGAGAGAGAGAGAGAGAGAGAGAATAATATTTTAACATTAATTCTAACAATAATCTTAATTGGTTAATGATTGATTTAATTCAGTTGAAATACAGGGATCTTTCACTTTCCGCAGTTAATTGGGACCGAGATCCCCACGCGACCACCGAATTCCACAAAGTAGGATTACCCCCCCCCCTGACGTATACGTACATGTATATGTGTACATAATATCAATAAATACATATCCAATGCTATAAATGCTTATAATAACAATTAAAAATTTAAAAATAGTGCCCAAGATGTAAATGAAATATAAATACACACACACACAGATGCGCACCTCACAAAAATGTAACTAGTTTTGATGGGAGGTTTTGGGCTGTTTTTGTGTTGGTTTAGGTTTTTTTTTTTTTTTTGCATAATTGTTTTTGTGGTATTTTCTTTAATTTTTTCCCCTATTCCTCCTTAATTTCCTTATTTTTTAATTCGATTAATATTATTTAAAAAAAAAAAAGTGATGCACTGAAGCTGCATCAGTTGAAGCGTGAAGTAGCGAGGAATCCCTGTATACAAGTGGAGCCCCATAGATAAAGGATAAACGTCCTTTTTTGAACACTAAGAAGCGTGTGTCCACCCAGCCTATGTTTACACATGGAAATCCTTAGGTGGCATTTTTCATGCTGGTAGATAACCTTTGAAATGGAAAAAGAATGTCTAAGTGATGGTAACTACTCCTACTCTATCTTCCCCTCTAAACTGTTACTCCTTCTTAGGTGCTATATGCAGTAGGTACCTTCATTTTTTTCGCAGGGAAAAACTATTATTGCCACGCAAAGCATTTCTCATTTGAATGAAAAGGCTTTTAGCCAATCACATCGAGGAATTGCATGACGTTTCTGGCATGTATAACACGTGATGATAAGTATATGTATTCTATGGATGTTCACTCACACTCAATAGAATACATAATTTCTTAGATATGTTGTAGCTAATACCATTGGTTCAGTCAGCAAATCATACATTTTACAGAGTAATAAACAAATACTGTATTCGACGTAATAAGAACCCCCACCCCCCCCCCTCTACTCATCAGTGACAACGCATGTGATTGTTCTGCTGTGCTTAAAAAAAAAAAACAGGAAAATATTTTGCTGTGTTTTCTTGGTAAATGTTCAACAACCGATGAACCATTAGAAACTGCTACAGCAAAATTATGGGATGCTCTGAATGAATGGAGTAATGAACCAGATATGGACCAATCAGAACGTGATGACCAGGATTTTTCACCTGATTCTCCTGCTCACTAACTTCAAAAATTTAACAGACGTTCCTGGCCATGTGCTTTTGTGCATGTTCGTGTTGATTGGTTCAACGTGCCATGTGCTCAAGTTGACATTCGTGTTGATTGGCTCATTGTACTTGGGAAAATGTTTAAAGGAAAAGCACTGGGAAGGAAAAGTAAGGGAAGGAAAAGTCTTTTTTTAATTATGCTGTTTTCTATTTATTTTCAGCTTTCATGTAAGTAATTTGGTTAATACCACAAAATGAATAAGACAAATACCATTAAAACTCTTTTATTGTTCTGGTATTATTCATGTTTTCCACCTCGATGATAATAAGAACTTACCGTTCCACTCTGCTGGTAACATTTTAATAAGCGCCCACCCACTCCAATAAGCCCTGGGCGCTTATCACGTCGAATACGGTAGTTTTATTCTTGTGCTGTTGAAATGTTTTCTAAATGATGTACTTTACATGCCGAGAGCAAGATTGTGTATTTGGTTACCTCATTTTTATAGAAATAAATTTTTAAAAATCTATGGTTTAGGCTTTTTTTAATGTTTCCATGTAGTGTACACTAAAACTCGGAATGAGTTAAAAAAAATCTAATTAATTAATTAATTAATAAAAAAAAAAACAAGGATGTAAGGGTGTGGAATTCATTCAGACTATAAGATGTTGATTTTGTTTGTTCCTTATGTTATATTCCTGTGTGGTAAATACAAAAACAATTATTCACCTCAGAGTTGGTGGATATTAGTTAAGAAAAAATTCTGCATCTGGGATGATTCAGCGGCATCCATCTAACTCGAGATGAATAATTATTAATTATCTTATTCGTGCCCTTGTTACCTGATAAATCCTCCTGTACTCCTGCACTGTAATCTCCCTGAATTGTTTCCATAGCAACAGTGCCGTCTCATCATGCTGCTCCAAACGTCTGTAGAACTCTGAAGCATCCAATCGAACTCTTTCATCATGTTCTGCCTCCTGATTCACCTGGACATATACCTGGGTCACACACACACACACACACACACACACACACACACCATACCTTGTACCCGGTGTAATTTACCAAAGACACAGTACACACACACACACACACCTCAAACAGGTGTTGCAGTGCATTCTCCTTTAGTTTCTCCTCTGAGCCCAGTCGTTGAAATCCTGCTCCCAACATCCCTGTTTCACACACATAATTATACAGTGTATACGATCACATGTCATTATGTAATGTTCATCCTCATCTTTATTCCTGTTTTGAATACATACCACACATTCGCTCTCTCTTTCACTTTCTCACACACACACACACACACGCACACACACACACACACACACACACACACCCACACACACCCACACACACCCACACACACACCCACACACACACACACACACACACACACACACACACACACACCCCAGTATCAGATTTCTGGTTTCACTGTAGATCCTTATCTTAAATACAGACGCTCCCCGACTTACGTTTTTAATTGGTTCCGGATGGCCGAACGCAAGTTGAAAGTGAATGTTAGTTGTTACAGTGACGTATTTCGTGTGACGTATGATGCTCATACTGTACTATGCATCCATAAATACCATTACCGTATCTCATAAAACACCCCTAAATCAATTGTTATAAACATAATATTGTAAAATAATATCAAATATATCAAATAATATCAACATTAATTTAAAATAAGTCACTTATTTATACTGAGTGACTTTACATGAAGCTTAAAACAGCCAATCAATGCTGACAATATGTGAGGCGCTCAAAACCGAAAGTAGTGTACTTGCTGTGGGTTATACGGACTTCCGGTCTTTCAAGTGCGCAAAGGTGCCGTTGAACTCGTTTAGAACACAGCCTACACTGATATGAATCACTGGATTTTCATTCATTTTACAACTCTCTTTGCTTAACTGAGTATGCATGGTAGATTACGCCGAACCGAGCAGATAGTTAATTCATCTCTGTGTATGAGACTTGCACCCCTGCTAGTAGGCTTACGCTTCTTACCAACCATATTTGCTTAGGGTTACAAAAGTCCGCAAAACATTGTAAACACAAAGATTACAGAGGCGACGTCTTAACACAAGGGTAACACGCTATATAACTGATATATATATAAAACTAATATATATTATATATACAGGCGCTCCCCGACTTACGTTCATCCGTTTTACGTTTTTAAGTCAAATTTTGAGTTTAGACGTACCTACGTAGTACGCTGACGTAATGATGCTGCATCCATTGTTTACAAACGAGACTGAACGTGCCTGTCATTCCCAGTTCAGTTATATATATATATATATATATATATATATATACACACACACACACACACACACACACACACACACACACACACACACACACACACAGAGTGAGCCCCCAACTTACGAAATTAATCCGTTCCAGAGCCCTTTTCGTATTGCGGGGATTTCGTAAGTAGGGGTCGCATCTTACATGTTAAATGCCTAATTCCAAGTCTCCAGTCTTTGGACTGGATAAACTCCATAAGCAGTTTAAAAATGATAAAAGTATTTTTGTATGAAATATGTATTAAAAGTAAAAGAAAATTATTTATTAAACTATTTAAACATTATCAAGATATTAAACCATTTTATTAACATATTTATTAATTGAACCATTATTAAACATTTTTTATTAATACACACACACACAAGCGCACACACATGCACACACACACGCGCACACACACACACACACACACATACCTACCTCTCTTTCTCTCGCGCGCGCGCGCTGCGGGCCACGCCCACAAGACGTGGAATTCAAAGCGCATTCCCTGCTTGACAAACTCACTTTTATTTGATTCCTTGAGGAATCGGAATTCCAGATAAGCTCAAATGCGCCCACATTTATCAAACATTTACTGAATTAAACAACTTAAAAATCTAAACACTAAAGCGTTATTCCTTCTCTCTCTCGCGCGTGCAGTGGGCCACACCCACAAGACGTGAATTCAAAGTGCATTCCCTGCTTGACCATTTACTGAATTAAAACTTAAAAAACTAATCAAAAACTAAAGCGTTATTCCTTCTCTCTCTCTCTCTCTCTCTCTCTCTCTCTCTGTCTCTCTCGCGCACGCGCTGCAGCCCACGCCCACAAGACATAAATTCAAAGCACATTCCCTGCTTGACAAACTCAACTTTAATTTGATTCCTTAAGGGATCGGAATTCCAGATGAGCTCAAATGCCTCCTTCTCTCTCTATCTGGGAGGCCGGTGGGGCGGGATGTTGAGAGACAGCCAATGAGAGAGCAACTCGCGCGTCTGTGAAATTTTGATTGGCGCGTTTGAATTTCTTTTTGTAAGAGGGGGTTGTTTCGTATCTTGGAACCAGAAATTCAGGAAAATGTTTTTCGTAACCCGGGGATTTCATACACAGGGGTCTTCGTAAGTTAGGGGCCAACTGTATATGTATATACATACATATACATACTGTGTATATATCATTTTATATTTTATATAATTTTATTATTTTATATACACTGATCGTTCTCAAAAAATAGCATATTGTGATAAAGTGCATTATTTTCTGTAATGTACTGATAAACATTAGACTTTCATATATTTTAAATTGATTGATTGAAACATATTTTATTCATTGAAGAAAGGGATTGGGCACAAGTTATCCAATTTAGTCAAGCCCTCTCCACAGATTATTTAGCCAATTAACCTACTGTGCGTGTTTTTTAGGACAGTGGGAGGAAACCGGAGTACCCGGAGGAAACCCACGCAAGCACGGGAAGAACATGCAAACTCCACACAGAAACGCCCAGGCTTGGATTCGAACCCAGGCCTTCTTGCTGCGAGGCGGGTGTGCTAACCACTACGCCACCGTGCTGCCCCTTTGCACGCCAACAGAAATATTTCAGTTATTGTTTTAATCCTGATGATTTTGGCATAGGGGCAGTGGTGGTCTAGTAGTATAGGGTGCTGGATCACTGATCCAAAGGTTGGGGGCTCGAGTCCCACTCTCCACAAGGTTGTCACTGCCCCCCCCAGTGCAGCTAACTGGTTTATCAAAGGTGGGCCATGTCTGTCACTGTCTATGGTGAGAGGCATGTAAAAGAACCATTGCTGACTTTCGTAAAGAGTAGGCTGCAAAGTCGTCAGCGTGTTTCTGTCCCTTGCTAAAAAGGGTTGTGACAGGAAGGGCATCCGACGTAAAGACCTCTGCCAAATCAAATGTGCGAATCAGATGATTCGCTGTGGCGACTCCCGAGTAAAAGGGAAAAAAACCCGAAAGGAAGACAGTGGAAGCTAGACGAAGGGCAGAGGTCAGCATTTGTGAACAACAGTTTGGTTTCATGCCAAGAAAGAGCACCACAGATGCAATGTTTGCCTTGAGGATGTTAATAGAGAAGTACAGAGAAGGTCAGAGGGAGCTACATTGTGCCTTTGTGGATCTGGAAAAAGCATATGACAGGGTGCCAAGAGAAGAACTGTGGTATTGCATGAGGAAGTCTGGAGTGGCAGAGAAGTATGTTAGAGTGGTGCAGGACATGTATGAGAGATGTAAGACAGTGGTGAGGTGTGCTGTCGGTGTGACAGAAGAGTTCAAGGTGGAGGTAGGACTGCATCAAGGGTCAGCTCTGAGCCCCTTCTTGTTTGCTATAGTGATGGACAGGCTGACAGACGAGGTTAGACAAGAATCTCCATGGACTATGATGTTTGCAGATGACATTGTGATCTGTAGTGAGAGCAGAGAACAAGTGCAAGAAAATCTAGAGAGGTGGAGGTATGCCCTGGAAAGGAGAGCAATGAAGGTTAGCCTCAGAAAATCAGAATACATGTGTGTAAATGAGAAGGACCCAGGAGGAACGGTGATGTTACAGGGGGCAGAGATAACGAAGGTGGAGGATTTTAAGTATTTAGGCTCAACAATCCAGAGCAATGGAGAGTGTGGAAAAGAGGTGAAGAAGCGTGTGCAGGCAGGCTGGAATGGTTGGAGAAAAGTGTCCGGTGTGATGTGCGATAGGAGAGTGTCAGCAAGAATGAAGGGAAAAGTGTACAAGACGGTGTTGAGGCCAGCGATGTTGTATGGCTTAGAAACAGTGGCGCTGAGGAAAAGGCAGGAGGCAGAGCTGGAGGTAGCGGAGATGAAAATGTTGAGGTTCTCTCTGGGAGTAACGAGGATGGATAGGATCAGAAATGAGTATATCAGAGGGACAGCCCACGTAAGATGTTTTGGAGACAAAGTCAGAGAGGCTAGATTGAGATGGTTTGGACATGTACAGAGGAGGGATAGCGAGTATATTGGCAGTAGGATGCTGAGGTTTGAACTACCAGGCAGAAGGCCTCGAGGAAGACCAAAGAAGAGATTTATGGATGTGGTGAAGGAAGACATGAAGGTCGTTGGAGTCAGAAAAGAAGATGCGGAGGACAGGGTGAGGTGGAGGCGGATGATTTGCTGTGGCGACCCCTGAAGGGAGCAGCCGAAAGTAAAAGAAGAAGAAGAAGGAGAATGTTAGAGGTTATATTTGATACTGTATTTGATATTTGATGAATGAATTTGATTAATAATTTATCAATTTGAAATTATTTTGCTTGAATATAATTGATTTGAAATTAATGTTAATATTTGATATTATTTTACAATGTTATGTTTATAATAATTGATTTAGGGATGTTTTATTAGATACAGTAATGGTATTTATGGATGTATAGTACAGTATGAGCATCATACGTCACACTTCATATGTCACTGTAACAACTTACGTTAAAAACGTAAGTCGGGGAGCGTCTATATATAACTGAACTGGGAAGAAGGAGGGGCACGTTCAGTCAGTCGTTTGTAAACAATGGACGCAGCGTCATTACATAGGTACGTCTAAACTCAAAATTCAACTTTTTTTTTTTTTTGGAAACGTAAAACAGATGAATGTAAATCGGGGAGCGTCTGTACTTTTTTTACAGAGTAGATATTCACCCATGCACATGCGCACGCACACACACACACACTTACCAAATTGCATGCCCCAGTCTCCTAAATAATTTACTCGTATGACATCGTTTCCCAGAGCTTGCTTCAGATTAGCAATAAAGTGACCTACAACACAGTGATACACAATCTCAGCTTAATGTTAACAGTGTGGTATACAGGTCAGTTTACAAACTTATTTACATATTAATCTGAACTGTTGGGGTGCTGCGCTCATGATGGGGAGGTTGTGAGTTCGAATCCCACTGACAACCTCACTGTGCTAAGACCCCTGGGCAAGGTCTCAACCACAAGTGTGCCTCTGTTCACCCAGCAGTATAAATGGGTACCAGTAAAAATATACTGGGAAGGTAGCCTGTGATGGGCTAGCGTCCCATCCAGGGGGAGTTGAACTCCTGGTCGCCTCACGCTATGGAAACTAGGAATAAGCACCGGCCTGATGAGCCACGAGGCTCGGGTGTAAAACAAACCCCAACAGACTTACCTACCCCTTACCTTGCCTTAATCTGAACTGCAAACATTAATACAGTATATCTGAACATAACCAGTAGTCATCATTTCTTGAAATCAAAGCATTACAAATAACTTTTAAATTTGTTATAAATCCCTTGAATGCATATTCATACCCAAGTACAGTAGGCCCTTGACCATTTGCAGTTTTGCACTCGTGCCCCCACATACTCGCAGATTGCCGACAAACCTGGAAGTAACTGACATGTGATTCAAATTCAGCCAATGGCCGAGAGCTTTTGCTTCTCCCTCCTGCTGATTGGTTGCGATGGTGTGTACATCCCTTTTTTCTCATTCGCGCACATGTTATCAACGTGCATTTTTTAGTGTGTTTTAATTACCAGTTAAGCTCTATGATGGCACCCAAATGCCCTGCATCTTCTCTCGCTTCTGGTAAGGAGCGTGAGCGCCAGAAAAAGGTAATGACGTTGGATGTCTCTTCTGCAGAAATAAGACTTTCTCCTGAAGAAACGACAGTTTCATCTGAGGTGCCTGAAGAGGAATAATCATCTGAACTGTTGTAAAGTACTGTAGTATTAAAGTATTTTTCAATTATTATTCCAGTACAGTACCTAAGTTAATGTTTACAATGTTTGTGTGTGAGATTTTATGTACTGTGCTGTAGCATGTTTGTCCTCTTTTTTTTGTTTATCCAATTTATTACACTTCATCTACTTTAATGTTCTTTTTGTTATGGTCTGTGTTTTGGGGGGACTTTGATTTTAGCAGCTCTGTTTTCGAACTCTATTTTCTCCCTGCTCCAGCTGAGGGGCGTGGCAGACCTGCTCGGACTGATTGCAGCAATGCACACCTGAATTCACTCCTCTCATCTGCTCCCTATAAACACAAGCTGCACACTCACCTCTGTGCCAGAAGATTGTCTTACATCTCATCCCTTCTTCCCTGTGTTTTCTCTGGCTCTTGGTTTCAGCTCCGTAGTTTCCAGTGTTTAATGTTTGTGCTTCTCTTCGTCCCCAGTACTGTAGTTACTGTGTTTGCGCTCTGCTTAAGTGCTTCCCCTTTAAATAATAAATCGACTCTGTGGCATCTCACACTGTCTCCTGCATTCTGGGTCCGGCTGAAAGTTCATTACGTCACACTTTCATGTTCATATATACAGTGTGTGTATATATACAGGGATCCCTCGCTACTCCGCGCTTCAATTAATGCGGCTTCGGTGCATCGTGGTTTTTAAATAAATAAATAAATAAATATGAATCAAATTTAAAAATAAGGAAATTGTCACAAAAACAAGGCCAATTCTGCAAAAAAAAAAAAAAAAAAACCTAAACCAACACAATACAAAAAACAACCCAAAATCTCCCATCAAAACTGGATACATTGTTGAATCCGTGTGTATGCGCCTGCACAGCCACGTCCCCCTCTGCTGGAGCCTAGTATTAAGTGTACCTCAGGATAATGTTTAATAATAT
Source organism: Plotosus lineatus (assembly GCA_024760905.1). Taxonomy (NCBI): domain Eukaryota; kingdom Metazoa; phylum Chordata; class Actinopteri; order Siluriformes; family Plotosidae; genus Plotosus; species Plotosus lineatus. The sequence goes on from CM045731.1 coordinate 28,634,663, forward strand.
TTCATATTTATATTTAAGATCTATCTTTTTGTATATTTTATTCCATTTCTATGTCTACTTGTTCTTCAATTTCATTTCACTTTCGACCTTGGACAGCTTGGTATCTCCGGATGTTTGCAAAACGAATGTTGGTAAGTTGGAGAGCATCTGCATTTACATTTTATTTTCATCTTATGTTGTTTTTTTCAATGTTTGTTATTATAAGCATTTATACCATTAGATATGTACTTATTGATATTATATACACATATACATATACGTCAGTCGGGGGTGGGGGGGTGATCCTACTTCGTGGATTTCGGTCCCAAGTAACCGCGGAAAGCGAGGAATCCCTGTAATATATATATGCATATATGTGTGTGTGCATGCATATGACTTTGATGTCATATGACATATGCATATGAGATATGACTTTTATGGCATACAGCTCATGAAAACCCAAAATTCATATCTCAAAAAATTAGCATATCATGAAAAGGTACTCGGTCGGTCATCGTTGACTTCGTGGACTGGTGTGAGCGCAACCACTTGCTTGAACACTAGGAAGTCGAAGGAGATGGTTTTCGACTTCAGAAGAAGCACACTAACACACACACACACACACACACTCACTAGTGAACGTCCAGGGACAGGACATTGAGATAGTGAACAGTTTCAAATACCTGGGCGTTCACCTTAACAATAAACTGGACTGGTCCCACAACACCAACGCCCTGTACAAGAAGGGCCAGAGTCGCCTCCACCTTCTGAGGAGACTCAGGTCCTTCGGAGTATGCATAACTCTGCTCAGGACTTTTTATGACTCTGTGGTAGCCTCTGCAATCCTCTACGCTGCCATCTGCTGGGCCCCGGGCAGCACAGAGCGGGACAGAAAGAGACTGAACAAGCTGGTCAGGAGGGCCAGCTCTATCCTTGCCTGCCCACTGGACTCTGTGGAGGTGGTGAGTGAGAGGAGGATGGTAGCAAAGCTCACATCCATCTTGGTCAACAGCTCTCACCCACTGCACCAGACTGAAGACAAGCTGAGGAGCTCCTTCAGTGGACGACTGAGACATCCTCAGTGCAGAAAGGAGCACTACCGCAGGTCGTTCATTCCCACCGCTGTCAGACTGTACAACGCCACTTTGTAACTGTCTGTGAAAATACCGGTTATGTGCAATAAAAACCCCGTGCACTTTAATCAACCACATCTACCCCACTGACTGTGAACCATATCAACCCATCTACTCTGCCCTCAGATACATATACACTTGAATATAGGCCAGTCTACAAAGTCGTTCCCTTCTTTTCTTTTATTGTTTATTAATTTATACTATTTATGTATCTATTTATTTATTTACTTATATAATATATATGTATGTGTGTATGTTTGTATGTTTGTATTTGTATCTATTTTGCACCCCCTACTGATGGTACCTCAAGAGCCTGTAACAGTGAATTTCTCCATTGTGAGATTAATAAAGCTGTATCTTATCTTATCTAAACGAGCTATTAACCTAATCATCTGAATCAACCAATTAACTCTAAACACCTGCAAAAGATTCCTGAGGCTTTTAAAAACTCCCAGCCTGGTTCATTACTCAAAACCGCAATCATGAGTAAGACTGCCGACCTGACTGCTGTCCAGAAGGCCATCATTGACACCCTCAAGCAAGAGGGTAAGACACAGAAAGAAATCTCTGAGCGAATAGGCTGTTCCCAGAGTGCTGTATCAAGGCACCTCAGTGGGACGTCTGTGGGAAGGAAAAAGTGTGGCAGAAAATGCTGCACAACCAGAAGAGGTGACCGGACCCTGAGGAAGATTGTGGAGAAGGGCCGATTCCAGACCTTGGGGGACCTGTGGAAGCAGTGGACTGGGCTACAGATGCCGCAGTCCCCAGGTCAAGCCACTTTTGAACCAGAAACAGCGGCAGAAGCGCCTGATCTGGGCTACAGAGAAGCAGCACTGGACTGTTGCTCAGTGGTCCAAAGTACTTTTTTCGGATGACAGAAAATTTTGCATGTCATTCAGAAATCAAGGTTCCAGAGTCTGGAGGAAGACTGGGGAGAAGGAAATGCCAAAATGCCTGAAGTCCAGGGTCAAGAACCCACAGTCAGTGATGGTCTGGGGTGCTATGTCAGCTGCTGGTGTTGGTCCACTGTGTTTTATCAAGGGCAGGGTCAATGCAGCTAGCTATCAGGAGATTTTGGAGCACTTCATGCTTCCATCTGCCGAAAAGCTTTATGGAGATGAAGATTTTCATTTTTCAGCACGACCTGGCACCTGCTCACAGTGCCAAAACCACTGCTAAATTGTTTACTGACCATGGTATTACTGTGCTCAATTGGCCTGCCAACTCTCCTGACCTGAACCCCATAGAAAATCTGTGGGATATTGTGAAGAGAAAGTTGAGAGACACCAGACACAACACCGTGGATGAGCTTAAGGCCGCTATCGAAGCATCCTGGGCCTCCATAACACCTCAGCAGTGTCACAGGCTGATTGCCTCCATGCCACGCCGCATTGAAGCAGTCATTTCTGCAAAAGGATTCCCGACCAAGTATTGAGTGTATAACTGAGCATAATTATTTGAAGGTTGACTTTTTTGTATTAAAAGCACTTTTTTTATTGGTCGGATTAAATATGCTAATTTTTTGAGATAGGAATTTTGGGTTTTCATGAGCTGTTTGCCAAAATCATCAGTATTCAAACAATAAAAGACCCGAAATATTTCAGTTGGTGTGCAATGAATCTAAAATATATGAAAGTCTAATTTTTATCAGTACATTCCAGAAAATAATGAACTTTATCACAATATGCTAATTTTTTGAGAAGGACCAGTATATATATTAATATATATTATCACAGTACAAAATTGGAAAGTTTTTACTTAATCATTACTACATTATTACTGTATGAATAACTAAGACTGTCTATAGAATGTGTTTAGGAAGCATATTTTAGCGCATGTAATATCATACATAGGGTTTTACTTCCACATTGATCATTCGCACATTTAATATGATACGTAGCATTTTACTTCAGGGAAAAGAACTTGCGGATTTTCTTGATTTGCGGGAAGGGCTGGAAGTGAACCCCCACGAATAACAGGGGCCTACTGTACATATTGTACTCAATAATTTAGATTGGAATAGAATAAGAATTGGTCAAAGTGCTCATTTGCAAATCATAGTTTGTTAATGAGAGAAGCCATCAATAACTCTCTCTTACCAATTATAGTGGATCTCAGATGTCCAGCATGAAACTTCTTGGCAATGTTTGGTGAGCTGAGAGATATGAAGAAATTTTAAACGTTACAGATCAAACAGGATGCGGGTCTCAGTGGGTGGAGTCTGTGCTAGTTGAAGGTGTTACCTGTATTCGACCAAAGTCTTGCCCCTTGGCAGATTTCTGAGGAGTTCACTTTTCACACCGAACCCCTGAGGATCTTTATGGAGCTCTGATAATACCGTCTATATTTACAAACACACACAGACCAGGTTAAATATCTCTATACAAAGAGCCAGACAGAAGAAACGACAGAAAGACAGACAGTCAAGGGGAGACACAGAAAAAGACAGAGAGCGAGAAGCAGTAAGACAGTTAAAGGCACAGACAGGTAGACAGTCAGAAAGACAAAGGTACAGAGTGAAACAAAAAGTTAATTTTGAATGAACATTTAAAACATCATCTAAAAATAGATTAAATTAATATTCTGTTTAATGACAATATTCTATTAATATTATTATGTTGCATAATGTAAAACTAATTATTAAAAATAGCCAGATAATTCTTTTTAAATTTCAAAACTTACTGTCAGGGTGATTTTCACTGTTTAAATATTTACTATTGTTCAGCTTAAATAAAGATTGTTCAGTAAAATGACAAATAGCTGTTTGGTTGGAATTTGTTATTACTCTTTATCTGTTGCCGTCAGATCGTTCCCAGTCGACAGAAAGTACACCACATACACCTAAAAGTCACTCAGCACCAGCTATTTGGTTATTAGGGTAACCACTTTCCAATATTGAGGACGCTTTTGGATATTGGTGTGCTTTTGACATTTACTTGTTTGTTCAGTGATTTGTTAATTAAATATTTTACTTGCATGATTCCCAGATAAACCTACATGATGTAATAAAATAAAATTAAAGTCCACGTAGGAACTGCCATAGATTTGAAAGTAACGAAGCCTGAAAAAAATAATTAGCAGTACTGTATATTTATTTTATGTATACCTTCTTCTTCTATTCCTTTCGGCTTTTCCCTCCAGAGGTCGCCACAGCGAATCATCTGCCTCCATCTCACTCTATCCTCTGCATCTTCTTCTCTTACACCAACTACCTTCATGTCCTCCTTCACCACATCCATGAATTTTCTCTTTATACACAAACGTTGTTTATGAACGCTAATTAGAGTTCACTGTGACTTATCTTTTAAATATAACATGAGTTTCTGGATTAAAGCACTGTTGCATATCAATTAAATACTGATTTATATGGTCTCTTTAGCTATTAAAGTAATTATTGACCCAGATCGAAAAAGTTACGGAAACCTCAAATATCACTAAATTTGGCCATAAACTGTAAATTTTAAGGACTTTGGGAGACCACTTACACTTGTTTAATAGGCTTGAAATTTTTACTGGGTCATTTTTTCCCCCCACCAAACCTCCTCAAATGAGAGGGTGTGCGATAAAAAAAAGAAAAAAAACACAAGCGAGAGACAGAGACATGTAGAGACATAGAAAGACAGAGATAAAGAAAAACGCAGGTAGTGATACTGACTGACACCGGTAGAGGCATAGACATGTAGAAAGACAGAAAGACACAGGTAAAGAGACAAAGTCACAGAGAGACAGAAAGACACAGACAGTCGAACCTGTGCCAGCAGTAGTTTGTTGACCCTGAAGGTGATTACTCCTCGGCTTGCAGTCACATCCTCGATCACATTGTTCACCGATAGCTATCACAAAGAAACTGACCAATCAGAGAACACCTTGCACTGAGCAGGGAGTCATGCCCACATAATTCATTCATTTTATGAACCACTTAATCGTAATTATGGTCACGGTTATTATTACTATTATTGTTATTGATATTACGACAACACTAAGTAACAAATTTTCATTTTTGTCTTGCTCCTGGTTTAAAATTATAATTTCCCATTTCTTCATAACTAATCAAAAGAGAAAGTAGTGGTCTTTACCTCCAAAAAATGAACCAGTTTTCTCATTCAGAGTGGTCACTACTAATTTTTGGACAAGTTAAATCCATTTGTCAGAGTTGCGGTCATATTTTCTTTTTGTGATCATGTCAAAAGTGTTCAAACAGAATTTCAAACATAATACAATGATGACAAAGTAATTATATTTGTGAAAACTTTCCTCATTTGTACATATTCAGCATGAACTTTCAAGGCAGGGGAGTACATTACTGAGGTTTAGAGAATTACCTCCTTTGTTTATGAATATTCCAGAAAAGTGTAGAATACCAAAGAATGTTCAAAAGTGAAAACTGGTCCTTTTATTGGTCAAGAAAATCATGCTTGCCCTGAATTCCCAAAGAAAAAAAAACAGCAAAAGAACAGGAGGCATGGAAAGATTTTGTTGATGTTGTCCATGTTGTTTCTGGGCAACCACAAAGCTGACAATTATGTGGAACCGGTTGAGACTCTGGTGAGAAACTGTGGCAAAATTAACCGTAGAAAGTCACTGAAGGTCAACATTCTGGATGCTCACCATGACAACTTCAAGGACAACATGGGGAATTCTCAGAACATCTGGGGCACTTCCACCAAAACAACGACTGTGAATGCAGCTATCGGGGATCTTACAATGAAAACACGCTGGGGGGAGGGGCTACATTTAGGGTCCGATAAGGGAAAGTGATTTGTTGCATATTTGCAAATCAACGAAAACTGTTCCTTTTTAACTTTGTAACACTGTTTGCAAATGTGGTGGTGGTGGGGGGGGGTGGGGGGGTACAGTTATGTGCTGTCCGGACGCTCCTCCACTTCCGAACATTCGTTTTACGAACATCCGGAGATATGAACATCAGGTCCGAGGTCGAGAGTGAAAGTGAAATGAAACTGAAGAACAAGTAGTAATAGAAATGGAATAAAACCTATAGAAAGATATCATAACTATAAGTATGAAATATGATTAAACATAATCCTAAGGTGCACTTAATATTCGGCTCCGGCAGAGGGGCATGGCTGACATGCTTTATACCAGAAGCAGAACTGATACATTTCTGAACTCCTGCCAAAAGTTTCAAAGAATAAACAAATTGACTCCCGTATTATAATGAACTGGATAAGAGTGAAACTCTGTAAATCTGATCAGATATGCTGTGCTGTGCTTGAGAGGAACCAGGAGTTTAAACACGGGACATAATGATATTGATAATGTGATGATTATGGAGCGAGAGAGAGAGAGAGAGAGAGAGAGAGAGAGAGAGAGAGAGGTTAAAAGTTTTCTAAGTGTTTAATTTCATGTCCTCCACTAGCATGAACTTCCACCTGTGAGCCGGTAATGTGCGCGAGCTGCACGTGAGGCCACCGCGCACCTCCAGATCCTACACAGAGAACTTCATTATCTGGGACCAGTGGGTTAAATGGTGTGCCTTGGCGATGCTGAGTGGTTTTGATGTGCAGGATGATGTTTACGGCGGTGTCACAGGATGAATTAACAATGATTTGTGGTGGTCATGATTTAACACCATAAAGACTTTAAAGCTTCAGGCAGCAGGTTCAGTCAAGTCGGGTCAACGTGGGGCTGAGTGAGACACAAACCATGACTCATATTGGGAAATGATTCACAAATAATCCACCAATCAAACAGAATCATCTAGGAAGCATTACACACACTTCGGGTAAATAAATAAATAAATCAGATTATCTTCATGTCGAAGTTTGATTATAGTTCTCCGGTGCTCCTTCCAAGGGCAACCGGAAGCTGATCAGTTCAATTGTCCAGTTGTAGTGTCGCCTGTGTGTGTGCGCGTGTGTGAGAGACAGAGAGAGAGAGAGAGAGAGAGAGAGAGAGAGAGAGAGAATATGCTTTCAATTAGACTGAGCTCAAGAGCATCATTACACCACCTGGTCAGTTATGTAATAACTCAGAGAGAGAGAGAGAGAGAGAGAGAGAGAGAGAGAGATTGTATACAGTACAAACTCGTATAGGTTACTTATACAAGATTTAAACATTACGTTCGCCCCTAAAGAATGCCCTGTAACAACTTACAAACAAATTCATCTAAATCAACGGCCTTCTGGAATCTAACTTGTTCGTAAGCTAGGGGGCGTCTGTATTTTAGTTTTACTGTGTCAGAAAAAAAGTTTAAAAATCTAAAAACAAGATGTTTTGGTAGATTAAATTACTGTGCCAACGTTTGGCATGAACATTGGCTTTTTTCCTCTATTGTTTTGAAATAAACATAGTTGGAAAAGGACACAAATCGTGTTATACGGTGTTATTGTGTTGTTACCTGACTGGCTAGGCGCTCAGTGTGACTCAGGAGATCCTCTTCAGGTGAAAGAATTCCATTTTGTATCAGAGCGCTTACAGGTAACCGAAAGTCAGGGGTCAAACTAAAAGATCAAAGGTCACACATGACAATTGTAAAATTCGTTGTAAACATTGGTACACTTGCTTTGCAGAACCATGAGTATGTGTTTTGTACTTAACTGTTTCTTGGACACTGGTACAGCGAACAGCAGCGGAATAAACACTTCTTCACTTCCTCCACAGACCCTCACTAACTGCAAGAAATAACACGTTCTGTTTTACACTTACAGAGAGAGAGAGAGAGAGAGAGAGAGAGCATGTGTGATTTCTCTTCCTTACCTGTGAGGACAAACTTCTCCTGAAAAAGCTCGCCATGTACGTTCACACATATCTGCTAACACGGCCTGCCCTCATTATAACGATAATTGAACTCAAACAATCCTCTGTGTGATTTTTCTGTAAGAGCTTCAATAATAATAAAAGATATTATTGCTGCAAGCTTCACTGTGCCCGGCGCTGGAAAATGTCGTCATCAATACGCGATGCAGTAATTACTAGTCTTTCCGTTAGATTGTTTAAAATAAAATTATTTAGCGTACTGTACATTTATGTATTAACCACATGGCATCTTATCAAATTTAAACTTTAACGCATCAAATGCGTTATTTCTCATTTTTATATTAAGTCATCAATATTTTTACCATGATAACAATACAAACAATAAACATTGGTGTCCACCAGAACTAACAATCAAAACAAATGGAAAGGGAACTATGAATTGTGACAAATATGAATAACTACTGTATTTTTTGTCTAATACAGTACATACTAATCAAGAACAACATGGCATACATAATACAGCAACACAGAAACGCCCTCACTGGGCATGGGGGTTCAAACCCACACACAACCTTCTAGTCAGGAGGGCGTGCTAAAATTATGCCACGGTTACCGTCTGGTTATTAAATATCTCAATACAGAACCGATTATAGAATCTGTCTCGTTTACTTTACACTGAAATCTGTCCACTATATTCTGGAGCATGTCTGTGGGGATTAGTGAGCAGGTCAGACACTGATGTGAGGAGACAGTTCATCCCAAAGAGGCTCAGTGAGGTTTTCGAGGTCAGGACTCTGTACATTATTATTATTATTATTATTATTATTGTTGTTGTTGTTGTTACTTTTCTTGATACCATTTTTGTATTTTTCAACATTATATTTACTCACATGTATACATTTATTCGTTTGCTTGATAAGGCGACTTATCAAGCAAACGAAGAGGCCAAACCATCAAAGACTCAGAGAAATACTCCCAATTCCAGCTAGAGCTCACCAACAGGTTCCAAGCTCTGAACAGAGAAGATGATATAACCACAAACTCAGAGAACCTCACTAATACCATCATGGAGGCAGCAATAAACACAGTAGGAAGACAGAGACCACCCAAATCGGATAAACTGTCTAATGAGACCAAGCAGCTGAGAGAAAGACGCCAACAAATGAAACGAAGCGGAACACCTAGAGATAACGTTGATTACTCAGTGGGCTGCAAGGAGCTACGACGCAAAATGGCAGAGGAGATCAACGCTTACAATGAAGAGGAACAGCTGACAGCTCTGGAGAACAACAAAGGGCTACGACGAACACAGAGAGATCAGTGTATAGGCGGGAACATGATCACTGCCCTTAAAAGAAGCAGATGGCACACTCATCCATGACTTGGATAGGATCATTAGAAGATGCGAGGAATTCTACGCAGAGCTCTACAACACCAGGCGTCCGCAAGACCAACCGTTTGCCAATGCACTACCTAACAGCAGTACACCACCTATTCTGCATGATGAAGTAAGATCAGCCATCAAACAGCTAAAGCGAGGCAAAGCACTTGGGGAGGACAACATCTTGGCAGGCATGCTTCAAGACGGCAGAGAACCAGTAATCAAAGAGCTAACCTTTCTCTTCAACAGGTGCATCACCAAAGGGAAGGTTCCTGGAAACTGGAGAAATGCCATAGTGAGGTTACTGCACAAAAAAGGGCGACAAAGCGGACATCAAGAACTATCGACCAATCAGCCTCCTCCCAGTCATCTACAAGACCTTCTCTCAAATCCTCCTGAGAAGAATGACACTCACTCTCGACCTACAGAGAGAACAGGCAGGATTTAGATCGGGATACTCCACCATCGATCATATCCAAGTCGTGAGCCAAATCCAAGAAAAGGCCAACAAGTACAACATCCCCCTAAGCCTGGCCTTCATGGACTATGAGAAAGCCTTTGATTCCATTGAACACACCGATGTTCAATGCCCTACCCTAGCCAATCAAGGAGTAAATAACACCTACATCAACATAATCAGAGATCTCTACAAGGAAGCCACTGCCACCCTCAGGCTCCACAAGGATAGCGGTAACAATAGATTACAGAGAGGAGCTCGCCAAGGAGACATCTCTCCAAGACTATTCACAGCCTGTCTCCAAGATGCAATTATGAGCCAAATCGACTGGAAAGACCGTGGAATCAACATTGATGGAGAGTACCTCATGTACTTGGAATTCGCCAACGACATCATACTATTTTCCCACACACCGCAGAAACTGGAGGAGATCTCAACGACATCAACAACACCAGCAAGCCAGTCGGGCTGAACATGCATCTCAGTAAAACCAAAGTGATGTTCAACAAACACGTCACCCCCGCGGTGCTCACTGTTGACAGTAAGACCATAGAACAAGTAGACAGCTATGTATACCTTGGCAAGACCATCACGCAAGACGGGGATCTCCTGGCAGAAATCAAACATCAGATAACTCTCGGTTGGGCAGCATTCGGCAAGTTTGAGTCCATCATGAAAGGCAGAAAGGCCAGCATGAGAATCAAACGGAAGATTCATAACAAATATATCCTGCTGGTCATGACATATGGAAGCGAAACATGGGCTCTCAACAACACAATGAAGGAAATGCTCAGTGGCACAGAGGAAAATCGAACAGCTCATGCTGAATGTCTCTCTAAAGGATAGAAAGCCCAACACATGGATCAGCGAGCAAACAGGAGTGAGGGATATCGTGCACACCATCAACAACAGCAAGCACAGATGGGCAGGCCATGTGGCCCGATTCTCCGACAACCATTGGACAGAGCAACAGAGTGGACACCCCGGAGCTGGAAACGACTACAAGGACGACCAAAAACAAGATGGCGCGACGACCTGACTCAATGCCTAGGGCACAACTGGCCAAGCCTCGCGAGATAGAGCCTGCTGGAAGAGGTCCAGGGAGGGGTTCCTCAGCCATGAGTGAAGTCACCCTGAATCCTGAATACATTTATTCTCACATCCAGACACCATTGGATGTGCACAGGTTATCTGAACAACTTGGCATTCGTTCATGTTGTGTGTTGTTGTTGTTTTTCTATGGATACATGTTGTTTAACTCTTTTGTTCTGGAAAATAATAACTATCACTTAAAAAGTCTAGAGTGGTTTCGGTTATTGCATTCAGGAAACTTTGCTCAATTTCATTACTTTGTCTAAAAAAAGATTACTATAATAAAATGCGAGTGAATCACTGACGTATTAAAATGACACAAATGTCTGGTAAGAACACAGTTGTACATTTCCATAAATGATCATATAGTAATTTTCACTTAATCCATTCCGGAATAATTCGTATAAAGTCTTAAAAAGTTTGTGTAAACAGTTTATTTGTATACATCATCTCAACAAAAAGGTCAGATAAAAATGTTAAAGTACACAATAATGTAATACCTTAATGCACTGAGTGGAGAACAGAAAATAACTTAAAACAATAATAACATAAAATGACAAGACATACAAAAAGGACAAACTTTAATCAAAATATATACGAATAATTTGTACATGTGAATGTATTTTAACAAGAGGCCATGTGTTCACTGAAAAACACAAAAATCTCTCAATTTTTCCAATACATACACACCATCCCTCTCTCTCATACACACCCACCATCCCTCTATCTCTAACATGCGCACACACACACGCACGCTCACACACACACGCGCACGCACACACTCGTCTACAAAATGAGAAATCGATGTTTTAAAAGGCATCAAAAGGGAAGAGTGTAATAAATATGAAATGAAATTCACAATTGCTGTTTTGTTGAAAACAGACACACACAGCTGAAGTGGGTAGCAGCACCACAGGCAGCTCGAAAAAACCGTTACCCTGACGTGGAGTCTGTGGACGGCAGGAAGCACAGGCGACACGGAGCAGCAACGGAAGCTCACACACTCACGACACATCTGACACACATATACACAAACAGACAGAGAGTATGAGTCCAAACAAGTCATACCTCAGATCATACAGCGTAAAAAAAATAAATTTAAAAAAAGAGAGAGAACCTGTCTACTGTCCCTCCTGTTATGACAAATGATCTCTGTGTTTGTGGTATAAGACAGTAACTTACAGCTAGCGGGCTGCTCTCCAAACCTGCGCATCAGTTGATCATGAGTAAACTTCACAAACATGTCGTATTGTTCTGCACAAGAGAAAACATGCGTACACACACACACACACACACAATCGTACTTGGCTGAAATGTGGTTTATTATATACAAAATCTATTTCAGTTCCAGAATTAAAAATCTTTAAACCCTTACCAGGGTTTATCAGGGATCAGGGATCCCAGATCTCTGCTGTTTAGTGGAATTCCACTATTTTTTTACAGCTTCGGGGGCCCTGCAGCCCCCTTGACTCCAGCTGAAATATTTAATTTCCTCTATTTCTGAACCCATTTCCTCTATTTTTTCTAAACCTCACTGGGATCCCTGATTTATTAAACATATACAATGCTTACATTAATGCACAAAACAGTAAACATAATCATATGTAATAATGAATCTAATTATGTACTGTATTTGTTTACAGTACATACCTTTCTGATTGCGATCAATTGTCACTGCCCTAACCCTAACCCCCCCTCGAGTGGGGGCTCGAGTCCCACTCTCCACAAGGTTGTCACTGCCCCCCCCAGTGCAGCTAACTGGGTTATCAAAGGCGGGCCATGTCTGTCACTGTCTATGGTGAGAGGCATGTAAAAGAACCATTGGTGACTTTCGTAAAGAGTAGGCTGCAAAGTCGTCAGCGTGTTTCTGTCCCTTGCTAAAAAGGGTTGTGACAGGAAGGGCATCCGACGTAAAAAAAAAAAAAAACCTCTGCCAAATCAAACGTGCGAATCAGATGATTCGCTGTGGCGACTCCCGAGTAAAAGGGAAAAAGCCGAAACGAAGACACACACCTTTCTGATTGCGATGTGTCAGTGTATGTAGTTGGATGGGGAGGGAGAGATGGGGGACGGGTTATTGCTTTGTGAGGGCGTGGCGGTTTTTCCCTTCTCTGTCTCTTGATCACAGTTGATTCTTCATGTTCTTAAGACTTCTCTCTTTTCCTTTCCAATAGAATTACTGCTGTTTTTCTTAGGACCCAGGGTTAGGGGTTAAGGTGGTCATAATGTAATGAATAGTGGGGCTGGTGCTGTACTTATGATCGGGAGGGTGTATGTTCAAATCCCAGTTGGACACCCACTGTGCTAAGACCCCTGGGCAAGGTTTCAACCACAAGTGTGCCTCTGTTCACCCAGCAGTATAAATGGGTACCAGTAAAAATATACCGGCAAGGTAACTGGCGATGGACTAACATCCCATCCAGGAGGAGTTGAACTTCTGGTCGCTTCACGCTATGGAAACCAGGGATAAGCACTGGCCTGATGAGCCACTAGGCTCAGGTGTAAAAAGCCAAGAGGACTTTACCTTAATGTAATGAATAAACACAATACACAATACGAGACACTCGCGCAATGGCTGTTCAAGGTACTGTACACTGTGCAGCGTTCAATACACTCAAATCTGCTCCGCTCGTACTCTGACCATTTGTTCAAACACCAAGCCATATTTTCCTCATATTTTCTGATCGAAATCTGATTTATTCGGCTAAACAGTCGTTCGACCATGGAGCTCCACTGTATAACAGTAGAGTGCCCCCTGTGGAGAAGTTTATCCTTACCTGCGAGTTTGGCTGTGAGAACATCCTCGAACTCCTCTCGCACCTTCTCCTCTTGCTCCTTCAGAAGACGCTCACAGATCAACCCCACTTGTTTTAGACTAAACAAAGGCTGCTCCCGTTTCGTGGGGGACAAAGAACTGACACACACACCTGAAACACACACACACACACACACACACACACACACACACACACACACACACACAACTGTAAGAGTTGCAGGACTGGTGGTCTGAGACTTATTCATGAATCAGATTGTGATTTCCAGGGAGAACGTGAATTTGCAGTATTGATAAGCAGGGAGCATGTAACGGTGGCAATTATCAGGGTGAGTTGTGTCAATGATCATCATGTGCGTGATTGGTATGTGCGATAGTGATTAAGCAGTGTGTTTTGTGATTAGTTACCAGTGACAGATGTGCTGGGCTGAGAGTCAATACTGGAATCTGTGATACTGTTGTCCAGGTGTCTTCTCTTCATACGTTTATACTCTTGTTTAATGTTTTGCAAAATTTGTTCTGAAGACACAAAACAAACATCACACACATTCTATTCTTATTATTTTGGCTATGCAGTACTGTATTAAGTCCACAAGAGAAATTTTTGCCTCTACATTTAATCCATAAAGTGAGCACACAGTTGAAGCAGGCGGCTGTCACACAAATTGGGGGGCCTCGGTTCTCGAATGCTTTAGACATCGAACAAATCAGTATTCGACCAAAAAAATTCGGATTTTATTTGTCACAGAAGTCGAACAAAATTTGAAAGCCGAACGCAAAACAAACAAGAGATGCCAAGTGCGAGAAAAGTCAAGAAAAAACGAGACCGAGGGGAAATGCACGCTTTCTGGAGGTCCGGAAGTTGTTGAGCTGCATCACCCTGATAAAGCTAAAACTAGCAATGCTGTGAACACCTTAAACGATGAAGTCATGAGCCACTTCCGTAACGTTTTGAAAAGAAGACAGAAACAAGCCATATTAGAAATGTTCTTCAAGAAAAGAAAGGGACATCCTGAAGAAGAGTCATTCACGCCAAAGTAGGAAGAGAAAAAACACCTTTGACTGAGTCAGCTGAAGTTGTTATGGAAGGGGATCCTCCTCCTCTCTCCCTCTCCAACATTTACATATGCCAACTGCTCTCCACCACAAAGTTAAAAATTCTTATCTTCATTGTCCTTATGCTTTAACTGTACTGTGGTTTTTATTTTAGTGTACTGTATTCAATAATTTTTCACTTAATTTATATACCATTGCCTATGGTACAAGTTACGGTACCGTAAACTTCTGCTCAAAAGATGACAGAACGGATTAAGACCATTTACACTATTTGTAATGGGAAAAATAGATCCGGAAATCGACCAAATCGCTTTTCGAACCGCCTTCTGGAACGAATTGTGGTCGGAAACCAAGGTTTGCTTGTAGTTGGAGGTTAGGTGCCTTGCACAAGGGCTCTTTAGCCATGAGCATTGAAGAAGGGAAGGTACAGCCCCCTACTGCCACCTTTCTCTAACCATTAGGCTATGGCTGTCCCCATATGTAACCTTATGCACTGTCTGTCTGTCTTCCTTTCGGCTTTTTTCCCTTTTACTCGGGAGTCGCCACAGCGAATCATCTGATTCGCACGTTTGATTTGGCAGAGGTTTTTACGCCTTCCTGTCACAACCCTTTTTAGCAAGCTATACTATATATATATATATATATATATATATAGAGAGAGAGAGAGAGAGAGAGAGAGAGTTTAGCTTAACCCTTTCCAGGCTGTGATATGATTAGGATGTGTAACATTTAATGTAAACCTACCCTTTTTTTTAAGTTAAAAACGTTTTACCTGAACATTTATGAAAATAACTTTGGGCTAATTATTTAAAAACCTCACCCACTCCAGTACTCACTTCATCAATAAGTCAAACAAGTCAGGCTCCTTACAACTTGTGAATGAGTTGTTAACTTCCTACATTGCACCAAGTTGAGTTAATTAAGTATATTAACAGTTAGTTAACTCGTAATTAGGATTATTCACATCGTTAATTGGGTAACTGTATCCAGCAGGACTCATAAACTAGCTATTGGCTAACAGTAAGTGTAGAGTGTCTCACCTGGAGTGGGCGTGGTGTTCACCTGGCTGAAAGGTGAAGGCTCAAGGCGCAGGTATTTCCGTGGTGAGGAGGAGGGAGACACCGGGGCACATCGCCTCCGCTTCGGGGAGTTCTGATTCATCACCGGGTCAAACTCCAGAGAGCGCTTCAGGGTGGCTCCACACGCCATTACTCCGGTTTCACCACAGAAACGGCTGTCAAAATGTCTGACTGGTTTGTCTCACAACACCAACAATAAACTTTACAGTCACCTCTCACTTCGTTTGTTTTTACTCCAAAAATCACCCTGGCGTAACCTACACCCTTTAACCTACTCCTAACGGTTCTAATTAAACTGGTTAACTTGTAAAAAGTAGCGGATTACCATAGATTTAAGCTCGGGTCTCTAAAATCTTTCTGATGAGGTCGTCGGATTTTCTCGAGTGGATCCGTGTAACCGGCCAAACCACAGTGTCAACGCGCATGCGCAGTGGTGCATTGGTGGCTGTCTGGACTTGGAGTTTCAAGTCTGCTCGAGCGCCATTGTTACAGTGTATAACAAACTACATTATCCGTGCTGCAACACTGGAGGAGGGTTTTTTTTTTTAATTTGTCTCCGGTTTAAACGCTGCTATTGGTGCGTCAGGTTTGTTTTGGGGGTGTAAATAGAGCTTCGACTTAAACTGTTCCTGTTCAGCCCTCCCGTGGTGTTCTATTCAATTAGTCACGGAGAAGGTAAAAAGTTCAAGTTCTTTAGGATAAAGGTGAACTCAAATACTTAGAGTGCTGATCGTTTAATTAAGTAAACAAATAATCAGGAAATTTGCAGAATTACTAGATGACTTGCTCCATAACGTTTCCTTCATCTAAACAAAAACATTTATTATAATTAGAAATACATTTTTTTTATTTCTCTGTACTGGTTTTTAAGTTTAATCCTGTCCTTTTATTTCCATTTGGATTTTAAAATTTTATTTCTCTTTCTGTTATGAAAGATTCATTGACTAGCCAACAAACACAACTTTTCAGAGAATGTTTCTGAAATGTTCTCTGAAGATTATTTATGTGAAACCTGCAAAACGGGCAGTGGTGGCCTAGTGGTAAAGGTTCTGAATCACTGATCCTAAGGTTGGGGGTTCAAGCCCCACTCACCACAGGTTGTCAACACCCCCAGAAACGAACTGGGTTATCAAAGGTCAGCCATGTCTCTCACTGTCTATGGTGTGAGGCATGTAAAAGAACCATTGCTGACTTTCGACAAGAGTAGGCTACAAAGTCATCGGCATGTTTTCGCCCTGCAATGGCCTGGCTAGCTGTCCAGGGTGTACTCTGCCCTCGCCCAAAGTTGGCTGCTATGGGCGCCAGCCTCCGAAACGACCCTAATTAGGATCAAGCAGTTACAGATGATGATGAGCCTGCAGGAAAATGTTCACAGAGCACAAATCCACTTCATGTTTTAATTTGTTTTCTGCACATGTGCATTCACTAGTAGGAACTTAGTTGTGGAATTTAGTGAAAATAAAGTCAAAACAAATAGCAATCCTGAACAAAGTTGTGTTTGGAAGAGATCATTAAAAACTGTTGAAGCTTCCTGATCAATACAGTATTTCTGCCATCACAAAGTTTGCAAGTGGCTTTATGTGAACTTTCTAGATACAGTACTTACAACTGATAAAATACCCGTAACTTCTCACACACACACACACACACATTACTGGAAGCCTAGTGAATACAGTTGTCAATATATTTGAATTTGACAGGAATCATCAGCTTGTTTGATGAAAGCTAAAGTTACACAATGGTTGTGCTGAGACAAAAAGCAAGGATACATGAAAATGCTTCCCTGTATATCGCTGATAATATTAACCCTGCATGCCGACTGTAGATTACCATGACATGTATGTTTTGTTGCAATAAAAGACATTAGGTATAATGCTGTTATGGGATCTCAAATTACGAAATATAAATAAAAAAAGCACTATCACCTTGTGGGTTGTATGAATCTCTAGCATGCTGTTATCTCTCGTAAAATTTACCAGTGTTAAACTTTTCCAATTTGTATTATTTTGCAGCCATTTTAACAGAATTTGGGAAATGAATGAATTATTTGAAATCCCTGTAAGTTACTGATTACAATAGTAGGCTAGAACTTGGCAAACACTTGGACATCCACACTTTGCCAACTTTCCCCCTCTTAATCTAACCAAATGTGAGTTCCAAAGTGTGGCGAGTGCACTTCAAAAAATAAATAATTTTCATTGGCTTAAAGTGTATATATATATATATATATATATATATATATATAAATTTTTTTTTTTTTTTTGCAAAATTGGCCTTGTTTTGCAGCATTTACATTAACTTTTCCCCTACTATTCTTATTTGTTAATTCAATAAATTAAAAAAAAAAACGTGATGTACTGATAAATTGAAGTGTGTGTGTGTGTGTGTGTGTGTGTGTGTTCAATGAATTCGGCATTCTGGGAACATTCCCCTTTTCTCTACAGCTTAAAAGTCTCATTAATATGCTGCAAATTTTGTGAATTTGGCAACAGCATGTCCAATATTTGTAATTTAAATGTGATTTCAAGTGATGTGCCTTACTTACTAGTCCAATTCTTGGTTGGAATTTGGGTGAACCCAAAGAATATTTAGGTATTTGGAAGTCTGTGCATTTTGTTCATTTACTTTCTGCCTGATTTGAAGGGAGCCTGAGTTTTGGACCCTAATTAAATATTTTGCAGGTTGCCATAAATTAGCAGAAACATTGTATAGATGATTTTTTTTAAATCCTAACTTTATTTGAATCCACCCCAATCTACGATTTGTCAATAAGTTGATTTTCCTTACACTATAAAACTGAAAATTATACATTTAATGTCCGATTTCTCCACAAATATTGTTCCAGTTTTAACAAAGGTATCAGTTTTTTTAAATGTTTTCATATTGTAATAAAGTAAATGTCTAAGAAAAATATATCAAGGTACCTATACTTGGCTAGCCAAAGAATAAAATGCAAACGAAAGAAAACTGACAAATTGTTGATCAGATAAATCAAGAAATAGAACGAGATTTTATTCACTTACCTGTTAATTCTGACTGCAAGTTAATTGTGTTCTGAAGAATCCCACAACAAATCTGAAAAACAGATGTCGGAATCAAAACAATTTATGAACCCAGGGCCACAACACATTTCACATTTTGTTTTGAGAGAATATGGATGGGCCAATTCTAATAAGGCAAGATAACAATATACAGGTTTTAAACTTACAAATCAGATGTAAATGAATGAACTTCTAAGTGAAATATGTTTGAGAACATCTGTACATCATTGCATTGTGTTTACATACATCAGACAGGTGTCTGGTCGTTACCCTGATGGCATGGCATATAATTTCAGCCCCCTGGGAAGGACTTCTTATTTGGGTTTTTTTGTTTGTTTTTTTTTTGCCTTTTTCCAAAATAAAGTTAAAACATTAATCGTTTCGACAGTCACGGATATAAACTATGCATGCAAGCTTTTCTTAAATGTGGACTTTATATATTCACGATCCAAACAGAACAGTGATTCTTTTGTTTGATTTAGTCAAAACGCAGCAGGTTGTGACGTCTCAGGTCAACGTGGGCTCACACTTGTGAAGCGGCCCCTACCAGACTGTAAAAAGCGCGCGCAGCCCCTGCTGGTGTATCTGAGAAACCCCGCAGCTATGTGTGTGGAAAGCTCCTCGTGAACGTAGCCGCCATTTTGGTGTCTGATGAACAGTAGCTGTATTGGTGCGGAGTCTTTCGACTCGCCCTCTTTTCTTTTTTCATATTTAATCACAGTTCTCCCCCTTTCCCTCTGAATTACATTTATCCGACCATAGCACCTTATTTTCCACCACCACAGGGTAAGTGTGCATTCGCTCCGTGTGGTTATGCTGAGTGGGTGAGAGAGAGTGTGTATTTCAACACTCCGGCTTTGTTCGGCTTCGGCGTTTGGAAACAATGTGGAGCAGCCGGCTTCTGCAAAATGGACACCTGGGCTAGCATTAGCGTCGCTTAGCTAACACTACACATCGTGATTAAGTACAGGTGTTTTCATTTAATCATGAAATACAATTTGAAAAAAAAATAACTTTCATTATTTGACCTGGACTTGTGATATGTTGTGCATTAGTGAGCTGAGGTAAGCTACACTGTTTAGCGCCATGATAGCATCAAACGGCTAGCCAGCACTCATAGCGACGTAACATTTTAATGCCCATTAAATACCCATAACATATTTTTTTTACCCCACAGTTTTCTTTTGCAGACATATTATCAGCCCTAAATATTCACTGTGATTTTAATGTGCATTACCAGTGCACTGTCTGTAAACATCTTCATTCAGGACCACCCAACCTCATTTAGGACACGGCCCCTCAAGGCACTGAGCTTCATTAGCCTACGGCTGACCCTGTGTGTGTCTGTTTCAGAGATTTTAGTGCACATTTAAGTGTTTATTTCTGCTCTCACATGTTTATTTTTAAATTTATTTGAGATTTGGAGGGCGGCTTGGTGTAGATTTGGGACTGATCACTGATGGATCACTTGATTTGAAAGCCAGCATGTGGAGATGCTCTGTAGTGCTCAGTGGAGCATCGCCTCAGTTTTTTCTGACCTGTTTGGAACACGGCACTGTGTGCATTAATTATGAATGGAGTTAGTGGCTTAACCTTTTTTTCGGGCACAGGTGAACGTCTCCCATTGCTGATCCTCTCTGGGGTGTTTGTTACATCCACAGATTTGTGACATCATGGCATCGGATCATGTGAACGGTAATGGCACAGAAGAGCCCATGGACACTTCCACTGTCGCCACACACTCGGAAAGCTTCCAGTCTTTACTGCAAGCCGGGTTACCTCAGAAAGTTGCTGAGAAACTCGATGAAATCTACATTGCAGGTAAGAGAAAAGTGTCCTAATGGCACACCTTGTCTTCAGTGCAGGCTAAACATAATACTCACATGGAGGTGTGACAAGGGTTTATCACAACCAGTGACATTTGAGGGTCTTCAAAATGTCACAGGGTTCCTACAGGTCATGTGGCCTGTTGATCACAGGCCACACTTTTTTTTTTGCGTGCGTGCGTGCCTTCATCAGTGATGATTCCTGTGTGAACTCTTGAGTGACTGAGGTTACATTGTTGTGTGCTGATCACATCTGACTGGCCGAAGGGTTTAGCACTAAGATTATCCCCCTGCTCAGTGTTCCGTTTATGCTGACCAACCTGTTTGTGTGTGTGTGTGTGTGTGTGTGTGTGTATGTGTAGGCTTGGTAGCACACAGTGACCTGGATGAGAGAGCTATAGAAGCTCTGAAGGAGTTTAATGAAGAGGGAGCGCTCCAGGTTCTGCAGCAGTTTAAAGAGAGTGACCTGTCACATGTGCAAGTAAGGGCGAGGGCGAGCGAGAGAGACCTGACTTAACACTGAGAGCATGTGGAGATAATGTGTCATGTATTTCAGAATAAAAGTGCCTTCCTGTGTGGTGTGATGAAGACATACAGACAGAGAGAGAAACAGGGGACCAAAGTTACTGAATCCAGTAAGGGACCAGACGAAACCAAAATCAAAGTACGCCCCCTCATCTCATGCATGTGCTGCGTAGACATTAAATTGAGATATGGAACTCGGAATTAATGTGAATTGTCAATGATTAAAAGTATGATATACTATATTACTATATTTTGTACTATACAGGCTTTGCTTGAGAGAACTGGTTACACGCTTGATGTCACAACAGGGCAGAGGAAATATGGAGGACCACCACCAGAGAGTGTGTATACAGGTTCACAGCCCACCATTGGGACAGAGGTAACAGACTATGCCAGCACTAGGAAATTATATGGTATTGAGTGTTGTCGTGTGGTCATTATTTTAACTTATCAGTTTTGTGTAGTTTTTTTTTTTTATAAACTTTAATAAAAAGTGGATTTCCACAGAGGCTTTTGAAATGATGATTTGTTTTGTCCCGGAGTAACATGTGTTACACTGACTACAAAACCGCTAAGATCTGACTGGGTGGCCTCCGTTTCATATCATAGGTTGTTTGTTGCATCAGCACTAGTGACTGCAGGGTTGTATGTTTGTCAGTGCAGCTGAGGGGGGGTGTGTTTGTGTGGGTAGATCTTTGTCGGAAAGATCCCACGGGACCTGTTTGAGGATGAGCTGGTACCATTGTTTGAGAAGGCGGGGCAGATTTGGGACCTGCGGCTGATGATGGATCCTCTGAGCGGTCTAAACCGGGGCTATGCCTTCATCACATTCTGCACAAAAGAGGCTGCGCAGGAAGCTGTAAAACTGGTCAGTCGCCGAACACACAGAGACTGATTTTAGAACGTTTAGATTTTGTTTTTGTTGTACTCCAGAACCTAACCTTTTGGTGGTGCTCAAGAAGATAAACTTTAATCTGTGTGTGTGTGTGTTTTTAGTATAACAATCGTGAGATTCGCCCAGGGAAACATATTGGTGTGTGTATATCAGTGGCCAACAACCGCCTGTTCGTGGGTTCCATCCCCAAAAGCAAGACGAAAGAACAGATCCTGGAAGAATTCTCAAAAGTCACAGGTGACCCTTTTCTCTACTGCTCTTGGTCTGAATGTTGCATTGTGTGTTCATGAGATTAACACTGTTCTCCTGTGTCCACACCGGCAGAGGGACTGAATGATGTGATATTGTACACTCAGCCGGATGACAAGAAGAAGAACCGAGGCTTCTGTTTTCTGGAGTACGAGGACCATAAATCTGCGGCTCAGGCACGGCGCAGGCTAATGAGTGGGAAGGTGAAGGTGTGGGGTACGTTGGTGACGGTGGAGTGGGCTGACCCGATTGAGGACCCTGACCCTGAGATCATGGCCAAGGTCTTTTTTATTAATTTTTTTTTTTTTTTCATTTTTTTTTTTTTTTAATTGTGGTCATTGTTACAAACCTGTCTGAACCTTGACATCTCACCAGGTGAAGGTGCTGTTTGTGAGGAACCTGGCAAACAGTGTGACTGAAGACATCCTGGAAAAAACCTTCAGTGAGTTTGGGAAACTGCAGCGGGTGAAGAAGCTGAAAGATTACGCCTTTGTACACTTTGAAGACCGTGATGGTGCTGTAAAGGTATCTCTTATCTGTAAATTGCGTGAGGGGTTGGCCCACAAGATCTGTGGGTGGGGTTAATGCTAGATGCAGGATTTTTTCAGAATTGCAGGTGGTCCGCACCTGATTACGAGTGAGAAATAGAAGTGGTGCTTATGTAAAGTGTGTTTGGTGCAGGCATTGGAAGAGATGAATGGAAAGGAGCTGGAGGGTGAAATTGTGGAGATTGTATTTGCAAAGCCTCCTGATCAGAAGAGGAAAGAACGCAAAGCACAGAGGCAAGCAGCTAAAACCCAAGTGTAAGTGTGTCTGTTGGGTATAGCACTTTATGCACCCTTTCTGTTGCACTTATTTCAGTGTGTGAATTTTGCTCCCTTTTACAGGTATGACGAGTATTACTACTACAGTCCCCCTCATGTACCTCCACCCCCTCCTAGAGGGCGTGGTAGGGGTGGAGCCAGAGGTGGTTATTCATACCCTCCTGATTATTACAGTTATGAAGACTACTATGACTACTATGGCTACGACTACCATGGTTACCGTGGAGGTTATGAAGAGCCCTACTATGGCTACGATGATTTCCCAGGGCGGAGTCAGCGTGGACCAAGGGGTGGACCCAGAGGGGGACGTGGGGCGGGGCCTCCTCGAGGCAGGCCTGGGTTTCCCCAGCGTGGCGGTGCCGGAGCGGCTGGAGGAGGAGGCGCAAGGAGGAGAGGAGGCGGGGTTCGAGGGGTACGTGGCCGCGGTGGGAATGTAGGAGGCAAACGCAAAGCTGATGGCTACAGCCAGCCCGATTCCAAACGCCGGCAGATTAATAATCATAATTATAACAGTAATCAGAACTGGGGCTCACAGCCAATTGCACAGCAGCCGCTGCACGGTGCCAATAGTTACGGCTACAAATCTGACCAGGAGTTTTATCAGGATTCGTATGGCCATCAGTGGAAGTAAACCAGACAGGGTTTTGTTTTGGGTTTTGTTCTTTCTCTTTTTTATTTTTATTTTTACTTTTTTGATTGGGCTTCATATAAAACATGTCAAGCTTTCAAAACATGCTTCTTGTACATATATTTTTTTTAAAGCTCCTCTTGGACTTCCTGTCACACTCCTTCCACACACTGGGTTATGTTTTATTTGTAATTTGTTTTATGATTAAGTCCTTCCTTTTAATCAAATTTGGAGGAAAAAAAGATATAAACCTATACAATGTGCTGAATCTTGTCTATTGGCTATTTCATGTATGTTTCTATAGCAGGTTTTGGTCTTCATGTTTTAAGTAGAAACACAAACGAGAAAAAAAACAAGATGCAAACCAAAAGAAAACAAAAAAAATTGCTCTTTGTATGTTAATGCTAGTAAAAGTAGCGTGTCTTGTTTTCTTTACATTTTGGCTTGTAATCCTTTTGCTGTCTGTCTGCTGCTCTAAATAAAAACATACACGCATAACCGTGTACAAAACTCAAAAAGTACAGATTGTGTTTCAAATTCATGTTTCGGCAAAAAAAGACAAACCCCACAAATCCCTCTGTTCTCAAATTTCTTTGCAAATTTTGACCAAAGCACCTTGTTGGATGAAAAGGACGTCAGGTTTGCCTTCATTAGCCTGTCTGTCTGTCTTATTCTCTTTGCATGCCTCAGATTTCTGTACTTGTATCCACTCCGCCACAGGCCCTGTGTGTGATTGTGGTGCTGTACGGGAGATTTTTTTTTTTTTTTTTTTTTTTTTTTAATTTTTATTTATTTTTTTTTTTATAAAAACACTTCCCTCTCCATGATTTTGTGCGAAAATGCACGGTTTGCCCCAAAATCCTCTCAGCATTGAACCATGTTAGTAATCGTTGTCCTGCATGACCCCTTTCTATTTTCTGCATAGTTTCATTTTTTTCTCTGCTTCCCTGCTGCAGTTAAGTAAAGTTTGCAGTTCTGCTGGTGTCCAGCAGGGGGCAAAGAAGGGGCTGTGAGCGCTGTGCATGCTCTTAGCAGGAGTGACTGAGTGCTCTGATTGGTCTAGTGTTTTTTATTTATGTATTCAGCTGATTTCTCTCTCTTTCTCTGTGTGTGTTCATTCATAAATGTGGATCTAATCATTCTTCCTCTTGTCACCTGACTAGCAGGGAAAGGCCCTGAGAACGGCGCTGACAAACCCCTCTGAGTGAAGAGTGGCCTATTAAAGCGCAGCTTCCTCTCAGACGACACCGGAGGACACGGCGGTAAGATGCACTTCCTGCCGTCCAAGTTCTGCTTCCTGCCTTACAGGAGACAAAAAGACCCCCTGCCGCCTACACTATGAGCCATGAATTCACTTTAATGTGTCCAAAAACGGCACCCTGTACACTACACTCTGCAAACCTTGTGCACTATGAATGCTTGCATTCAGTGTGTCCCAATCCATGCGTCCTAAACACTACAGTCCTGTGCGAGTGCATTCCGACTATACATCCATTATTCAGTTCACCAGTGATCCTTTGTAGGCATCCCCTAACCTTCTCATACATTTCAGAGTTCTCACCAATGGTTTCGTGTTAGCGTCCTAACACCATATGTACTGTACAGTCCATGACTTTAATCGGGGTGTTCCAAACCATATACCTCACGTTATGCAATTCACCACTGGTTCATTGTGGGTGTGCCCCACCCACACACCTGACCAACAGTCTACTGTTGGTCTCGAGTTGTGTCCAAACCACACAGCTTACACTCTACATTTCACTTGCAAGATGTCTCATATCAAATACTGCATGCACTATGCAGTGGATCAGTGTGGGTGTGCCCCAACCATACACAATATGCTACACAGTCCATCAGTTCACTGGGGGAGGGGTGTCCTAAACCAAATATCACATACTTTGGAAGTTCAGTGGAGGTGTGTCCCAAATCTCACACCTCATACACTGTAAAGTCTACAGATAGTAAAGTGTGTTTGACAGCCACACACCTCATACACTGTAGAGTCCAGTCAGTTGACATCTCGTACACTATACAGTCCACACTCAAGATCCAGGACATTATGGGTATTTCATGTATACTGTCATTGGTGGCAGTGTAGAGCACTATGTAGTGAGCAGGGTGCTATTTCAAATGTGTTGGTCGTTTAATTTCCCCAAAGAGCCAAGTGGAGAAGTTCCTCATTCTGTAAATAAATCTTTGCACTATTTTATGTAACTTTTAAAATTCTATTTACATTGTGTTTACTGCAGATGTCCATGTTGGTGCTGTAGATAGAAAGCGTGCACTAGTCATTATGAACATGTGAACAGATCACGTAAATGGGTGATGAAAGTTTTACACTGTGTGTGTGAGAGAGAGAGCTTTGCATCTGAGGCTCTGATCATATCTGGGGGGGGGGCTTTTTAATTTATTAATTTTTTTCTTTTCTTTTTTTTTTAAATAGTTATTGTAATATTTAATGTCTTAGGTTACCTAAGCAGTGTAAAGTGGTTCCATTGGGAACCTGATTTGTTTCTGATGAATAGTGTAAATTATCTACCTCAGTTTGGAGGTCATGTACAGACAATTTACTGCGCACCCAGGCTTTTCTACTGGTTTCTAAACATTTATGCACAGGGATGACGACCTACCGTCTGTCTGCTGTATTATACTTCTGTTAGAAAGCCATTGTCCCCTGCCTGAATGACTGACTGTGAGTGAAAGAGAGAAACTCTGACGTAGAGTCTAAACACGCCTGGCCTTGCTCTCTAAGAGTGTGTTATATTTTTGGATAAATCTTTAGTGTCTGGTTTGGCTTACACAAACCAAGTATTTTATTTTTAAACATGATTTCCATTTTTGTTTAGCAAGGTGCTTTGACATGCACAACAGGCACCATGTTAAAGGGCAAGTTCAGCATTAGGACATACACAATGAATCATGTGACAGGGGGGGGGGCAGTAGTGTGCTCCTCTTTTTCAGCACCTTAAATCTTTAGCACTAGCCCAGTTGCAAGTCATTCCACATGTCAATCACATACTTCAGCAGATGACAGGGGAGTGTTATCAGCAACTTGAATGTTTGCTGTGTGAGATGTCTTGATACTGTATTTCCTTATAGGTGCCACTTTTATTTCATGTCTTAATCTACAGCCATGTTAATTCTAGGGTGTTATTCTACTATTGTTGGCACACATGCTGGTGTGTTCTAGGTTTAACAGGGTGAATCAGGAGAATAAGTCGACGTCCTGTTAGACTGTTTTATTTAAAGATGTCAAATTTGAAAAAAAAAACTGTTGACCCCTGGTGCTTTTTCTTTATATATATATATATATATATATATATATATATATTATATATGTATGTGTGTGCGCGTGTGTGAGAGTGAGAGAGATATTACACACTTGCAAATAAAATGTTTTTTTTTTACAGGAGGAGTGGCTTGTTTGTGTTTTTGTGTATTCCAGCTGAAGTTATTTCAGATCCCATAATTGGAGAAACGAAATATTGCGGACGTTTTGTGAAATGATGTGTAGGATATAAACCAGTGATGGTCAATAACTGAATGAGATGATCCCCTCATACAAATTGCACAATTGCCATTGGTTTGCCTTTATCTGCCTTGGGGCTGTGAGATCCCACCCACTATGTGGCTTCTACTGGTAACTGTTAAAATATAAACTAAATAATGCTGTCATTTTGTAGGCCACACTACATTTGTAAAAACTTTTTTTTTCCCCAAATATCAAATTCAGCAAACAATATTTGCTACATCAAACAATGATCAGTGTTTTTCTTCCATTTTTTTTAAAGTTGTGTGCAGAGAATTGAAATGTCTTACTGCATGTGTGTAATAGGACTGCTGCAAGGATATTACAGTGGGTGCCTTTAATTTAGGCCATGCACTGTATTTACAGATCAGAACACTGTATAACATAAGATTTCTATTGGCCAAACTATACTATTGATATGTAACCAACTCCTGCTAAATTGGCCTGTACAACGTTTGACATTTTTAGACACTTGTACAAAAGTCTTCTCTGATGACGTGTGGTTTAATTTGAAATATGGTCATTTTAAATAATGAAAGCATCCATTGCTCAGAAATCATCAGACAATAATGGTGTAACTTCCATCATGTTCCCGCTTCATCTGACTTGAGAGTTCTTGTGTGTGAAAATGTAGCAGACTCCTGCAGAGGGTGGATTCGACATTTCAAGGAGATATTTTATACCCTGCATTAATAGTAATAGGTAGAGATGTTTATTGACTTTGTTTAGTATTTTAAAAAGAAAGTGAAGAGACAACTAAGGAATTATACTAAGCTATACATGTGCATATACCTGTACACATACGTACAGGCATGTCTTGTATATCTATCAACATATACATATTCACACCTATACACAGAAGGGTGACTATGTCAAAGATGCATGATGTACGCTGAGTAAGAGGTTGAATCTTAATTATAAGTTGCGTGGTGCTAAAATGTGATGTTTGAGACCGGCTCTAAACATGAGTATTGTACTTTCCAGACAGATGGTCTGAATGATGTTTGTGTCATAGTGTTGGTGGTTGGGTTACATGTTTAACAGCTTGAGGGTAAAAGTCGAGTCCGTTAGATTTTGTTGTCAGTGTCCTGTACCCTTTTTCAGGTGGGAGAGGAGAAAAGGGGGTGTGTAGGGTCCCTGATAATTCCACTGTCTAGATTTTGTAGTCTCAGTGTAAATGTCACTGAGGGAGGTAGCGTACCTGTAGTTCCAATTACCCGCTCTGCTCTTCACCACCTGCTGCAAGGCCTTCCTATCCTTTGCAATACAGCTGCTAAACCACAGTGTGGATAAGAAGTCTATGGTAGAGCAGTAAAAGTTCAGTAGGGGTTGGGTAGGCAGGCTTGTCAGAGATCTGAGGAAGTACTTCCTTTGTTGTGCTTTCCCCACCTGGTGGGAGATGTTTGTGGTCCAGGAGAAGTCAGCAGAGATGTAGACTCCAAGAAACTTGAACCATTCCACCCTCTCTGCCTGCTCTCCATCAATGTAGAAGGCCAAGATCCCAATAAGTCCATTATCATCTCCTTGGATTTGCATGTGTTTAGTTCCAGGTTACTGTTGTCGCATCATTGCCACAGATTCAGGACCTCCTTCCTGTAGGCTGACTCGTTATCCATAATCAAACTTATGGTGTTGCTGGTATGAGTGGGCAAATAGTCGTGTGTGAAAAGGGAGAAGAGGAGAGGGCTAAGAATACACCCCTGTGGTGTGCCTGTGTTCAGGATGAGAGTGGAGGAAATGTGTTCTCCTATCCTGATGTTCTGAGGTCTGTTACTGAGGAAGTCCAGCATTCCTGTGCACAGCGATCTCCCTAGGCCTAGATTGCCCATGTCTGAACCAGTTTATGTGGTTGAACTGTGTTAAAAGCAGAGCTCAATCTATGAACAGCATCCTTCACATAGGGATTGCTGCTGTCCAGGAGCATGTAGGGCTGAATCGATGGCGTCCTTTGTTTACCTGTTTGCTCTGTATGAAAACTGAGGTAGATTGAGCTCATCAGGGATGGCAGTCTTGATGTAAGACAAGTCTCTTAATACATTTGATGATAATGGGGGGGTTCCGGCAATTGGGCTGTAGTCAAATAGGCAGTGTGCTGTGCTCTTCTTAGGCACTGGAATGATCGTGGTGGTTTTGAAATATTAGCTGTAAAGTGGATAAAACTCTGACCTGGCAGACAGAAACAAAACTTTACTGTGAATTGTTATGCATGTATGGCGCTGCCAAAGAGGTGATCCTTATGTTTATTTTTTTCTGTAAATATGTAACTTTTCCTCCATGCAACACAGTGCTGTAAAAGTGTGGGCATGGTGGCATAGTGATGAGCATGTCCACTTCACAGCATGAAGGTCCTGAGTTTGAGCCCAGATTTCTGTGTAGAGATTACATACATGACCCATGCTTGCATAGGTTTTTTTGCAGGTACTCGGGTTTTCTCTTACCATCCAAAGTCATGCACGTTAGGCTAATTGATTGTTCCAAATTGCACCTAGGTGTGAGTGACTGTGTGTTGTCCTTGTGATGATCTGGAAAATTGCTCAGAGAGTACCTTGTTTTCATCCAGATTTGGTTGGGATGAGCACCAGCCTCCCTACGACTCAGAAAAGATTAAGCAGTACAGGAAATCAGAATACTTTATTGATTCTAGAGGAAATTGTGTGCACACAGTTGCTCCATACAAGTACATTGTGATAAAGATAAGGTCTCACGTAAGAAAATGGAAGGAAAAGACACACACGTACGTCTGTGTGTGTATACAGGAATCCCTCATTTTTCGCGGTTAATGGGGACTGAGTAATGGTTGGTCAGGAGCGTAAGCCTACGAGCATGGATGCAATTCTCATACACAGAGATGAATTAACTATCTGCTCAGATTGGCGCAATCTACCTACCATGCATACTCGGTTAAGCAAAGAGAGTTTGTAAAATGAATGAAAAACTGAATCCATAAAAGAAAGAGAACTCTCCGCTCTGCTGGTGATTCACATCAGTGCAGGCTGAGTACTAAACGAGTTCAGTGGCACCCTTGCTCACTTGAAAGATCGGAAATCCGTATAACCCGCGCCTTGTTTCAAGCACAAAGCAAGTAAACTACTATAGTTATTGAGGACCTCACATATTGTAAGCGTTGAGTGGCTGTTTTAAGCTTCATGTAAAGTTAGTCAATTCAGCTTCATGTAATGTGACTCACCCCAGCTTCATGTAAAGTGATCATCCATCGACCATCGGAACCATTTAAAAGCAGAAAGATTGCATCATAGAGAATGTTAAAGGTTATATCTGATACTATATTTGATATTTGACGAGTGAATTTGATTAAAATTTATCTATTTGAAATTATTTTGCTTTAATTTACTTGAAATTATTGTTGATATTTGATATATTTGATATTATTTTGCAATGTTATGTTTATAATAATTGATTTAGGGGTGTTTGAGATACGGTAATGGTATAATGGTATTTATGGACGTATAGTACAGTATGAGCGTCATACGTCACTGGAACAACTTAAGTTCACTTTCAACTTGCGTTCGGCCCTCCGATACCAATTAAAAACGTAAGCGGGGGAGAGTGTATATCCACCCACACGATGTTCCAAAAAATATATACACTCTAAATAGTTGTAAACTAAAACTTGTGTGTGTGTGTGTGTGTGTGTGTGTGTGTGTATTATTTATATACACAGGTCCTTCTCAAAGAATTAGCATATTGTGATAAAGTTCATTATTTTCTGTAATGTACTGATAAAAATTAAACTTTCATATATTTTATTCATTACACACAACTGAAGTAGATCAAGCCTTTTATTTTAATATTGATAATTTTGGCAAAAAAGAAAAGAAAAATCCCTATCTCAAAAAATTAGCATATTTCATCCGATCAATAAAAAAACTTTTAATTCAAAAAACGTCAACCTTCAAATAATCATGTTCAGTTATGCACTCAATACTTGGTCGGGAATCCTTTTGCAGAAATGACTGCTTCAATGCGGTATGACATGGAGCCAATCAGCCTGTGGCACTGCTGAGGTGTTATGGAGGCCCAGGATGCTTCAATAGCGGTCTTAAGCTCATCCACAGTGTTGGGTCTGGTGTCTCCCAACTTTCTCTTCACAATATCCCACAGATTCTTTATGGGGTTCAGGTCAGGAGAGTTGGCAGGCCAATTGAGCACAGTAATACCATGGTCAGTAAACCAGTGGTTTTGGCACTGTGAGCAGGTGCCAAGTCGTGCTGAAAAATGAAATCATCTCCATAAAGCTTTTCAGCAGATGAAAGCATGAAGTGCTCCAAAATCTCCTGATAGCTAGCTGCATTGACCCTGCCCTTGATAAAACACAGTGGACCAACACCAGTAGCTGACATGGCACCCCAGACCATCACTGACTGTGGGTACTTGACACTGGACTTCAGGCATTTTGGCATTTCCTTCTCCCCAGTCTTCCTCCAGACTCTGGCACCTCAATTTCCAAATGACATGGAAAAGTTGCTTTAATCCGAAAAAGGTACTTTTGGACCACTGAGCAACAGTCCAGTGCTGCTTCTCTGTAGCCCAGGTCAGGCGCTTCTGCCGCTGTTTCTGGTTCAAAAGTGGCTTGACCTGGGGAATGCGGCACCTGTAGCCCATTTCCTGCACACGGTTATGCACGGTGGCTCTGGATGTTTCTACTCCAGACTCAGTCCACTGCTTCCACAGGTCCCCCAAGGTCTGGAATCGGCCCTTCTCCACAATCTTCCTCAGGGTCCGGTCACCTCTTCTGGTTGTGCAGCATTTTCTGCCACACTTTTTCCTTCCCACAGACGTCCCACTGAGGTGCCTTGATACAGCACTCTGGGAACAGCCTATTCGCTCAGAGATTTCTTTCTGTGTCTTACCCTCTTGCTTGATGGTGTCAATGATGGCCTTCTGGACAGCAGTCAGGTCGGCAGTCTTACCCATGATTGCGGTTTTGAGTAATGAACCAGGCTGGGAGTTTTTAAAAGCCTCAGGAGTCTTTTGCAGGTGTTTAGAGTTAATTTGGTTGATTCAGATGATTAGGTTAATAGGTGGTTAATAGGTCGTTTAGAGTACGTGATATGCTAATTTTTTGAGATCGGGATTTTGGGTTTTCATGAGCTGTTTGCCAAAATCATCAGTATTAAAACAATAAAAGACCTGAAATATTTCAGTTGGTGTGCAATGAATCTAAAATATATGAAAGTTTCATTTTTATCAGGACATTACAGAAAATAATGAACTTTATCAGAATATGCTAATTTTTTGAGGACTAGTATATACACACACACACACAGTAGGCCCCAGTTATTCATGGAGGTTCGGTTCCGGCCCCTCCCTTGAAGATAATCTGCAAGTTCTGTACCAGGAAGTCAAACCTCATATATCATATTACACATGCAAGTAATCAACCAGAAGTAAAATACTATGTATCAATTATATGTGTTAAAATATGCTTCTTAAACACATCTATAGACAGTTTTACTCATTAATACAGTATTAATGTAGTAAAATGTAGTAACGATTAATAAAAACTTTAATTTTGTACTGTGATATTATTAATAAAATGTATAACCATTATACATCGTATATACTGTGTGTGTGTGTGTGTGTATATATATATATATATATACACACACACACACACACACTAGTGTATATAATATACCTTCTTTTCCTTTTGGATTTTCCCTTTAGGGATCGCCACAGCGAATCGTCTGCCTCCATCTCACCCTATCCTCTGAATCTTCTACTCTTACTCCAACTAACTTCATGTCCTCCTTCACCACATCCATAAATTTTCTCTTTGCTCTTCTCGGCACTCTATCATATGCTTTTTCCAGCTCCACAAAAGCACAATGCAGCTCCCTCTCACCTTCTCTGTACTTCTCTATTAACATCCTCAAAGCAAACACTGCATCTGTTTTTCACAAATGCCGAGCTCTGCCCTTAGTCTAGCTTCAACTATTCTTTCCCATAACTTCGTCGTCTGGCTCATCAACTTTGTCCCTCTGTAGTTGCCACAACTCTGCACGTCTCCCTTGTTCTTAAAAATAGGCACTATCACACTTCTCCATTCTTCCAGCATCTGCTCACTCTCTAAGACCTTATTGTCTTCTTCACCTTCCTCACCATCAGTGTCATCCTGCACACCACCTTCCTATGCTTTTGGCAACACTACCCACTACTACTTTGCAATCACTGACTTTAATCAAATTACATCGCCTACACAAGATGAATACACACCATTTCTCTTCCCATCCATGCGATGAAAAAACAGCTTAAACTCTGCTCCTAAGCTTCTTGCGTTGCTACCTTCCCACCTGGTCTGGACACACAGTATGTTCACCTTCCTCCTCTGCATCATGTCAGCCAGCCCTCTACCTTTTCCTGTCATAGTTCCAACATTCAAAGTCCCTACTCTCAGTCCTAGACGCATGCCTTTCCTCTTCTCTCTCCGCCTACGGACACGCCTCCCACCTCTCCTTCGACCAACAGTAGTCCAATTTCCACCAGAACCCTGTTGGTTAACAGCACTGATGGCAGTCGTTGTTAACTCGGGCCTTGACCAATCCGGTATGAAATTCGTAATTTTGGTCATTCACATAACAATTTTGGCAGAAGTTTTACGCTGGATGCCCTTCCTGTAGCAACCCTCTGCATTTATTCGGGCTTGGGACCGGCATGAGGGTGAGCACTGGCTTGTGCACCCCCTCACGGCTGCATTTTATGTGTATATAGAAAAGAACATGAAGTGCAATACAGTAAAATGGTTTGATAATTTGAATAAACATACACGTACAGCACTGTGGGGGCAGTGGTGGTATAGGGCGCTGGATCGCTGATCCAAAGGTTGCGGGTTCGCGTCCCACTCTCCACAAGGTTGTCACTGTCCCCCCAGTGCAGCTAACTGGGTTATCAAAGGCAGGCCATGTCTCTCACTGTCTATGGTGAGAGGCATGTAAAAGAACCATTGCTGACTTTCGTAAAGGGTAGGCTGCAAAGTCATCAGCGTGTTTCTGTCCCTTGCTAAAAAGGGTTGTGACAGGAAGGGCATCCGACGTAAAAACCTCTGCCAAATCAAACGTGCGAATCAGGTGATTCGCTGTGGCGACTCCCGAGTAAAAGGGAAAAAGACGACGACATACAGGTACAGCACTGTATTGCATATTTCTAGTTAAAAATGCTTATCAGACGCCCACTAGAGGGAGGCATTGTATTATTTATTGTACTGTACCTAAAGAACATAAAAGTGTGACGTAATGAGCTTTCAGCCGGACCCAGAATGCAGGAGACAGCATGAGGTGTCAGAGTGGATTTATTATTAAAAGGGGAAGCACTTAAGCAGAGTGTTTTAACTACAGTAGTGGTGATGAAGAAAAAACACAAGCAATATTAAACACTGGAACCAGAGAGAACACAGGGAAGCAAGGACGTGATGTGAGACAATCTTGTGGCGCAGAGGTGAGTGTGTGGTTGGTGCTTATAGGGAGTAGATGAGAGGACTGAATTCAGGTGTGAACTGTATTCAGCCTGAGCAGCTCAAGCACCCCGTCAGCTGGAACGGGCAGAAAACAGAGTTAGAGAATATGTACAAAGAAGCAGGGACGTGATGTGAGTTAATCCTCTGACACAGAGGTGAGCGTGCTTGTGTTTATTGGGAGTAGATGAGAAGAGTGAATTCAGGTGTGAGCCACCCAAGCAGCTTAGCCATGCCGCTCAGCCAAAGTGGAGAGAAAACAGAGTTCGAAGCACAGCAGCCAAAACCAAAGTCCCCCAAAACAGACCATAACAAAGAGAACATAAAGGAACTTGAAGTGTAATAAATTGGATAAACAAAATAATAAGAAACATGCTACAGCACAGTACATAATATCACACACACACACAAACATTCTAAACATTAACTTAGGTACTGTACTGGAGTAATAATTGAAAAAGACTAATACTACAGTGCTTTACAACAGTTCAGATGATTATTCCTCTTCAGGCACTTCAGAGGAAACTGTCGTTTCTTCAGGAGAAAGTCTTATTTTTTCAGAAGAGACATCCGTCATTACCTTTTTCTGGCTCTTAGCCGGCGTTTGAGTGGCATCGAGCTTAACTGGTAATTAAAACACACAAAAAAGGCTCATTGACAATTTTGTGTGCGAATAAAGAAAAGGGGTGTATACATCATCTCAACCAATCAGCAGGAGGGAGAACAGCCATTGGCTGAATTTGAATCACTTGACAGTTACTTGGCAATCCTCAAATATGTGGGGGCACGAGTGCAAAACCGCGAATGGTCAAGGGTCTACTGTGTGTGTGTGTGTATATATATATATATATATATATATATATATATATATATATATTAGAGGAGTTCAGTCGCAAAACCCGCTAAATGCCATCACAAAAAAATTGAGATGGTGCTGCCAAATGGTCGATCTTGGCTCTAAGTACGAGCTTATCAAATCAAATTAGTCGCAAAGCCTGCTGTATTCCATGCATTACTGACCTGAAAACAATATATTTTTTATCAAGATCTTTTTATCATATCCACTAAACACCATTCACATAATTTACCAGAATTCGCAATATCCATTCTGCCAATGAAAATTGCGCATTAGATCATGTGACGCTCAGCATGGCGGCGCCCATGGTTAGTTGCTGAAGTGTGGTAAATTCTGGGGTTTTCTCGCTAATTTTGCAGTAGAAACATGGAGGGCTTTGATGAAATGGATGAGCCTATGATGGTTTCACCAACAGGTAAACGTAAACACTGTTGGCTGAAAAGTTCTGCCCGTTATATGGAGTTGAGGTCTAAGCGAGTGTCCATGCCGGCCCAAAAGTGATGGGGGTTAAAAAGGACTGTTAGCCCCTTAAGTGGGTTCTCTTGACATTGTTTTGCAGTTGAGACATTGTGTCTATTCTTGTCTGATGATAACAGCACCATTTTGTAATGTTTTCAGACAATTCCTTGTTCTTTGGCCATTTATTTGTATTTATAAATCCAATATGGATTTAGCAGGTTTTGCAACCAAACATAATTAGCTGTTGATGAAATTAATTAGTTAAATAAAGATGAGATTTTTTGAAATTCTGACCTTTTATTCGATGATACACTAGCATCTGTTACGATAAAAATGGATGAGAACATTAATAAAATGCTCCCTCCAAAAAACTCATTTAAAATAAAAGACCTCAAGTGGATTTAGAGGCTTTTACGTCTGAACTCTTCATATATGTATGTACATACACAAATATACATACCGAATTTAGATATATAACTATATCCATGCAGTACGCAAGTCTGAAATTAGAAATTACTAATTTGTATATAATCAGCTACAGAATGAATCCTGTCAGTGAGTGTTATGTACAATATATAGTCCAACATAAATATATAACAATGTACTAGTCCTTCTCAAAAAATTAGCATATTGTGATAAAGTTCATTATTTTCTGTAACGTACTGATAAAAATGAAACTTTCATATATTTTAGATTTATTGCACACCAACTGAAATATTTCAGGTCTTTTATTGTTTTAATACTGATGATTTTGGCATACAGCTCATGAAAAACCAAAAATTCCTATCTCAAAAAATTAGCATATCATGAAAAGGTACTCTAAACGAGCTATTAACCTAATCATCTGAATCAACTAATTAACTCTAAACACCTGCAAAAGATTCCTGAGGCTTTTAAAAAAACTCCCAGCCTGGTTCATTACTCAAAACTGCAATCATGGGTAAGACTGCCGATGTGATTGCTGTCCAGAAGGCCATCATTGACACCCTCAAGCAAGAGGGTAAGACACAGAAAGAAATCTCTGAGCGAATAGGCTGTTCCCAGAGTGCAGTATCAAGCCACCTCAGTGGGACGTCTGTGGGAAGGAAAAAGTGTGGCAGAAAACGCTGCACAACCAGAAGAGGTGACCGGACCCTGAGGAAGATTGTGGAGAAGGGCCGATTCCAGACCTTGGGGGACCTGTGGAAGCAGTGGACTGGGCTACAGGTGCCGCATTCCCCAGGTCAAGCCAGTTTTGAACCGGAAACAGCGGCAGAAGCGCCTGACCTGGGCTACAGAGAAGCAGAAATGCCAAAATGCCTGAAGTCCAGGGTCAAGTACCCACAGTCAGTGATGGTCTTGGGTGCCATGTCAGCTGCTGGTGTTGGTCCACTGTGTTTTATCAAGGGCAGGGTCAATGCAGCCAGCTATCAGGAGATTTTGGAGCACTTCATGCTTCCATCTGCTGAAAAGCTTTATGGAGATGAAGATTTTCATTTTTCAGCATGACCTGGCACCTGCTCACAGTGCCAAAACCACTGGTAAATATGGTTTACTGACCATGGTATTACTGTGCTCAATTGGCCTGCCAACTCTCCTGACCTGAACCCCATAGAGAATCTGTGGGATATTGTGAAGAGAAAGTTGAGAGACACCAGACCCAACACTGTGGATGAGCTTAAGGCCGCTATCGAAGCATCCTGGGCCTCCATAACACCTCAGCAGTGCCACAGGCTGGTTGCCTCCATGCCACGCCGCATTGAAGCAGTCATTTCTGCAAAAGGATTCCCGACCAAGTATTGAGTGTGTAACTGAACATAATTATTTGAAGGTTGACTTTTTTTTATTAAAAACACTTTTTTTATTGGTCAGATGAAATATGCTAATTTTTTGAGATATGGATTTTTGGTTTTTCTTTACTTTTTTGTCAAAATTATCAATATTTAAACAATAAAAGACTACTTCAGTTGTGTATAATGAATCTAAAATATATGAAAGTCTAATGTTTATCAGTACATTACAGAAAATAATGAACTTTATCCCAATATGCTATTTTTTTGAGAAGGACCAGTATGTTGTTGCTATATGGAGGACTTATACAGTTTAATGGCTGCAGGTTGGATTGATTTCCTGTCTGGCTCAGGACAGCATTTAGGTGGTATCAGTCTCTCACTGAACCTGCTCCTACAACTAATCAGCAGGTTGTGAAGCGGGTGGAAGGTATTGTGCAATATCGTCTATATTTTTGACAGTATTCTCCTCTCTGACACAATTGTCAGAGAGTCCAGTTCCATTGTCCCTTTACTGGCCTTGTGGCTCAGTTTGTTCGGTCTGTTTTAGTCTGCAATATTCAGCCAGCTGCCACAGCATGCAACGTCATATTGGATAGTGCTGGCCACAACACTGAGAACATCCTGTGTCGTGTCCTACAGATGTTAAACGACCTTAACTTCCTCAAAACATAGAGACAGCTCTGGCCCTTTTTATATAGTGCGATAGTATTCTTAACTCATTCCAGTTTACCGTCAATATGAACGCCGAGGTTTTTGTAATCCTCCTGCATTTCAAAATTGTAGCCCTGAGTGGAAATGGGTCACTGGTGTTGTGGATCAACTAAAATCCACTATCAGTTCTTTGATGTTTGTCACATTAAGATGCAGATGATTCCACTAACGCCATGTGGTGAAGGAATCCACCACAGCCCGACACTCCGTCTCATCACCTCTACTGATACATCCGACTACAGCAGAGTCACGAGAAAACTTCTGAAGATGGCATGTCTTTGTGCAGCAGCTGAAGTCTACGAACAGCATCCTCACATGAGTGAGTGATGTAAGGTCTTTTCTTTATAATAATGTCAACAGAATGCAGTAAATACAGTACAGGATTGTAAAAACTGAATGATATCCTGTCTTGTAATCAATCCCCAACACAAAGGACTGTGTAACTTCATTAGAACTGAAGTCCCTAAACCACACAAGAAAGAAGTGTTACCTTTCTCAGTCGGTGTTACCAAAGGCCTGGTCAGGGTTTTCATTCCAAAGTGCTCAGTGGTCTGAAAATTTGAGGTGGAGGCCCCAGTACCACCATACTGCCACTGCTTAATGATCTTTTCCTTTTGGCTGTTACCTTTAGGGGTCCCCACAGCAAATCATCTGCCTTCATCTCATCGAGCCTACGCATCTTCTTCTCTTACACCAATTACCTTCATGTCCTCCTTCACCACATCCATAATATAGTCTGTTGTCTTCCTCTAGGCCAATATACTCTATCCCTCCTCTGTACATGTCCAAACCATCTCAATCTAGCCTCTCTGACTGTCTCCAAAACCTCTTACATGAGTTGTCCCTCTGATGAACTCATTCCCGATCCTATCTATCCTCATTACTCCCAAAGAGAACCTCAACATTTTCATCTCTGCTACCTCCAGCTCTGCCTCCTGTCTTTTCCTCAGCGCCACTGTTTCTAAACCATAAAAACATCACTGGCCTCATCACCATTTTGTACACTTTTCTCTTCATTCTTGCTGATACCCTCCTATCACACATCACGCCGGACACTTTTCTCTATTCATTCCAACCTGGCTGCACATGCTTCATCTCTTTTCCACCCTCTCCATTGCTCTAGATTATTGAGCCTAAGTACTTAAGATCCTCCACCTTCTTTATCTCTGCTCCCTGTAACCTCACAGTTCCTCGTGGATCTTTGTCGTTCACACAGATGTATTCTATCTTACTGAGGCTAACCTTCATTCCTCTCCTTTCCAGGGCATACCTCGACCTCTAGTTTTTCCTGCACTTGTTCTCTGCGCTCACTACAGATCACAATGTCATCTGCAAACATCATAGTCCATGGAGATTCTTGTCTAACCTCAACTGTCAGCCTGTCCATCACCATAGCAAACAAGAAGGGGCTGAGAGATGACCCTTGATGCAGTCCCACCTCCACCTTAAACTCTTCTGTCACACCAACAGCACACATCACCACTGTCTTGCATCTCTCATACATGTTATGCACCACTCTAACATACTTCTCTGCCACTCCAGACTTCCTCATGCAATACCACAGTTCCTCTCTTGGCACCCTATCATATGCTATCTTATGCAAAGGCACAATGTAGCTCCCTCTGACCTTCTCTATTAACATCCTCAAAGCAAACACTGCATCTGTAGTGCTCTTTCTTGGCATGAAACCAAACTCGTTCACAAATGCTGACCTCTGCCCTTAGTCTTGCTTCCACTATTCTTTCCCATAACTTCATCATCTGGCTCATCAATTTTATCCCTCT
Source organism: Plotosus lineatus (assembly GCA_024760905.1). Taxonomy (NCBI): domain Eukaryota; kingdom Metazoa; phylum Chordata; class Actinopteri; order Siluriformes; family Plotosidae; genus Plotosus; species Plotosus lineatus. Next base: position 28,674,903 of record CM045731.1, read on the forward strand.
GTAGTTGCCACAACTCTGCACGTCTCCCTTGTTCTTAAAAATGGGCACCAGCACACTTCCATTCCTCCGGCATCCTCTCTCTAAGACCTTGTTGAATG
>CM045731.1:28682500-28695000 GCA_024760905.1 Plotosus lineatus
AAGCAGCTGATTGCTCAGTCTCTGTACAGAGCACACAATTGACCAATCAACTGCCTGAAGACTCGAATCAGTTGATTAAATGAACTAAGTGAGGTCTGCTGCTGCTTGGTTTATAACAAGAACCTGCAGCCACATGGCCCTTTATGGCATGAGTTTGTCACCACCGCAACACAGCATTAACACCTGAACCTATGTGACATTAACATCTGACCTCATACAGCATTTACCTCTGACCTGTTACAACATTAACATCTGACCTGATACAGTATTAACACAACATTACCACCTGACCTGAGATGGCATTAACATCTGACCAGAAACATAATAAACTCCTGACCTGATACAACATTAAATCACCATTAACATCTTACCCTACACAGCATTAACCTTTGACATGATACATTAGCATCTGACTCAGAGTTAACACCTAACCTAATGCAGCATTATTCCCTGATCTTTTACGCTATTAAGACCTGGCCTGTGATGGCAGAACACCTGACCAGAAACAACATTAACACAGCATTAACATCTGACATGGCACAGCATTAACTCCTGACCTGTTGCAATATTAACACAGCAACATTAACCGTTGACTTGTCTGTCTGTCTTCCTTTCGGCTTTTTCCCTTTCACTCGGGAGTCGCCACAGCGAATCATCTGATTCGCACGTTTGATTTGGCAGAGGTTTTTACGTCGGATGCCCTTCCTGTCACAACCCTTTATAGCAAGGGACAGAAACACACTGACGACTTTGCAGCCTACTCTTTACGAAAGTCAGCAATGGTTCTTTTACATGCCTCTCACCATAGACAGTGAGAGACATGGCCCGCCTTTGATAACCCAGTTAGTCGCACTGGGGGGGACAGTGACAACCTTGTGGAGAGTGGGACTTGAACCCCCAACCTTTGGATCAGTGATCCAGCGCCCTATACCACTAGACCACCACTGATACGGCATTAATACCCGACCCAAATATAATGTTAACGCAGCAATAACCCCTGACCTGTTGCATTATAACTTGACTTGATACAACATTAACATCGGACCCAAAACATTATTAACACAGCATTAACCCATGGCCTAATACCACATTAACAACTGACCCGATACAACATTAATACAGTTGGCCCTCTACTTACGGAAGCCTCTGAATACGAAAAATCCAGGTTACGAAAAACATTTTCCTAAATTTTCATCCTCTTTTTACGAAAAGCGCCAAACGCACCATTCAAAAATTCAAATGTGCCATTCAAAAATTCAAACAATGCACGAATTGCTCTCTCATTGGCTGTCTCTCAACATCTCAACATTGGCCAGGAGACAGCTGAACTGTACCCATACTTCCTGTTTGTCACATGCGTGAAGGAGAGTTGAACAGAAATGTTGGCTCATGAGTTTTTTTAGATTGATCATTGCAGCGTCATATTTCGTTATCCATCATGGACCCGGAAAATACAGAAAAGCAGAAATACAGTGACGGAGGCGATTATTTCGGAACGATAGAGTGCTCCGTGGGACAAGACCTCCGATCTCGCAAGGAAGCCAGTTAATATTGAATCAGGACCTCTGATCTTTCAAACAGGTACTGTAATTCCGCTTTCAATACAACATCCCAAATGCTCCGTCGGCTGCATGCGGCGTTAGGGCTGAGCCCGCATTTGACAAAACGCACCAGAGTGAGAGTTTTTTTTGTGTGTGTGTGTGTGTGTGTGTGTGTGTGTGTGAGAGAGAGAGAGAGAGAGAGAGAGAGAGAGAGAGAGAGAGAGACAGTGTGTATGTGTGTGTGTGTGTGTGTGTGTGTGTGTGTGTGTGTGTGTGTATGTGTGTGTGCGTTAATAAAAAATGTTTAATAATGGCTTAATTAAAAAATATGTTAATAAAATGTTTAAATGGTTTAATAAATAATTTTCTACATATTTCATACAAAATTGGTGAACTTTTATCGTTTTTAAAGGGTTTATGGGGTAGTCTTGGGAGCTTTGGAACGAATCACGCGTTTTTACATGTAAAATGCGCCTCTACTTACGAAAACTTCAGTATACGAAAAAGGCTCTGGAATGGATTAATTTCGTTAGTAGAGGGCCGACTGTATAACATTAACTCCTGAGCTGATAGAAGGTTTACCCCGACCCAATACATTAACACATTATCACAGCATTATCACCCAACTTGATACAGTATTAAAGCCTAACCCGAGACAGTATTTGCACAGTGTTAACACCTGACCTAATACAGTATTAACACGATATTAACACCTGAGCTGATGTTACAGTCTCTGTATTTATGTGACGTCAGGGCAACTCATGGAACACGGCAACTGAGCACAGAGGAGATCATAAAGCACTATGGTCCAAAAAGGGAATGGAAACATTTCAACAGCCTCAACACCACATTCACCAGATCTGGTACTTTTTATATACCTGTATCATTATAACCTTACCCATGAGCTTAACCATAACATAGTCAATAGGTGTGTTCTTACTCATGCTGTAACTATGACAACTTAATGTGAATATGACACACACACACACACACACACACACACACACACACACACACACACACATGCACAGCATCTCTCCTGTTCTAATAAAATTCTTCTTTTCCTTTTGGATTCTTCCCTTTTCTCAGGGGTCGCTACAGCGAATCATCTGATTCGCATGTTTGATTTGGCGTAGGTTTTTACGTCGGATGCCCTTTCTGACACAACCCTTAGCAAGGGGCAGAAACATGCTGACAGCTATGCAGCTACTCTCTACGAAAGTCAGCAATGGTTCTTTTACATGAACCTCTCACCATAGACAGTGAGAGACGTGGCCGGCCTTTGATAACCCAGTGAGCTGCACTGGGGGGACAGTGGGACTTGAAACCCCAACCTTAGGATCAGCGATCCAGCACCCTTTAACACCAGGCCACCACTGCCCTTAGAAGTACGGTATCTTATTAATGGATGGATGGATTTCCTTTCGGCTTTTTCCCTTTATCACGGGTCGCCACAGCGAATGATTCACACGTTTGATTTGGCATAGGTTTTGAGTTTTGAGGTTTTGAGTTGTCACGGCAACCAAGAGTTATCCTTTGAGTTGCAGCAGTGGTGGCTACTCTAAGACAAGGAAAACTTTTCTTCCTGTAAAATATCATCACAGACTTTGCCGGATATTTACATTATTATTACAAAGAAAGTGCTACAAAACGTTCAACTTCATGACCTGTTCTTTCAGAACCTGAAATAATTTCTTGCAAAGTGGCATTCTGATATTTGCTGGACAAATCCTTAAAAATCTACCCGGCACTGAAAGCTGAACTTCTCTGGGTTTGCTTGAAAAGTGGGTTGGTCAGGACGCTGGACTACTACATGATGATTGGAGGATTATTTGTACAGTTTTATTTAACAATTTACATTGTCACAGAGCACCTTAGTAAAAATTTAAACGAATGTCTACAATCCCCATGGTGAAGGTGTCAAGGAAAATCACCCTTAGTTATAATGTCGCGAACCTCTTTTTGATTGACAGAGATCATCAGATCTTTTCAATATTACTGGACATGCATTTCTAACAAGAAACTGGTGCTTTTATTCTGTTTTTTTGCACATTATAGAGCTTACTGTTTTTATTATTGCATATCCTACTGTGAATTAATACAGGAATACATCATGTTGGCTTTGAATTTATTGGAATTTTTCTTTCTCATGTTTATGCAGCTAAATATTACTTTTATGATAATTACTTTGACCTTCCGGGAGCTCTGCTGTGTGCCCGAGTAGTGGACATGCTGAACAAGGTAAGTACAAGCACACATGTGGTACATTTAAAATAATTAAAAAAAAATTCTATGCAGAACTGGTTTATTTTACATATAAAGTTTGTTTTTAATAAACAGAAAGGAAAGAAAGTTACAGCAGACTTTTGGAAGGATATGGTGGCTGCCATTGATCACAACTACAACACGTCTGCTTTCAGAGGTATTCCATTTATTTTATCTTGCTAACCTTTAGTTTAGGATAAAAAAGAGAATATATTCTAAGATGAAAGGTACAGGGGATTTTTTTTTATCAGCACTTCAAATGTGAAAAACAGGACAGATAAATCTTCATGAAGAACACTCAGACACTCGCGACACTTTAACTTTTATTTCTGGTTGATCACATTGAAGTACATCATGCGTTAGTTAGACCTCATGCAGTATCAATACTGCAAATAAATGCATACTTTTTTATTCCAACATATTTGGATATATATAGAATTTGATGCTCCAGAAATTTTATAGAGGAAAAAAAAATCAAGTTTCATAGACAGAAGCACACAACATATTAAAACCTGCAAGAGCAACTACAGGGCATCGTGTTCCTGAATGATTTAGCACTAAGTGAATTCAGTGTTTGTTTCTGAAAATAAAAAAAATCCTTTCTTGCACATGGACAGACATTTGGCTGACAAAATACATGTATTACTAAATATGGAAAGACTGTGAAGAACGGTGTTCAAAGAAAATTTAGTTTACTTAAAAAAAAAAAAAAAAGGTTTCATTTAGCATCTCGATCACGTTGAGGCAATCAAGAAACCAGTGAAAGAACAGTGGACACTATCATCAGCGTAGATGCCATTGGACTGGTCATCTGGAACCTGGACATAGACAGAATCGCCCATATGGAGCATCAGTACAGTACTACCTGACATCTGATCCAGGAAACCCTTATTATACTCATCATAGGAGACCACAACTTGCTCATTGTTTTTGTAAAGTGCAACCAGGGCGTTTGCCCCATTGACATGCATGTGAAAGACAAAATAATAAAATCCAGGAACCTGGCAAGTAAACACACCAGTGCTAGGGTCATAGTGGTTCTCTCCATTGTACACAATGCGATCGAACACAATTGGCGTTCCTGCGTTCGGGTAAGCTCTGGTCAAAAGTGCAGTAAACGCTGACATGGGTGATTTGATCAGCTCATGACTGACTGGGATCACCTCAGATTTAATGGGCATGCTTTTTTCATTGTAATAAACAACCTCACCTGGTGGACCAGGTGGGCCAGGGGGTCCAGCTGGACCTGGACGACCATCCTGACCTCTGACACCAGGGTTTCCTGGAGAACCTTGTGGTCCAGAAAACCCTTTTGTTACAAGTCCTGCTGGGCCAGGGGGTCCAGGAGGTCCAGGAATACCTTTGGCTCCTGGGGGTCCATTTATTCCTGCTGGCCCCATTGGTCCTCTTGCTCCAGGAAGACCATTTTCACCCCTGCTGCCAGACATACCTTGTGGACCAGTATGGCCTTTCATGCCTGTTGGACCCATAGCGCCTGGACTACCGGGTGCTCCTGTATAACCTCGTTCACCTTTGGCACCCTGATATCCTGTTGCACCAACAGGACCTTGAGGACCTGGAGCACCTGTAATACCTGGTTTGCCTGTAAAACCCTGTGCTCCTTGATCTCCCTTTTGACCTTTAGCACCCGGGGCCCCAATAATACCTGCATCACCTTTTTGTCCCTGCCGCCCTGCCTCACCTGTAAATCCCCTATCACCCTGTGGACCAACGGGACCCAGTGGTCCCACAGCACCTGGCTGACCTGTAAAACCGATCGCACCTGGTTCTCCTTTTTGTCCTGGTGTACCTGAGGTACCAGGGGCACCTCTGTTTCCTGGAATTCCAGGTACTCCAGGTTTACCAACACCTGAGAGTCCAGGAGCTCCAGGTTGTCCAGCTGGTCCCTGAAAACCTTTGTGTCCCATTGGGCCAGGTAAACCAGGAGCACCATTTTGACCTGGCTTACCTGGTGCCCCTATACCCGGAGGCCCTGTGTGTCCCTTTGGACCTTGTGCACCCATTGGACCGGGGGCCCCATCTCTGCCTGGCATACCTGACTTTCCAGGTTCCCCCGGGTATCCAGATGGACCAGGCTTTCCAATTCCTGGTTGACCAGGCTGACCTGGAGGACCCACTGGACCCATTGGGCCAGGTCCACCAGGACGTCCTTGTACACCATGACCTGCTTCACCTTTCTGTCCTGGTAGGCCAGGAGTTCCTGGAAGTCCTCTGTCACCAGGTTCTCCCCTCGGTCCCATTGCTCCAGGTAAACCATGAGGTCCTGGCTTACCAGGTGCAGAGAAACCAGCAGGACCTGAACTGCCAGGGGATCCTGGAAGTCCTCTTGGTCCTTGGGGTCCTACTGGTCCAGGATGTCCTCTTTCTCCAGGCATTCCATTAATACCTGGTTTTCCTGGTCCACCTGGGGTTCCAGGCTTTCCAGGTGCAGAATATCCGGATGGTCCTGATGGTCCAGGAGGTCCTCTTGGTCCCTGCTGACCCATCACACTCATTCCTGGAGCACCTGGGGCACCAGGTGGACCCGGAGGGCCAGGTTCACCCGGGATACCAGGAGCACCTGTAAGTTCTAAAGAGTAAAAATATGGTTAGAAAGGATGACATGACCCCAGAACATTTTAGGCATTCCACATGCTATGTCAAATAATAGAATCAAAGGTTCAGCTCTAACATATGTTGAAATATATAAACAGTGATGTTCTGATATCCTAATGTGATGTGTGTAGATGAGTTTAATTTATGATATGTTTGAAGATTAATTTATTTAGTATGACCTGCATCCCGCAGGGTTTCAGAAGTGTAGTGAAAGTCAAACAATCCACACACAATTCTTCCACATTTTGCTCACCTCAGTTAAGGCTAAAAGCTTCTCAGCTCCTGGGGTTAAGCCATTTGATTTAGAAATGTGATTGAAGTGTGTTTTCTAACAGGATTGGACTCTAAATTACATCTTATGCACTTCCACACAGAATGAATGACTGGTGTTTACATCTTGTGTTTTATTGGGTATAAACCTCATGGGTGTGTGTGTGTGTGTGTGTGTGTGTGTGTGTGTGTGGTTTTTTAGATTTATTGGAAAATTTCACACAAACATTCATTTTTGACTTTTCCTGCATAATTTCTCTTGACCACCCCATAATTTAAGATAATTTTCTTGAGTAAACTGGGCAGTGGTTCAGGCTATAGTTTATGTGGACTTTATTTTGGGATAATCTCACGCCGAGACCGAGACTGGGGCACCCCATTCAAAAGTTACACACATGAAGTGCAGTTTTGCCTTAAACAGAGGTACAGTCGGCCCTCGACTTACAAAAACCTCTGAATACGAAAAATCCAGGTTACGAAAAACATTTTCCTAAATTTTCGCCCTCTGTATACGAAACAACCTCTTCTTACGAAAAGCGCCAAACGCACCATTCAAAAATTCAAATCACAGTGACACCAAAAAGAAGAAGCGGGCTCTGTTATCAATCGAAGTGAAGCAGGAGATAATAAAAAAATACGAAAGTGGGATGCGGTAGAGTGAAATCGCAAAGGAGTATGGCCGAAACCCCTCTACAATCGGGACGATATTGAAGCAGGAGACCTTAAAAGCGGAGATACAGTGACAGAGGCGATTATTTTGGAAAAAGTAACCGCCATATTAAGGACCTCGTGAAGGAGGATGGGGGTGGGGGTTCTTCAGACCAGCAACCCCCGGACTTTAAAGTGTTGCATGGGTGGTTCGAGAGATTTAAAAAAAGGTAAATAATTTTCTTTTACTTTTAACACATTTAATACATATTTCATACAAAATTGGTGTACTTTTATAATTTTTAAAGGGTTTGTAGGGTAGTCTTGGGAGCCTTGGAACGAATCACGTGTTTTACATGTAAAATGCACCTCTACTTACGAAAACCCCAGGTACTGGAACGGATTAATTTCTTCAGTAGAGGGCTGAGTGCATTCCTCACTTATACTCAGTTCTGATACTGATCTTAAGTGTATGTTGCGCTCATGCTTTCTTTTATGTGAGGAGCAGTGAAGTCCAGCGCCACCAATTGACAGTTTTCTGGAACTACAACATGCGGAAATTTATGTTTTGTCTGTAAATACATTATTATTAAGAACATAAATAATTTTAAAGATATAAACCATGACAATAATCATTAACATCCATTTAAAATCTATGCAAAGTTTGTTTTTTTCCACAAAGAGAACAGCAGAGGGAGACACGTCCTCATCAGATAAATTGGTTTTCTTCAATAAAATGGCAAATGAAAAATGTGGGGCAACCCCTCTCCACACACATATTTACACATATTTATTTGCACTAGAGTAACTATGTGAGATGGAGATAAGTCTGCCTCTGTTATGCTAAATAATGAACACGGAAACAATTATTCACCAATTGTGGGGTAGATGTTGCTGAATAGTATACAGGTCCATTTAAAAAAATTAGCATATTGTGCAAAAGTTCATTATTTTCTGTAATGTACTGATAAAAATGAAACTTTCATATATTTTAAATTCATTGCACACCAACTGAAATATTTCAGGTCTTTTATTGTTTTAATACTGATGATTTTGGCATACAGCTCATGAAAACCCAAAATTCCTATCTCAAAAAATTAGCATATCACGTTCAGGTAGTCTAAACGAGCTATTAACCTAATCATCTGAATCAACCAATTAACTCTAAACACCTGCAAAAGATTCCTGAGGCTTTTAAAAACTCCCAGCCTGGTTCATTACTCAAAACCGCAATCATGGGGAAGACTGCCGACCTGACTGCTGTCCAGAAGGCCATCATTGACACCCTCAAGCAAGAGGGTAAGACACAGAAAGAAATCTCTGAGCGAATAGGCTGTTCCCAGAGTGCTGTATCAAGGCACCTCAGTGGGACGTCTGTGGGAAGGAAAAAGTGTGGCAGAAAACGCTGCACAACCAGAAGAGGTGACCGGACCCTGAGGAAGATTGTGGAGAAGGGCCGATTCCAGACCTTGGGGGACCTGTGGAAGCAGTGGACTGGGCTATAGGTGCCGCATTCCCCAGGTCAAGCTACTTTTGAACCAGAAACAGCGGCAGAAGCGCCTGACCTGGGCTACAGAGAAGCAGCACTGGACTGTTGCTCAGTGGTCCAAAAGTACTTTTTTCTGATGAAAGCAAATTTTGCGTGTCATTCGGAAATCAAGGTGCCAGAGTCTGGAGGAAGACTGGGGAGAAGGAAATGCCAAAATGCCTGAAGTCCAGTGTCAAGTACCCACAGTCAGTGATGGTCTGGGGTGCCATGTCAGCTGCTGGTGTTGGTCCACTGTGTTTTATCAAGGGCAGGGTCAATGCAGCTAGCTACCAGGAGATTTTGGAGCACTTCATGCTTCCATCTGCTGAAAAGCTTTATGGAGATGAAGATTTCATTTTTCAGCACGACCTGGCACCTGCTCACAGTGCCAAAACCACTGCTAAATGGTTTACTGACCATGGTATTACTGTGCTCAATTGGCCTACCCACTCTCCTGACCTGAAGCCCATAGAGAATCTGTGGGATATTGTGAAGAGAAAGTTGAGAGACACCAGACCCAACACTGTGGATGAGCTTAAGGCCGCTATCGAAGCATCCTGGGCCTCCATAACACCTCAGCAGTGCCACAGGCTGATTGCCTCCATGCCACGCCACATTGAAGCAGTCATTTCTGCAAAAGGATTCCCGACCAAGTATTGAGTGCATAACTGAACATAATTATTTGAAGTTTGACTTTTTTGTATTAAAAACACTTTTTTATTGGTCAGATGAAATATGCTAATTTTTTGAGATAGGGATTTTTGGTTTTTCTTTACTTTTTTGTCAAAGTTATCAATATTTAAACAATAAAAGGCTTGAACTACTTCAGTTGAGTGTAATGAATCTAAAATATATGAAAGTCTAATGTTTATCAGTACATTACAGAAAATAATTAACTTTATCACAAATGCTAATTTTTTGAGAAGGAACTGTATAGACTACTAATTTCAGCAACATCCAATGGAGATCCACTTTAGATAAAAAAAGTTATACTACCCAGAAACATTAAAAAAACTAAATCAAGATTTTCTTAGTTTATTTTAACCATCACAGATGAAACTGGATTCCTTGTACTCTGTGATCACAGCAGAAGTGCTGTGTAGCTAACAGTGATTTTGAAAGGTGCATTATGTCCTCCAGGGGAACATAAGAAAAACAAAGCAAAATGTGATTGCCCATTTTTAAACCATAACAATGACGCTCCAAGTGACTGTGAAAAACTAAGAGAAGTTGTCAGCTGTTTTGATTTTAAGCATAATCTGTTGGGAATAATGTCTATTACTATATATATATATATATATATATATATATATATATATATATATATATATATATATACATACAGTGGTACCTCAACTTACGAAATTAATCCATTCCAGAAGTGGTTTCGTAACCTGATTTTTTTCATAAATTGAGTAGCATTTTCCATGTAAAAGGCCTGATTCGTTCCAAGGCCCCCAATACTACTCTCTAAACCAGTGGTCCCCAAACTATGGCCCACCTCCACATTTGGCACGGCCCCCTGAACAATACCAGAGACACATTATGATTACTTTTTTTTAGTCTGGCCACACAATCAAGACTAAAACACACCTAGAGCATGACATTTTATTCCACCTTTCTGTCGTCTGTGCCCCTATCTGAACAGCACACCCCAAAAAACCCAAAACAAAACAAGAATTCTAGACTCTCCACTGTAAAATAGAACAGAATAATGGTGCAAAGGTTATGGAAGAGAAAATTTGATTCAGAATGCAGGGTATTTAACCTGCAGTGGACAAATGGTTATTTTTTGTTCAATGCAAAGAAAACGTTTGTATCATCTGTCAAGAGGCAGTGGTGGTATTCAAAGAATACAATCTGCGCTGACACTCTGAATTTTGTTACAAAGACACGTATGATCACTTGCAAGGCTAAATGCAAGTACACAAACTCTCAGTGCTAAAAAGTGGACCGTTAGCTCAGGAGAATACATTTGTACACCAGGCTCGGCTGAACCAGTCGTCTGTTCGGGCAGCTTTCGGGTTGCTCAACTGATAGCAAGCAGTGTTTTTTTATTTCCTGACTTTTCTGTGAAGGTCCCTGAAAGGGTTACTTATTTGGTTATGCGTGGTTTACTGGAAAACAATAAATGTTTACGTTTAGGCAGCTCTGCGATCGTCATACTTTTTCTGTTACAAACTGACCTCGGCTCCCCATCAGAGAAGGGAAAAGTAATGTGGCCCTCGCAGGAAAAAATTTGGGGACCCCTGCCCTAAACCCTTTAAAAATTATAAAAGTATACCTTTTAAGGCCTCCTTCTGCTTCAATATCGTACAGATGGAAGATGGGTTTTGGACACAGTTCTTTGCGATATCACTCAACCGCATGCCACGTGCCCACTTCTTCTTTTCACGCGTACCGGGAATCACTTTCAATGGGAATCACATGTGTGTGCGTGTGCAAGTGTGTGTGCACGTGTGTGTGCAAGTGTGTGTGCACGTGTGTGTGCACGTGTGTGCACACGTGTGTGTGCGCACATGTATGTGTGTGCACACGTGTGTGTGTGTGTGTGTGTGTGTGCTTTCGTGTGTGTGTGTGCGCGTGTATTGACCATGTCTTCTTAGCAGAGTTATAATCTTACAACTGTTTATGCAAGGTTAAAAGCCTGAGCCAAAAAATAAACTTGCAATTAGCACACTCAAAAAACTGACGAAACAATAGTAACTCTGCCCTTTATGCGTGTTAGAACTCCGTGACGAACAATGGATCGAGGGCACGTGAAAAGCATCATGGGTAACAATGCATCTCCATAATAGCCACTGGGAGGCCAGTGGCATGAGTTGTTGGGAGATAGCCAATGGGAGAGCAACTCGCGCATTGTTTGAATTTTTGAGATGGCGTGTTTCATAACATGAATTTTTTTCGTATCCAAAGATGGAAATTTTAGGTAAATGCGTTTCTTAACTTGGATTTTTCATTTGTTGGGTCTTGTAAGGTGAGGTACCACTGTGTGTGTGTGTGTATATATATATATATATATACGGTATAAGTAAAACGGATATATAATATAAACCTAATCTAACCGAATTGGTCCACTATTTCTGAATTATAACGCTTGATTCAAAATGATGGAGAGTCACAGTATGTCTCAACGTTTGAGCAGGCATTTTTTATTATTATTATTATTATTATTATTATTATTATTATTATTATTATTATTATGTTTTAAAATGGTAAAATAGACCATAAAAAACTTGGTTTTGTCGAACCTTGAATTAGTGTTCAGACACACTTATAGAGCTTTCTTTTGTGTTTGAGTAGTATGTTGTGTAACCATTGGATGTGAATGCTCACCCTTTAGCACCACAGCACGTTGACCTATCGCAAAGGGTTATATAAATGAATTTCTAAACTATAAACATCTTATTTTAGTCTGTTTTCATGTATTTTCTGGTTGTTTATACAAAAATGTTGGATTGATGTGCAAACACACATTTCTGGCACATGCTATATGTATTGCACAAATATGCCGAACATAGGGATTATTAACTCAGCTCAAAGTGTAGAGCTCACCTGAGCTGTCTCGGACATGGTTAAAATATGTAACTATAAACTAAAATTTTTGTTTGCTTTACAGAATGTTTTTGCAT
>CM045731.1:28697500-28832500 GCA_024760905.1 Plotosus lineatus
CTTGTTTTCCGTCTGCACTTTACTGTTCCGGTAACTAAATTAAACTAGCTAATTTAATCCTGGGGTCATCACATGGACACAGGCGATTTGGAGCAGAGCTGAAAAATCTGATGCTGTTTATATTTATTTGTTTGTTTGTTTAGATGTTATTGGGGTCTGGGCCACTAGGGGGCGGAGTTTTGGGATTATTTTGGCTGGTGATGGGAATGGCAGGAGTGTGGTCGGTGTTTGCTATTTTTGAAGTCTGTGGTGCGCCAAACTGTCAGTAAAACAGTACAGACCCTGATTTAACTTCACGCTAGCAATTACAATAAATCATTTTCATGGGTTTCAGTGCACGCAGCTATTTGTTCTCTCCGAGCTGTGTGATTTATCGGCTGAACCACGTTGACATGTGAAGTCAAAACTCAGTTGTCATCCCTGATTTTAGTGAGCTAACATTAGCACTCTCATCAGGTGTTACCAAACCCCCCATTAAGGTCCAAGACAGTGTAGTCGTTGCTTCTTTCTTTCTCGCTCTCTTTTTCTATTTCTTTCTCTCTCTCCTTTTCTATTTCTTTCTCTCTCTCTTTTTCTATTTCTTTCTCTCTCTCTTTTTCTATTTCTTTCTCTCTTTCTCCCCCCCCCCTCAATTTACGCAGGGTTATAGTCTTGACTGTCAGTGTTCACATTAGCCTTATGCTAACACTACAACAATAGTACTGACTTTAACTTTTTACTGCTGCCAGGAAAAAATAAAGTTGGCCACAAGACTAAAATCGTCACATATTCCTTTTATTATAAGGGTGTTTATTTCCCATAAACATATGCATGCGCGCGCGCGCACACACACACACTAGATTCATTCTTCTGGCTAAGTCATCTTCTTTCTTTTTGATGTGGCTTTGTGTGTGTGTTTGTGTGTGTGTGTGTGTGTGTGTGTGTGTGTGTGTGTGTGTGTGTGTGTGTTTAATCTGCTAAATTAAGGGGGTTGTTTAAACTTGACTCCACTCTTGCTTTCCAGACATTACGTTTTCACTCTCAAATCTCTCTGATTGCAGTGTTAATTACTTTTTGTTTGTAAGCAAATTTAACTTCTGTCTTAAATGACATGTTTATTCCAAACTTTTTACTTACCTGCTAGATAGTGTCCATACTAAAGCCTGCAGATAGTATGATCCGTAATCTGTCATCATCAAAAATCTGTGGAGTTAAGTGTGTCCTAGTGGCCTGGCTCACGGCTGCCACCATGAACATCTACACGTCTGCCAGTGTGTGTTCTGGTGAGGGAGGTTTTGACCCGCATTAACAATATCACAGTGACACCACTGCACAATCCAGCGACTGGACTACTAACACCATCCAGCTACTGGACTACTTACCTCATCATTCGCATCGATCTTGAGCTGAGTGCTGTCCAGTGAAGGCATCAGAGGTTTGTTAGGGAACATTAGTGAACAAACAGCATCGTGAAGCCCAAGGAACACACCAGATGTGTCACGGATAGAGCTGTAGAGTTTGTGTTCATCTGTCACATGAAGTACCCATAAAATACATTTATGTTTGTGGTTGTACTGAACTGCATCCACCATCCACCCACGTCATTTCTTATTCCACCACCCATCCACTCCACTACTTATGCCACCACCACCCACTGCCATTACACCAATCAACCACTCCAATACTTGTATTACCACCACCCAGTCACTGCACTACTGACCCCCTCCCCCCACCGCAATACAGACACCACCCACCCACTGCACTACTTACACCATTCACTACCTAGCAACCCTCAACACTATGAACACCACCTGACACACATGCTTTTCCCTGGTGAAACAGCAATAGTTAATATAAAATGGCTAGCTACAGGGTGTCACTGACTTGGGGCACTCAGTTCGACACTGGGTTTGTTAGCTGGATCCAGTATTGGTTGTATTGTATTGTATTGTAGTAGATTTATATACCGGTTGTGATAAAGTTACATAAAATACATGAACAAATATTGTCAGAATGTTTTAAAACATTGGGATGATCCCAAGGGTGTAAAGTATAAAGTATGTAACACAACATGTGTGATACTTTTTACAAACTGTACATATTATGTACTTTATGCATTTTACACACTTTAAATGGTATACGTACTTTACACCCTCCAGTTTGTACACACTTTTCATAATTTACACACTTTGGATAACCGGTCAGGCAAAATGCAAAATGTGAACAAGTTTGAACTGTGTTGAAGCTGGTCATGAATGTGTGTGTGTGTGTGTGTGTGTGTGTGTGTGTGTGTGTGTGTCAGTCAGTGTCAGTACGTTGACTCCTATCAACCAAAACTTGGGACACATACACCCCAACCCACGCCAACTTGCTATGGAAGCTGAATGGGGAAAATAATTGCTGGTTGATGAAGTGTGTGCAATTTAGCAGAGGCTAAAGTTAGCAGTGGTGTGTGTGTGTGTGTGTGTGTGTGAGTGTGTGTGTGTGTGTGTGTGTGTGTGTGTGTGTGTGTGTGTGTGTGTACATTTTTAGTGCTTTAATAAAGCCACTGCCCCACTAACAGCTGCCTGAGCTTGATAAACGTTGGGTGTGTGTGCACTTACACGGGTTATTGGGACTTAAGTTTAAATATATCACCCAGAATTCTGGACACAGCATCTTTTGTATGTGTCCATGTATATATATATATATATATATATATATATATATATATATATATATATATATATATATATAAGTCAAACAAAAAATTAAATTAATTTTTTTTTTTTTGCTGAACAAATATTTCAAAGCCAGATTTGGTTCAAAGGCGAAAGCCTCAAATATTTTCATTATTCAGATTCAGTTCATTACAGGTTTAAGTACAGTAACCACATTATTGAGATATTTAAAGAAAAGATATTTAAATCTTTCTCAGGAATAGTTACACATAAAACTGCAATCCATAAAAAGACCATTCATTTGAAATAACCTTTGTATCCCACTGCCTTTCCTGTGTGTAAGTTTACATCTAAGAAAATTAAATGGTAAAACTATTGACTTATTTTGAGTCATACAACGTTTATAATAAGATTCTTACTCGTTGCCAATTTTTAAAAAATGACAGGACAGGGATACCTCGGTACTTCGTGCTTCAATTCATGTGGCTTCAATGCATCACGGGTTTTTTTTTTTATTTTTTATATTTATTGGATTAAAAAATAAGGAAATTAGGGAAGAAAAGGGGGGGAATTTAAGGAAACTGACACATAAACAAGGCCAATTATGCAAAAAAAACCCGAAACCAACACAAAAAAAAAAAAAAAAAATCACATCAAAACTACTTTTACTCACATTTTTGTGAGATGCGCATCTGAGTGTGTGCACGCGCATCTGTGTACGTGCGCGCGTCTGTATGTGTGTATTTAAATTTTATTTACATCTCATGCATTATTTTTTAATGTTTAATTGTTATTATAAGCATTTATAGCATTTAATATGTATTTATTGATATTATATACACATACTGTACATGTATGTATACGTCAGTTGTGGGGTTGGGGGGATCCTACTTCGTGGATTTCGATGGTCGCTTGGGGGTCTTGGTCCAAATTAACCACGAAAAGTGAGGGATCCCTGTACTACACATTATGAAAAATAAACACGCACAAAGAAAAGTTGTCCCTGACTTGGCACTTCAAAAAATCACTAATGCTTGTTTGTGGTTGTGCCGTGCAGTGCGTTGCTTGCTGGTGCTCGCATGCTGATGTTAGCTGTAGCAGTTTCATCTTCAGATGATTGCGCAAAACAATAGTATTCTTGTTGTACTTCAGTTCAGCCAAACACAGCCAACATTTCACTTTGTGTCATCTTCAGTGAACTACTGCCAAACATATGAATACAGTGATATCTTGACTTATGAAATTAATCTGTTCCAAGGGAAAGCTCGTAAGTCAAAATGTTTGTTGGATAAAACAAAAATTCCCATAAAAAATAATAGAAAACGAATTAATCCGCTCCCACCCCCCAAAACTCATATAACATGGCACAAACACTTATATTTGACCTAATAATATTAAAGATAAACATGTAAATACAATAAATATTTAGTAATAATAATAATAATAATAATAATAATAATACATGTACATTAATAATAATAAAACAAGAATAAACAATAAGTAAACTAACCCTTCCGATCATCGACTGAGGCAAAGATGTCACGTTGGTGCGAAGCTGTCATGTGGGCAGGCATGAGGTGATGCGTAACAGAGGAAGAGGAGAATTTTGTGCATGTGCACGCTACGAATGCTAGTGAGGAAAGGCTCGTGGTGAGCTCCCACAAGGCCAGTGCTTCTCGTGTGTTGTTATGGGGGACGCGTATGACCCTGGGGAACATGCCTTTTTACCATACTGTATTAGAATTAAGTGTAATTGTGAATCCTCTACAGTAGGTGGCAGTGGCACTCTCACTTTGTTCCCTATGGTGTAGGGAAAAAGCACCAAGCAAATGATATGAAGCGCAGTAAACACTATTTATAGTCGCATGCTGGAGGGGGGGGAGTTCTTCCTATAGGGGGCATCACAGAAATTGATTGAGAATCACTGCACAAGTCGTTCTCGGAGCGTGGAAGAATATAAGGCTAATTGGCTGGGAAAAGCCATTTCCCCAGCAGAGCTTGTAAATCAAAATTTTGCTCATTGGATGGGGCAGATTTTTGGTGGAATTGAAGCTTGTATCATGGAAAATTTGTTTTAAAAGACACTCATAAGTCAAGCTACCACAGTATTGAGATATTTTAGCCGAAACCTTTTGCCATGCATTGACCATTTTGTCCACGACTGGTTGATTGTTACCCACATTGGCTTAGCGGTTAGCACATCTGCCTTACAACAAGAGGGTTCTGTGTTTCAGTCCCAGGCTCAGGCATTTCTATGTGTAATTTGTACATGCGTTATCCATAAAATTGTTTTATAAAAACAGTGACAGTTTGACAGCTGCGCAGAAGAAGTTCCGACGTTTTTACGATTTAGGAAATCATGGTGCTGTTCCATCAAAACTTGCGATAAAATGTCAGATTAATAACTTTGAAAAGAAACCTGGTTTCAACAGAATGGAGCAAAATCACACACTGCACAGCAGTCATTGGAGGCTGTGCAAGAATTGTTTGGTAACCGTGTGATCTCAAGATTCGGTAACGTTCCCTGACCTCTTAGATCGCCAGATTTGTTTGTTTGCGATTTTTTTCTTGTCAGGCTATCTCAAGAGTAAAGTGTACATGACTCGACCAAAAATTCAGGATGAAATTCATCGTATCCCAGCTGAGATGTTGCAGCGGTCAACAAGGAATCTCAACAGCATTCGCACAGGAGGATGCCATCTACAGGAAGGAATTAAAAAAAATGAAATTCCATCACTCTTGGTTTTATTGGATTGTTAAAATGTTTCCGGTTTTTAGTGAATGTGCGAACTACAGTCACTCTTTACACACACTGTAAAGATATTAATATTAATAATGACCTTCATTATTGTGCCGGAAAAGATGATTTACAGTGCAAATACAGAGACTTAGTTTGAAGGTACTGATGCCATTTTAATAATTTATTATTATGGATATATCAGATGCCCTCCCACTACAACTCTATGAATGGGGATTAATGTCAGTATGTGGATCAGAAAACGCAATCCCATCATGCTGTTCAGTGCAGGATGGTATCACATTAAACACACATCAGACAATGTGCTGAAGATAAGTGTCATAAAGTCATGTGTTCAATGTTTTGTTGGTTTTATTCCATATATACACACATCGTCAAGGAAAGAGTTTGAAACACTTGTCAGTGGCGCAGTGTGAGGTGTGTGTTGTCTGTGGAAAGCACTCTAATGTTTTTATAATGATCGGTGCTGAATCTTCGCACTTTAATTTTCATATCATTCTATAATTATATCATTACATCTTTCTGCACAGCGCTCATAAAAAATAAAAAAAAATCACTTCCCTTTTTTATACAAGCCGCACCTCGGTGTGGTTATAATCAGACTGCATCCTAATCCACACTGCTCTTACTATGTAGTGCACTATTTTAGGCTCCAGTTGGTTTATAGTCATTTCTCCAGGCAGACTGGAAAATCTCCAGCACACATGAAATCCCACAATACACTGCATACTGTCAACTCTATATTTTTGGTCCACAAAAATCAGGTTACCCTGAATCTGTTCCGTAAAGTATAGCATCACGGCACACCCTACTATGTACTCTACCCATAATACCCTATTTTTATGCCCTAACCATATGTTCATCACATGTACTCTACCCATGTGCTCT
Source organism: Plotosus lineatus (assembly GCA_024760905.1). Taxonomy (NCBI): domain Eukaryota; kingdom Metazoa; phylum Chordata; class Actinopteri; order Siluriformes; family Plotosidae; genus Plotosus; species Plotosus lineatus. Next base: position 28,703,786 of record CM045731.1, read on the forward strand.
AACCATCTACCCTCCCCAAGCTCTCAGCATGTGTGTACTCTACCAATGTGACCTCTGACCTCTGACTCATGAACCCTACATATATGCATTTGAGATTGAGTGCTGTATATTCTCTATATTAACTAAGGAAATCTTTTTGTGTGTGTGTGTGTGTGTGTGTGTGTGTGTGTGTGTGTGTGTGTTTATGTTCATAATGTACACAGCGTTATCTGTGTTGTGCAAGTCAGTGTTTACTGTCTGTTAGAAGTTCTTTGATGTTGCAGATTGTTAACTGCGTTCTGAACACGCCTTCCTTGTCAGAGTTAACGAGTCAGCATTACCCACAATGCACTGCTGTTTATAGCATCAGGCTACAGCCCAAATAACTTCTAGAGAATGTATTTTTTTCCTTCTTTTTTCTTTTGACCTGGTAGTGATCCTGAAGTTAGTGTGGTTTGCCATGGAAATGTTTTTATTGTAATAGCAGTATATTCTTATTCATATATATATGTTTATGTAAATGTGTTCATGTCATCACTCACTCGATATGAGTTTTACAAGCTGTGAGGTTTTTTTACACTGAAAACTCAAGCAACTACACACACACATACACACACACATACACATATACACATATACACACATGTACACACGCACGCACACAAATACACATTCACACATGGTGGCTTGGTGATGTAATAGTTAGTGTGTCCACCTTATAGCAAGAAGTTTGTGTCCCAGGCCTGGTAAGTAGTATTTATGTGTGGAGTTTGCATGTTTGTCATGCTTGCATGGGCTTCCTCTGGGTACACTGGTTTCTTCATTGAGTTCAAAGACATACATTTTAGTCTTTTTGACTATTCTGAATTGCACAGAGGTGTGAGTGTAAGTTATATGTGTAGGTGTGTTGGTTGGCAATGCAGTGGTCTGGTGAACTGCTCAGGGAGTACTTTGCCTTTGGCCTGGAGACGGCTGGGATGAACTACAGCCTCCCTATGACCCCTGTAGGATAAAATGGCTTGATATCTATCAATTGGACATCAGAAGAGACAACAATCAAATCTCATGTCTGATCTCACCTTGTGTAAGTGAGTTTTTGAGTAGAGGTGCACTGAAGTGTGGAGGTGCGATATCAGGGTATTATCACACTAACACACTGGCATCCAAATATATCATCTTCTTCTTTTCCTTTCGGCTGTTCCCTTCAGGGGTTGCCACAGCAAATCATCTGCCTCCATCTCACCCTGTCCTCTGCATCATCTTCTCTTACACCAACTACCTTCATGTCCTCCTTCACCACATCCATAAATCTTCTCTTTGGTCTTCCTCTAGGCCTTCTGCCTGGTAGTTCCAACCTCAGCATCCTACTACAAATATAATCACTATCCCTCCCCTGTACATGTCCAAACCATCTCAACCTAGCCTGTCTGACTTTGTCTCGAAAACATCTTACATGTGCTGTCCCTCTGATGTACTCATTCCTGATCCTATCCTTCCTCGTCCTCCTCTCCTTTCCAAGGCATATCTTCACCTCTCTAGATTTTCCTGCACTTGTTCTCTGCTCTCACTACAGATCACAATGTCATCTGCAAACATCATAGTCTATGTGGATTCTTGTCTCACCTCGTCTGTTAGCCTGGCCATCACCATGGCCAACGAGAAGGTGCTCAGAGCTGATCCTTGATGCAGTCCCACCTCCACCTCTTCTGTCTTCTGACTCTTCTGTCGCACCGAAAGCACACCTCACCACTGTCTTACGTCTCTTATACATGTCCTGCACCACTCTAACATACGTCTCTGCCACTCCAGACTTCCTCATGCAATACCATAGTTCCTCACTTGGCACTCTTATCATATGCTTTTTCCAGATCCACAAAGGCACAGTGCAGCTCCCTCTGACCTTCTCTGTACTTCTCTATTAACATCCTCAAGGCAAACACTGCATCTGTGATGCTCTTTCTTGGCATGAAACCAAACTGTTGTTCACAAATGCTGACCTCTGCCCTTAGTCTAGCTTCCATTATTCTTTCCCATAACTTCATTGTATGGCTCATCAACTTTATCCCTCTGTAGTTGCCACAACTCTGCACGACTCTTTTGTTCTTAAAAATGGGCACCAGCACACTTCTCCTCCATTCCTCCGGCATCTGCTCACTCTCTAAGACCTTGTTGAATGTTCTTTTCAGAAAATGAACTGTTATCTCTCCTAGACACTTCCATACCTTTAAAGGTATGTCATCAGGACCAACTGCTTTTCCACTCTTCATCCTCTTCAGTGCCCTCCTCACTTCACCCTTACTAATCTTTGCTACTTCCTTCTCATTTTCCTCGTTCATCAGCTCTTCAAAGTACTCTTTCCATCTTCTCAGCACACCTCTGACATCAGTCAATACACTTCCCTTTCTGTCCTTTATCACTCTAACTTGCTACATGTCCTTCCCATCTCTATTTCTCTGCTGTGCCAACCTGTATAAATCATTTTCTCCCTACTTACTGTCGTCATCATACGCCCTCTGTTTGGCCTTTGGCACCGCTACCTTCGCCTTACGCTGTGTCTCCCTGTACTGCTGTTTACTCTCTTTGGTCCTCTCAATGTCCCACTTCTTCTTAGCTAACCTCTTCCTTTGTACACACTCCTGCACTTCCTCATTCCACCCCAAGTCTCCTTATCTACTTTCCTTCCAGAGGACACACCAAGTACTCTCCTACCTGTCTCCCTGATCACATTAGCTATAGTTGTCCAGTCATCTGGAAGCACTTCCTGACCACCATCAGCGTCATCCTGCACACCACCATCCTATGCTGTTTGACAACATTCTCACCCACTACTACTTTGCAGTCACTGACTTCCTTCAAATTACATTGTCTACACAAGACGTAGTCTACTTGTGTGCTCCTACCTCCGCTTTTTTCAGTCACCCTATGCTCCTGTCTGTTCTGAAAGAAAGTATTCACCACAGCCATTTCCATCCTTTTTGCAAAGACTATCAACATCTGTCCTTCTGTGTTCCTGTCCTGGATACCAAACCTGCTCATCACTGCACCAACATGTCCATTGAAGTCTGCGCCAATGACCACTCTTTCACCTCTGGGGGTACTCTGCATCACTTCATCTAACTCACTCCAGAATTTCTCCTTCTCTTATAGCTCACATCCTGCCTGTGGGGCATAAGCACTAACAATATTGAACACCACGCCTTCAATTTTAATTTTAAAATAACTTGAGACTCATCACTCTGCCTGACACTCTTTTCACTTCTAGGAAATTCCTGGCAAACCCCTCCTTCAAGATGACTCCTACACTATTTCTCTTCCCACCCAAACCGTGATAAAACAGCTTAAACCCTGCTCCTAAGCTTCTAGCCTTGCTACCTTTCCACCTGGTCTCCTGACACACAGTATGTCCACCTTCCTCCTCTGCATCATGTCAGCCAGCTCTCTATCTTTTCCTGTCATAGTTCCAACATTCAAAGTCCCTACTCTCAGTCCTCGACTCATGCCTTTCTTCTTCTCTCTCCGCCTACGGATACGCCTCCCGCCTCTTCTTCTTCTTTTTTGGCCAACAGTAGCCCAGTTTCCACCAGTACCCTGTTGGTTAACAGCACTGATGGCGGTCGTTGTTAACCCGGGCCTCGACCAATCCGGTATGATATTCGTTTTTATTATCTGCATGTAAAAATCTGGCACAAGTTTTACACTGGATGCCCTTCCTGACGCAACCCTCTGCATTTATCCGGGCTTGGGACCGGCGTGAGAAGAACACTGGCTTGTGCTCCCCCCTCACGGCTGCATTTGGCATCCAAACATATACATTGAGAAAATAATTCCACTGTTAGTGCAATAGGTGGCACAGTGGCTTAGTGGTTAGCATGACCACCTCACAGCAAGAAGGTCTGTGTATTTCTTTGTGGAGTTTGCATATTCTCCCTGTGCTTGTGTGGACTTCCTCCGGATACTCCGATTTCCTCCCAACAGTCCAAAAACATGCACAGTACATTAATTGGCTGTTCCAAATAGGTGTGAGTATGAGTCTGAATGGTTGTGTGGGTGTTGGCCCTGAAAAGGCCTTGCGAGGTGTCCAGGATGTACCCCGCCCTCGTCCAGAGTCGGCTGAGATGTGCTTCAGCCTGCCTGTGACCCAAGAATCGGGTAACTTTAGGATTAAGCGGTTCAAAAAATGAATAAATGAATAAATGATTGAATGATACTGTATTTATAATTTTCATTTTTAATGCTTCTTTTTGTTTTTGGTTTTTTTTTGTTTGTTTAGAGAGTGCAGTAAGAAGTGCTTTGCAAAACGCAGCTGAATCCTGTAGTATAATGATTTATGCATGCTGATTTGTGCTGGTCTCTACAATCGATTGATAAATGAGGGCCATATTACAAGCGTGTGTCTCTGTGCTGCTGGTTAAAGTAGTAAATGACATCGCTGATTCATGTGTGTGTGTGTGTGTGTGTGTGTGTTTGTGTGTGTGTGTGTGTGTGTGTGTGTGTGTGTGTGTGTGTGTGTGTGTGTGTGTGTGTGTGTGTGCGCGGGCACGTTTGCTAATGTTTCTCTGTGTGTGTAAACATAATAGTTTTGCATGTTACTGTAAATAATGTTGTCTTTGAACTTGTTTTGAATAACATATTACATAATATTTTAGAGATCTCAGCCTTTGAACCTTAACTGTATATGTGGGGTGGTTTATTTAGTTTGTGTTTATTTCTCTACAAACTCAATGTTTCTGTGGCATGCAAAACTACAGACGTTTCTTTCTCTCTCTCTCTCTCTCTCTCTCTCTCTCTCTCTCTCTCTCTCTCTCTCTCTCTCTCTCACACACACCCACACACACAATCTTTCTGTCTCTCTCAACATCTGTCTGTTTCTAAACCCCTTTCTGTCGTTCTGACTGTGTGTGTGTGTGTGTGTGTGTGTGTGTGTCTCTCTCTCTCTCTCTCTCTCTCTCACACACACACACACACACTGTCTTTTTTTCTCAACCTTTTTCTGTCTGTCTGTCTGTTTGTCTGTCTCTCTTTCTCTCTCTCCGGCACTCTTTTTGCCCCCTCTTTCTATTTCTGTAGCTTTTTGGAGTCAAATGATGGTACAACATCTGTTATAAAACAAAAGAAGGTTTTGGTGGACAAGTTTTAATTTATAATTATGAAAAATAACTACACCCGATGAAAATGATAGAGATAACATTGATATACAATAACAAATAACTCAACATTTATTTGATAAATTGTCTTTGACTTAACGTGAGAAACTTAGGTGCTGCTGTGAAACAAAAAGTTGTCATCAGCAGGCCACCCACTAAGAGAAGTTGGGTATCCAGGAGTGGGGTGTTTTTCAAGCATTTCTTCAGTGTATGTCATAAGTGTAGCCCAAATGCCATCTGTGGATTTAATTGATCACGCTGCCACAGGAATGCATGAGGGAAAAATTACATTACACAACCTGTGAAAAATTATTGCTGATTCAGAATGCACTATGAAGCTGAACACACTGCAGCACTCGCTTTGTAATATTATCGTAAATAAAACAATACGTACATGTTTGCTGAAATCTTAATACTTGACATTTTTGAGCTTACAGCAGAGCTTTCCTGGTACTGAGAGAACAGCCGACATGGACACGTCAACCTTATGGGGACCTACACTTTTATGTAGTGTGTAAAATCATTTATTCATTTTCTGACCTGCTTAATCTTAGTTAGGGTCGCAGGGAGTCTGGCACCATCTCAACCGACTTTGGATGAGGGCAGAGTGCACCCTAGACAGCTCGCTGGGCCATCATAGGGCAGGAACACGCTGACGGCTAGGCAGCCTACTTATTATGAAAGCCAGCAACGGTTCTTTTACATGAACCTCTCACCACAGACAGTGAGAGACATGGCCGGCCTTTGATAACCCAGTTAGCTGCACTGGGTAGCCTAAAATAAGATATTAGCCCATTAGCCTAATGTGTCATTGTATTGTGAGGAAAACTGTCATTCCCAGAGAAAACCAATACAAGTCTGTGGAGAACATGTAGGAAATCACACGGAACTAATCTGCTGACCCTGAGGCACAGGACCTTCATGCTGTGAGGTGGGAGTGCTAAGCACTATGCTAACATGCCCACTCCGAGCTAAAAGATGCTTTGCAATACTCAACACCAATGAATTAATAATACAAGTTGGGGAGTGTATAATTTCGACCAAGTGTTTACGGTATTTCAGAAACACCCACAACAAATTAGTATTTTTGTGTATACGTCTAGATGTGGCGCTTCCCCCCTTCCCCCACTGTGTGTGTGTGTGTGTGTGTGTGTGTGTGTGTGTGTGTGTGTATGTGCACACGTGTGCACGCATACTTATTTCTCTTGGACAGTGATGTGTGAGGGTGGTGTAGACTTGAACCGGGCATGGTTCAATTGGAGGTAATGACTGTAGAAATCTCTATGCTACATATTTCAGTGTTTTCAGCTCAAACTGAGGAAATTATAGCAATTCTCATTACTGTATACACTCATTACTGTGGAACCTGTTCACTCTGTACTGACCTCAACAATAACACACACAGATAACATCTCTCTCTCTCTCTCTCTCTCTCTCTCTCTCTCTCTCTCACACTCACACTCTCTCACTCACAAAGAACAGGCTAGGCTGTGATACAATCTATGGTTCAACTGGAGCACCCCCTGTTGGTTACTCTTCCAACGTGAACTAGCGTGAACTGGAGCCTTGTGAGTGAGACATTTTAAAATGAGTGGGACAGGTTTGTGTGAGTGGGACAGGTTTGTGTGAGTGGGACAGGTTTGTGTGAGTGAGACCGGTTAAAATGAGTGGGACAGGTTTGTGTGAGTGAGACCGGTTAAAATGAGTGGGACAGGTTTGTGTGAGTGAGACCGGTTAAAATGAGTGGGACAGGTTTGTGTGAGTGAGACCGGTTAAAATGAGTGGGACAGGTTTGTGTGAGTGAGACCGGTTAAAATGAGTGGGACAGGTTTGTGTGAGTGAGACCGGTTAAAATGAGTGGGACAGGTTTGTGTGAGTGAGACCGGTTAAAATGAGTGGGACAGGTTTGTGTGAGTGAGACCGGTTAAAATGAGTGGGACAGGTTTGTGTGAGTGAGACCGGTTAAAATGAGTGGGACAGGTTTGTGTGAGTGAGACCGGTTAAAATGAGTGGGACAGGTTTGTGTGAGTGAGACCGGTTAAAATGAGTGGGACAGGTTTGTGTGAGTGAGACCGGTTAAAATGAGTGGGACAGGTTTGTGTGAGTTACACATGTTTGTGTGAGTGAGACATGTCAATATGAGTGAGACATTTTTATTGTGAGTGAGACAGCTTTGTGTGAGTGAGACAAGTTAAAATGAGTGGGACAGGTTTGTATGAGTGAGACATGTCAATATGAGTGAGACATTTTATTGTGAGTGAGACAGCTTTGTGTGAGTTAAACAGGTTATCATGAAATGTGCTTAAGCATTGTGATGGAGCAGGTGAAATGATCATTAGCACGCTTGAAAAATGAAAAAATAAACAAATTCGTCTATGGCCTGCATCTGTCATGCTTACAATATGTAAAAATAAACTATTTAAATTTTGGTTGAGGGTTTTTTTTCTTCTTCTTCTTTCCATGTAGTGTATACTAAAACGGGCAGTGGTGGCCTGGTGATCTGGTGCTGGATTACCAATCCCAAGGTTGGGGGTTCAAGCCCCACTATCACTGGGTTGTCACTACTGTCCCCCCAGTGCAGCTAACTAGGTTATCAAAGGCCAGCCATGTTTCCTCGCTGTCTGCGGTGAGAGGCATGTAAAAGAACCATTGATGACTTTCGTAAAGAGTAGGCTGCATCACCGTCAGCGTGTTTCTGCAAAGACCTGGCAAGCTGTCCAGAGTCGGCTGAAATGGGCGCCAGCCTGCCTGCGACCCTAATTAGGATTAAGCGGTTCAGAAAATGAATGGATGCTAAAACTGTTGTTCACTTCAGGCTCTGTGGAGGCCACTGACTTTGACATGCTCCAGGCTGCGATGGCTAAACAACTTGGTCTGTTAATCTCCAAAACAGTCTTGTGTGGTGTTCATGGTTCACACTGATATGTACCTACCAGAGCCCTTAAAATGGAAAGAGTCACATCAGCAAACTGAAATAAATGTTTGATTTACGTAAATTCGGCTAGTTTAAGGAAGTTATTTTGGTGGATAATTTGAAGTGAGACTCATTAATGAGAGAGAGAGAGAGAGAGAGAGAGAGAGAGAGAGAGAGTGTGTGTGTGTGTGTGTGTGTGTTGGGGAGGGTTCTGTTCCACAAAACTTGAGGATATTGGAGTCAGTACCTCCCTCTGCAACTGGATCACAGACTTTCTAACCAACAGACACCAATATGTTGAGTCAAGCCACAGCTGTTCCTCCACTATCACACTGAACACTGGTGCACCCCAGAGCTGTGTGCTGAGCCCATTCCTCTACTCCCTCTTCACCCATGACTGTAGGCCATTGGATGAATCGAACTCCATCATAAAGTTTGCAGACGACACATCAGTAATCGGACTCATCAGTGACAATGATGAGTCTGACTACAGGGTAGAGGTAAAGCACCTAGCTTGCATGGTGTGCTGACAACGATCTGCTCCCGAACACCAGCAAAACCAAGGAGTTTATTGTGGACTTCAGGAAGGAAAAGGGGGACACTCATAACCCTATCCATCAATGGCATTTCTGTTAAATGTGTCTCCAGCTTCAAATTCCTCTGGGCCCACATCTCAGAAAACCTGTCCTGGTCAACCAACACATCCAGCCTGATCAAGAATGGCCCACCAACCATTGTTCTTCATGAGTACACTGAAGAACAGCTACCTGTCTGCTGATATCCTGGGTATCTTCTACCACTGCACCATAGAAAGCATCCTCACCATCTGAGTCACAATCTGGTATGGGAAATGCTCTGTCGCGGACCATACGGCACTGCAGCGGGTGGTGAAAACCACTCAGGGACTCCTCTCATCCTGCCCATAGACTCTTTCAGCTCCTCCCCTCCAGAAGGCACTTCAGGAGCCTACGGACAAAAAAACAGTCAGTTTAGGAACAGCTGTCACCCTACTGAACTCAGTCCCCAGCTGAACCTTCCTTTCCCATCCACACTACACCGTTTCAGTACCATTCATACCATTTATATAATTTATGCACATGTACATGATTCCCCTGTCATAGCCTATTCAGTGATTTTCTTCCACTACTGTGTATACTGTATATATATTCATAGCACACTTCTTTTTCTTCTTCTTTTTGGCTGTTCTCTTTTTTCTCAGGGGTCGCCACAGCGAATCATCTGCCTCCATCTTCATGGAAGTCATATTAATGATTCGCATGTTTGACTTGGCATAGGTTTTTTTTACGGCGGATGCCCTTCCTGACACAACCCTTTAGCAAGGGGCAGAAACACGGTGACAGCTATGCAGCTACTCTATGAAAGTCAGCAATGGTTCTTTTACATGAACCTCTCACCATAGACAGTGAGAGACATGGCCGGCCTTTGATAACCCAGTTACCTGCACATGGGGGGCAGTGACAACCTTGTGGAGAGTGGGACTCGAACCCCCAACCTTAGGATCAGCGATCCAGCACCTTTTACCACCAGGCCACCACTGCCCCCTAATTATATATTCATAGCACACACATCTGTATACTGTATATGTCTATTTATGCATAATAGCACATCTGTATATTGTCCGTATTACATCTGTATACTGTATACATTCACACAGCACATCTGTATATTTGCATATTATGTACCTATATACATGATGTATATTTGTACATTAGATCTGTATATTTCATTCTTCTGTATAGTAATATAGAACATCTGTGCATTGCTAATTTATTCCTATTTACATTGCTCATATCTGTACATAACTGCTCACATAACTTATTCATACATAATCTGTACATGACTATTCCCACCTTTTCTTCTTCTTCTTTTCCTTTCGGCTGTTCCCTTCAGGGGTTCCACAGCGAATCATCTGCCTCCATCTCACCCTATCCTGTGCGTCTTCTTCTCTTACACCAACTATCTTCATGTCTTCCTTCACAACATCCATAAATCTCTTTGGTCTTCCTCTAGGCCTTCTGCCTGGTAGTTCCAAACTCAGCAATTCACTATCCCTCCTCTGTACATGTCCAAACCATCTCAATCTAGCCTTTCTGACTTTGTCTCCAAAACCTCTGTCCTTTTGATGTACTCATTTATGCCGCCCTTATCTGTACATTACTGCCTCTAACTGTACATACTGCACATACTGTATATGTTGCATTGCTGCTCTCTGCACTTCTGATTGGCTGCTAAACTGAATTTCGTTACCATGTGTATACTATGGGTAATGACAATGTTGAGTCTAATCTAATCTAAGTTCATCTTGTACAACTGGCCTGATCCCACAGAAAAGCGAACAAACTGCTGAATCTCTTGATGTTGGCTATTTCCGAAATGAGTCAGAACACAGTGTTTTGAGGATTTCTGTGTCTGGGGCTGTTATACAGATCAGTCTGATAGGATTAAGTATGTGCCTGAGAGGTGTATGCTGTACAGTATTGCTTTATATCGCTGACTGGGCTGCACTTCTTGAAACTACCACATGATGGCGACACACGTTTAACTATTATTCTCTGTGAAGGGTCTATACTTTGCTGTTTGGTGATCTCTCTCTCTCTCTCTCTCTCTCTCTCTCTCTCTCTCTCTGTGTGAGTGAGAGAGAGAGATGGGGAAAGTATGCTGCTTTGGATTGCACTCTTCGGGACATCTGTAGAAGGAGTCAGAGTAGCAGGAATTTCTTTGTCAGAGGATACACACACACACACACACACACACACGCACGCACACACACACACACACACACACACACACACACACACACACACATTCATTTGTAAACATTTTTATTCTAATAGGGTCGACTCTGGGTGACAGTGGGGTACATTCTGAACAACTCGCCACCCCATTGTCGTGCCAACATACACACTCGCCACTATTCACCCTCACACTGACACCTCGGGGCAATAAGAAACAGCCTAAGCTTAATGTGTTTGTGTTTGAACTCTGGGAGGAAACTGGAGTACCCAGAGGAAACCCACACAAGCATGGGAAGAATATCCAAACTCAACACAGAAACTCTGACTCCAAGCCTGGGACTCGTACCCAGAACCTTCTCGCTGTGAAACGGATGTGCTAAACACTGCACCATCATTCCAGGAACTGTGGAGTATTCTTCCCCATGCTTTTCTACCTGAACAACCACTTTCTGTATCAAAATGTACTTGAGATTACTGATGTATTTTAAGGAGAGAGAGTCATTATATTCAACACTGATTTAGTTTCATGGAGTTTATATTTCATCGGTGTGTTTAGCTTTACTCAGCTCTAGTTTGGGTCTCCTGTGCCATTGTGAGGTTCTCCACTGAATAATGAGACTCAGGGCTCTGTTTTCAGTGAAGGAAATCTTTCAAGTATTCTCGTGCTTCCATCCACAAAATCTCAAAGTAACATTTGTTTGTATGAACGTTGGGGGTTGACGGCATCCAAACATTCCTGTTTACCAGAGCGCGTTATTCCTGAGAACCCCCAGATCTGCTCTTTTACCGAATAAAAGGCGATTAATAAAATGCTTGACTCAAGTTTTCAGCCCAGGTGTAAACACTGAGAATGTTCCCAAACTAATGTTGCTTTGTAAAAGAAAATTGTGGCCTTTTTTTGTAACTTCCAATATTGTAGGTACCAGCAAAGAAGCTGTGCCATCGGATCCATCTGTAATTGATATGGAATTTAATTATAAGCGTGTGCAGTGTGTTTAGGCTGAGTTGTGTTGTGTTTATTGTATTTTCTGGTTGTAGAAACAACTTTTGCATTCTGGACTAACAAATATAACTCAAGCCTCTCTCTCTCTCTCTCTCTCTCTCTCTCTCTCTCTCTCTCTCTCTCTCTCTCTCTTTCTGTGTGTGTGTGTGTGTGTGTGTGTGTGTATAGAGGACTCCGGCTGGTACTTTCCGAGTGTGAAGTGTGATCCCGAGCGATATCTACAGTCATGTCCTGAGTCAGTGTGTCAGTGGCTGAGGAACCTGAAAGCGAGTGGGAAAGTCCTGCTGCTAATCACCAGCTCACACTCTGATTACTGCAGATTAGTGTGTGAACATATCCTGGGGTGAGTCTGTCTCTCTCTCTCTCTCTCTCTCTCTCTCTCTCTCTCTCTCTCTCTCTCTCTCTCACACACACACACACACACACACACACACACACACACACACACACTCACTCTCTCCATCTCTCTCTCTCTCTCACTCAATCACCCTCTTTCTCTCTCTCTCTCTCTCTCTCTCTCTTTCACACACACACACACACACACACACACACACACACACACACACACACACACTCACTCTCTCCATCTCTCTCTCTCTCTCACTCAATCACCCTCTTTCTCTCTCTCTCTCACTCTCTCTCTCTTTCACACACACACACACACACACACACACACACACACACACACACACACACACACTCACTCTCTCTCTCTCTCTCTCTCTCTCTCTGTCTCTCACTCACTCACTCGCTTTCTCTCTCTCTCTCTCTCTCTCTCTCTCTCTCTCTCACAAACACACACACACACACACACACACACACACACACAGAGTGGAACAGAATCTCTATCTTCTGGATGAAAAGCTGCCTAAATGCAAGTCTTCAGCATTTTCTTAGGAATATTTTCAAATCTTGATCTTTTGCGGTAGTTTTGAGTCTCCTGCTGCTTGAGAGATTAAATTACGGCAAAGTCTATGACAACCAAATAATAAGTTCTAAAATTTTATTATGAAAAACAAAACACACATATGTTGATAAAATTCTTGGTGAGTCACAGTACTGACACAACTGAAAGAGCCAGAAAGACGTGTTTTTCTTACAATACCTTAAGGGGTGTGAATATTCACCTCATCTCCAGTTTAAGATTTTCACAGTAACATCTCCGCTGCATCATTTTCATCCCCTCCACATCCTCACCTCTACTCCCTCATCTCCACTCTATCATTTATGTATCATTATTTCTATGAGTATTATTTATTACATTGTGTGTGTGTGTGTGTGTGTGTGTGTGTGTGTGTGTGTGTGTGTGTGTGTGTATGTGTGTGCAGGAAGGATTTTGAGGATCTTTTTGATGTGATTATCACGAATGCACTAAAGCCAGGCTTCTTCTCTTTAATACCACACCAGAGACCCTTCAGGACCCTTGGTGAGACGTGTACACTCACACACCAGTTAGCATTCAAGAAACAAAACACAGAAACTTCAGGATTTATTTATACATACCCTGTAACTTCATTGTACTTTCACAACTACTACAATCTCACTGCTGCAATTTCTCTTTGCTCCAAGACCGCACTACCCAACTGATTGATCTTACTTTCTCCTTCTGTCTTGCTTGACTGACTTCTATATGCAAAAGCTGCTGATTACTTTAAAAGGCCCATGTTACTCTTGAAACACCATGCTTTTTGGCATTACCTACAGTGGCTTGCAAAAGTATTCATATTACCACAACAAACATCAATGTATTTTAATGGGACTTGATGTCACAGGCCAACACAAAATGCTGCATGATTGAGAAGTAAAATGAAAAATCTGATACCCATAAATAAAATCCAGTGCAGCGATCTGCCTTCAGAAGTCATCTACTCGGTAAATAGAGTCCACCAGCTCGTAATCTAATCTCAGTATAAATGCAGCTGTTCTGTGACGGTCTTGGAGGTTTGATAGGGAACATTAGTGAACAAACAGCATCACGAAGCTCAAGGAACACACCAGAAAGGCAGGAATAAAGTTATAGAAAAGTTTAAACCAGGGTTAGGTTACAAAAAGTATTCCAAGTTTTGAATATCTCACGGAGGACTGATCAATCCATCATCTGAAAATGGAAAGAGTATGGCACAACTGTAGACTTTGAAGCTATAGCTGTGCACCTAAACTGACAGGCCGGGAAAGGAGAACAATTGATCACAGAAGAAACCATGAGGCCCAATGTAACTCTAGAGGAACTGCGGAGATCCACCACTCAAGTCGAGAATCTGTCCTCAAGACAACTATTGGTCATGTACTCCACAAATGTTGTGTTTGTGGAAGAGTGGCAAGAAGAAAGACACTGTTGACAGAAAGCTTTATGAAATCCCATTTGCAGTTTGCCACAAGTCATTGGGGGGGGGGGGGGGGTGTCACTTTCCAGCAGGATTACAACCTTAAACATATACAGTCACTATCTGAGTTACGGCCTAGATCGGTTCCGACCAACCAGTCGTAAATCAGATTGGTCGTAACTCGGATATTTAACACAACAAAACCGAAACCACCCAGCACTCGCTATGAATTCATGTGACGCGTATTCTTCACCTGCACAGTCTTTCAACATGTGAAATAAACTTGAAGCCTTAGCATGGCTTGCAACATCACTTTCACATTTCTTTGCCTATTATCTTCTAACCACATGTATAGCAACTTTTCCATCTCTGCAATCGGTCCTTCACGCTACTTTGTGATGATAGTTGACTGAATTGTTGCTGCTGCTTTCACTGCTTCCTTAATGCGGTCCTTGTTCTTTAAAATTGTAGACACCATGGAGTGGGAGAGATGGAGATCTCGAGCGATGGAATTTACGGTTTTTCATCCTTCATACTGCTTTATTGCTTTTGTCTTCATCTCCAACGACAGTGCCTTCCTTGCTTTCTTGGTAGAATTGCCATCTGATGAATCAGACTTCCTCTTGGGTGCCATGATAACGGTGTACAGTAAATGAATGAAAAATTGTACTGTAAAAGAGATGTTACCGCGATGGTATCTAGTCACTGAGTGTAGGGGTAGAATGCTGTGAGTGTGAGATGCTGGGATGCTGTGCTGCTACAACTATATTACGCGCTACGTTGCCAAACATATACAGCAAACTCATAATAGGCATCTGCTAGACGCGGGCGTAAGTATAGGTGGTCGTAACTCGCGTACATCGTAACTCGGATAGTGAGTGTATATACAGGGATCCCTCACTTTCTGCAGTTAATTGGGATCGAGATCCCCACGCAACCACCGAATTCCGTAAAGTAGGATCACCCCCCACCTTCAACTGACGTATACGTACATGTACTGTATATGTGTATATAATATCAATAAATGCATATTCAATGCTATAAATGCTTATAACAACAATTAAACATTAAAAATAATGCATAAGATGTGAATAAAATATAAATACACACATACAGACGCACGCGCATGCACACAGATGCACGCCTCACAAAAATGTAACTAGTTTTGATGGGAGGTTTTGGGTTGTTTTTTGTTTTGTGTTTGTTTAGGGTTTTTTGTTGGGGTTTTTTTGCATATTTGGCCTTGTTTTTGTGGCATTTTCCTTAACTTTTTCCCTATTCTTCCTTAATTTTTAAAATTTTTTAATACGATGAATATTTTTAAAAAAAACGCGATGCACTGAACCCGCATGAACTGAAGCGCGAAGTAGCGAGGGATCCCTGTATTAAGAATTACAATGGAATGACTTAGATCAAAGCATATTCACGTATTAGAATGGCCCAGTCAAAGTCCAGACCTAAATCTAATTAAGAATATGTGGACAGAAGACTTGAAAATATTGTTCACATCAGAAGAATGGGCAATACTTTTATCCTGGACATGTACAAAGACTTGCAGGTGTAATTTTAGCAAAAGGTGTTTCTGCTGAATATTGATTCGTAAAACCATAAATCCTTTTCCGTTCACTTCACAAGTCTGTGGCAATTTTGTTGGTCTATCACATATAATCCCAATGACATGCATTTGCCTTAGTGGGTACAACGTGACGTACTTTATAGAAGTTGTTCATGTATAAACTGTACATTGTATTATTTAAATAAATTAAATTAAGATATGTGCTTAAGACTTATGCAGTTTTGTATGTATATAAGAATGCTATCTCTCTCTCTCTCTCTCTCTCTCTCTCTCTCTCTCTCTCTCTCGCTCTCTCTCTCTGTATGTGTACAGTCAGTGATGTGGAGAGTGGGATGGGGCTGTCATGTTTGGAGAAGCGTGGTTGGTTCTCCCAGGGAAACTGCCCACACCTTCATGACCTGCTCAAATCCTTAACCAGCAAACAGCAGCCCAAGGTCTTTTAAGTTTGTGTGTGTGTGTCGCTTAAGTTTGAGTCATGAATCAGGGGCTTTTTTGGAAACAAACAACCAGCTCCTTCAGCGTCGATATATACATACACACACACATAAATATTTCCCTGAACAAGTCACATCACTGTGTGTGTTTGTGCCTGTGTGTTTGTGCGTGTGTGTCTGCAGGTGGTGTATTTTGGAGACAGTATGCGCTCTGACATGTTTCCAGCATTCACTTTTGCAACGTGGGAAACTGTTATGATCCTGGAGGAGATGGAGGGGGAGGGTATGGCCACAGAGAAGGAACAGAGCTCTGCCTCCAGTCAGAGCCTCATCTCCAATCAGAGCTGCGCCTACAATCAGGGTCCTGCAGAGAAGAAGGGAAAGTTTGAGGTGAATCATCTAAACTTGTCATGGTCCCGCATCACTGTTCTACTACAATTCAGAGTGTGTTAAATAATGTGTTGCCTTTAATACTCACCATTTGGTGTGTGTGCTCATAGGAGTGTATGAAGGACCCCTCAGCTGTGTCTCAGCAGTGGGGCTCATATTTTGTTGACATCCAGACAGATGAAGCTGGACAGGAACGCCACACGCTGACCTGGTGCTGCAGCTCCATACACAAATACAGCAGTGTAGCTATACCCAGTGTGGAGAGTATAGCAGGTATATACACACAAACAGAGACACACACGGATTTGTGTTGTCAGAGTTGATGTTAATATGAGTATTTTATATTTAAAAATGTGTGTGTGCACATCCTCAGCACTTCCTCTGGATTTCCAGTTTAAGCGTTTCTCCAAGACTCATTCCTATACAAGGGGATATTACCCATCACCCCCTGTCTCATTACTGAAGATCGTGGAGTCCTGAGCTGTTCAATAGTGTGTGTGTGTGTGTGTGTGTGTGTGTGTGTGTGTGTGTGTGTGTGTGTGTGTGTGTGTGTGTCCACGTGTGCATGCACGTGTATGTGATGTTAATGTTCTATGTAACGGTATAACTGTTATGTTTCTTTGTGGCCATACTGTAGACATACTGTGTACACATGTATGTGTGTGTGCATGTGTGTGATTTATTCTGTTATTTTGTGAAAAATGTTGTTTATTAGGTGTTACGTTGTCTAAACTACTTTACATGCTGTTGTTTATGTTCTAGCTGCAGGTGTGTGTGTGTGTGTGTGTGTGTGTGTGTGTGTGTGTGTACTGCACGTGTGTGTGTGTGTGCATGTGTGTGTGTGTGTGTGAGAGAGAGAGAGAAAATGAATATTCAATGTTGTGTATTTTTGATCCCTTGCAGTGTTGTGGTCATAAATGGTGTGTGTTAATTTGTTTAGCGTCTATACATACACACGGATGAATAAAGGCATTGGTCATTACTGTGTGTTTATTACTGTGTGTTTATTACTCATACACCCATCAATTACTCATTTTCCAAACTGATTACCCAGATAGGGTCCCAGGGAAATTGGTGCACCTCTAGGAAAAAGTGCAGTACACCCTGAATAGCTCACCAGACCATAGTACAGCCAATGAACACACATAACTATTCACACTCAGATATAGGGTCAATTTGGTACAGCTAATGGCCTAATGTGAATATATTTGGACAGTGGGAGTACACCCGGAGTAATTCAAGGAAACCCATTCAAGCACAGAGAAAACATGCAAACTCTACACAGAAATGCTTGATTCCAGGTCTGGAACCCGGGACCCTCTTCCCACGTTGACCCCAAACCCCCCAACCATAGCCTACTACTCATTTCTGGGAGGAATGGAGTTTGAAGCGAACAAACTTACAGTCTTAAGAATTTTCAGTTGGTGACATCATGAAACTTCACATTATTTTTTCAGCCAATTCCCCCACATATTCACCCTCTCATCAGAAACCCTGACTCACTTTATTTTGTTTTCACACCTCCCGCTTAACTTCCATACACTTCCTGACTTAGGATAGTAGCATGTTAGTTGTTAGCATCCAAATTGTTTATTTCTACGTAAAGGATGAGAAATAAGATGATGGAAAAGACATAAATCCAGACTAGCCAAACCGGTTGGTGAGAGAAACTGCATGATGTTCCCTTGTGGGCTTGTTAGGACAGGAAGTCGCTTGTAGGCAAGTGTTAATGTCTGTTACGTGTTACTGCATGTTACATATACATCTGTATCCTCAATGTAAGGTAATTGCATGGGTATTTACAGAACTGTGTGTGTGTGTGTGTGTGTGTGTGCTTTTATATATATATATATATATATATATATATATATATACACACACACACACACAGGGATCTCTCGCTAATTCGTGCTTCAATTCATGCGACTTCAGTGCATCATGTTTTTTTTAATATTCATCAGATTTAAAAATAAAGAAACTAAGGAAAAATAGGGGGGAAGTTGAGGAAAATGCCACAAAACAAGGAAAAATTATGCACCCCCCCCCCCAACAACCCCCTAACAAAACTACTTACATTTTTGTGAGGTGTGCATCTGAGTGCACGCGTGCATCTGTATGTTTGTGTATTATTTTTGAATGTTTAATTGTTATTATAAGCATTTATAGCAAATATGTATTTATTGATACAGTGGAACCTCAACTTACGAGAACCCCTAACAAACGAAAACCCACATTACGAAAAACATTTTCCTAAAATTTTTGTCGCTGGATACAAAACAAGTTCACGTTATGAAAGCACCATCTCAAAAATTCAAACAATGCATGAGTTGCTCTCCCATTGCTCTCCCAACATCCCACCCCGCTGACCTCCCATTGGCTATGAGGGATGATGCAGCTCCCTCCCATTGGCTATTATGGAGCTGCATCTCCCATAATACTTTTTGTGTAAAGGACAGAGTTACTGTTGTTTCATGAGTTTTTCGAGTGTGCTCATTGCAACTTTATTTTTTGGCTCAGGCTTTTAACCTTGCATAAACATCTATAAGATTATAACTCTGCTAAGAAGTTATATACACACACACACACGCTGATTCCGTGATAGGTCCGTGTGATTCCTGATGCGAGTGAAAAGAACAAGCGGGCTCGTGGCATGCGGTTGAGTGATATCTCAAAGGAATATGGCCAAACCCGTCTCCCATCGGTACGATAATGAAGCAAAAGAAGGCCTTAAAATGTATACTTTTATAATTTTTAAAGGGTGTAGGGGTTATTATTGGGGGCCTTGGAATGAATCACACATTTTACATGTAAAATGCGGTTCAACTTACGAAATATCCAGGTTACAAAACGGATTAGTTTCGTAAATGGAGGTTCCACTGTACTATATACCAGTGTTTCCCACACCTTTTACATTAGAAAAATCACGAGGCACACCGCGGAACAAAAATGATACTGCCCTCTAGCAGAACACACTAAGTGAAATTGGTTAATCTTCGCAGCACACCTGATGATTTCTCATGGCACACTAATGTGCCACGGAACAGGGGTTGGGAAACACTGCTACATACACATATACATGTACAGATATAAAGACCAATAGTATTGTATTTAGTTGTCCTGAAAGGTAAGGGATGAATGGAAGTTATATGTTGTGCTGTAGAGCTACTGTAAAAAAAAAAAAAAAATTGGGAAGGAGATAAAAGACAAAAGGAGTGGCACTTTCCCTTCCTCCACATGACTGAAGCACTCTTGAGCAAGACACCTAACCCCCAACTGCTCTCTAGACGCCCCTAATGTGTGTGTGTGTGTGTGTGTGTGTGTGTGTGTGTGTGTGTGTTCACTTTGGATGGGTTAAATGCAGAGGAATTTCCCTTACGGGATTAATACAGTATATATATATATATATATACATATATATATATATATATATATATATATATATATATATATATATATATATATATGCACGCACACACACACACACACACACACACACACACACACAGTCTTTCAGGGTAAAACTCATTGTGCTTGAACTGTTTTTCCAGCTGATCTCCACACTCTTAAAAATAAAGCTATCAATGTAAACCAAAAAGGGTGCAAATGCATGTCACTTGAGCAGTATCCCTGTGCATGACAACTGTATACTCTTCAGTGTCAGAGTATTTTTATATATTTTGGAATTAACTACTGCTTATTAACTAAGTAACAATAGGTTAAATATTTGGTCACTTTTCTTTTGGAACCTTCTAGATAGCTGCAGGATCCTTAAGGTTGAAATCGTACAAATTTTTTTTCTTGATTTCTTTCTTTAACATAAAACTTTGTGCCATTTCTTTTAGTCAAACTGATCTTTTATAAAACAACACAGTACTTCTGATAGAACGTTCTTTAAAAGTGTATTGCAGTCTGTCTAGTGTTTTTTTCTGTCCATGAATAGAAATTAATACATTTTAGTTGCATGTTGATTCAGACAGGAACATGAGCTCTGTGCACACAGCGAAAATCTGTGTCAGCACCAGCTTGAGCCTGAACCCACACAATGAATATAACAGCATCAAAGAAGATTCTACTGAGTAAAGTTTTGGGACACTTGAAATTTATGAGCACAAGTGTTTTACCTTTTTAAAATCAACTTCCTCTTCTCTCCTTTCTTATATGTGCAAAGGGAATAAGTCCTTTCAACACCTCTCGCCCTGGGTCTGTGATAACCAGTGGCGTATGCCTTCATCTGATTTCACTGAATGAAAGCTTTCTTAACTCTTAGGTATCATGCTAGATGAGATCTGAATTCTCATGATAAATGAATTCACACTTGTAAAATTAAAACGGTGCCAAACCCTTTGTTCTTAATCTTGGGTGGGACGCGGCCCTTGTGCCTCCTGTCTCCCCATTAGTAATAATTTTTATTACTAATATTATTAATAATAAAACATTTATAATAAAGAGCATTATAAATACTTGGACCAAGATTTAATTTTGCTTTCCAAGACTGTATGTTTTTATAGATTGGAATCTGGGGGGAGGGGGGGTAGTCACATATACAGTGATACTTCAGATAACAAATTTAATCCGTTACGAGGGCAAGCTCGTAAGCTGAAAGGTTCATTACATGAAACAATTATTCGCATAAGAAATAACAGAAAACCAATTAATTCGTTCCAACCCACTCCCAAACTCATATAACCTGCCACAAACACATATATATATTTGAATTAATATATTAAAAAATAAACATGTAAAAACAATAAATATTTCATAATAACAACAACAATAATAATAATAATAATAATAATAATAATAATAATAATAATGCATGTACATTAACATTAATAATAATTAATAATAAATAATAATCAAACAAGAATAAAATGCAGCCATTAGGTGGGGGGGGGGCACTAACCAGTGTCTCTCCCCCTTATGCCGGTCCCAAGCCCGGAGAAATGCAAAGGATTGTGTCAGGAAGGGCATCCGACATAAAACCAATGCCAAATTTTTATGATACAAATCAGAAGTATTACCCCCATACCGGATCGGTCGAGGCCCGGGTTAACAACGACCGCCATCAGTGCTGTCAATCAACAGGGTGCTGATGGAAATTGGACTACTGTTGGTCGAAGACGTCGAAGAAGGAGAGACGGGAGGCGTGTCCGTAGGCAGAGAGAGAAGAGGAAAGGCATGAGTCTAGGACTGAGAGTGGGGATTTTGAATGTTGGAACTATGCAAAGAAAAGATAGAGAACTGGCTGACATGATGCAGAGGAGGAAGGTGGACATACTGTGTGTTCAGGAGACCAGGTGGAAAGGTAGCAAAGCTAAAAGCTTAGGAGCAGGGTTTAAGCTGTTTTATCATGGTGTGGATGGAAAGAGAAATGGAGGAGTCATCTTGAAGGAGGGGTTTGTCAGGAATGTTCTGGAAGTGAAAAGAGTGTCAGACAGAGTGATGAGTCTCAAGTTAGAAATTGAAGGTGTGATGCTCAATCTTGTTAATGCTTATGCCCCACAGGCAGGATGTGACCTAAAAGAGAAAGAGAGATTCTGGAGTGACTTAGATGAAGTGATGCAGAGTACCCCCAGAGGTGAAAGAGTGGTTATTGGTGCAGACTTCAATGGACATGTTGGTGCAGGAAACAGGGGACGAAGAAGTGATGAGCAGGTTTGGTATCCAGGACAGGTGTTGGTAGATTTTGCAAAAAGGATGAAAATGGCTGTGGTGAATACTTTCTTCCAGAAGAAACAGGAGCCTAGGGTGACTTATAAAAGCGGAGGTAGGAGCATACAGGTAGACTACATCTTGTGCAGGCGATGTAATTTGAAGGAAGTCAGTGACTGCAAAGTAGTAGTGGGTGAGAGTGTTGCCAAACAGCATAGGATGGTGGTATGCAGTATGACGCTGATGGTGAGGAAGGTGAAGAAGGCAAAGGCAGAGCAGAAGACAAAGTGGTGGAAGTTGAAAAAGGAAGAGTGTCGTGTTGTCTTCAAAGAGGAGTTGAAACAGGCTTTGGGTGGCCAGGAAGTGCTTCCAAATGACTGGACAACTACAGCAAATGTCATCAGGGAGACCTGGTAGGAGAGTACTTCGTGTGTCCTCTGGAAGGAAACTAGATAAGGAGACTTGGTGGTGGAATGAGGAAGTGCAGGAGTGTGTACAAAGGAAGAGGTGGGACATTGAGAGGACCGAAGTGAGTAAACAGGAGTACAGGGAGACACAGCGTGAGGCGAAAGTAGCAGTGGCTAAGGCCAAACAGAGGGCGTATGATGACTTGTATGATAGGTTGAACAGTAAGGAGGGAGAAAATGATTTATACAGGTTGGCACAGCAGAGAGCTGGAGATGGGAAGGACGTGCAGCAAGTTAGATTGATAAAGGACAGAGAGGAAATGTATTGACTGATGACAGAAGTGTGCTGGGAAGATGGAAAGAGTACTTTGACGAGCTGATGAATGAGGAAAATGAGAGAGAAAAAAGAGTAGAAGAGGTGACCATTGAGGAGCAGGATGTAACAAAGATCAGTAAGGGTGAAGTGAGGAGGGCATTGAAGAGGATGAAGAATGGAAAGGCAGTTGGTCCTGATGATATACCTGTGGAGTTATGGAAGTGTCTAGGAGAGGTAACAGTAGATTTTCTGACAAGAACATTCAACAAGGTCCTAGAGAGTGAGCAGAGGCCGGAGAAGTGGAGGAGAAGTGTGCTGGTGCACATTTTTAAGAACAAGCGAGACGTGCAGAGTTGCGGCAACTACAGAGGGATAAAGTTGATGAGCCATACGATGAAGTTATGGGAAAGAATAGTGGAAGCTAGACTAAGAGCAGAGGTCAGCATTTGTGAACAACAGTTTGGTTTTATGCCAAGAAAGAGCACAACAGATGCAATGTTTGCTTTGAGGATGTTAATAGAGAAGTACAGAGAAGGTCAGAAGAAGCTGCATTGTGCCTTTGTGGATCTGGAGAAAGCATATGACAGAGTGCCAAGAGAAGAACTATGGTATTGCATGAGGAAGTCTGGAGTGGCAGAGAAGTATGTTAGTGTGGTGCAGAACATGTATGAGAGATGTAAGACAGTGGTGAGGTGAGCTGTCGGTGTGACAGAAGAGTTCAAGGTGGAGGTGGGACTGCATCAAGGGTCAGCTCTCAGCCCCTTCTTGTTTGCTATGGTGATGGACAGGGTGACAGACGAGGTTAGGCAAGAATCTCCATGGACTATGATGTTTGCAGATGACATTGTGATCTGTAGTGAGAGCAGAGAACAAGTGGAGGAAAATCTAGAGAGGTGGAGGTATGCCCTGGAAAGGAGAGGAATGAAGGTTAGCCTCAGAAAATCAGAATACATGTGTGTGAATGAGAAGGACCCAGGAGGAACGGTGATGTTACAGGGAGCAGAGATAACGAAGGTGGAGGATTTTAAGTACTTAGGCTCAACAATGCAGAGCAATGGAGAGTGTGGAAAAGAGGTGAAGAAGTGTGTGCAGGCAAGCTGGAATGGTTGGAGAAAAGTGTCCGGTGTGATGTGCGATAGGAGAGTCTCAGCAAGAATGAAAGGAAAAGTGTACAAGATGGTGGTGAGGCCAGCGATGTTGTATGGCTTAGAAACAGTGGCGCTGAGGAAAAGACAGGAGGCAGAGCTGGAGGTAGCAGAGATGAAAATGTTGAGGTTCTCTCTGGGAGTAACGAGGATGGATAGGATCAGAAATGAGTACATCAGAGGGACAGCCCATGTGAGATGTTTTGGAGACACAGTCAGAGAGGCTAGATTGAGATGGTTTGGACATGTCCAGAAGAGGGATAGTGAGTATATTGGCAGTAGGATGCTGAGGTTGGAACTACCAGGCAGAAGCTCTAGAGGAAGACTAAAGAAGAGATTTATGGATGTGGTGAAGAAAGACATGAAGGTCGTTGGAGTCAGAAAAGAATATACAGAGGACAGGGTGAGATGGAGGCGGATGATTTGCTGTGGCGACCCCTGAAGGGAGCAGCCGAAAGGAAAAGAAGAAGAAGAAGAAGAAGAAGAATCAAACAAGAATAAACAATAAGTCAACTCACCCTTCTGATCATCGACTGTGGCAAAGATGTCATGTGGGCGAGCAGGAGAGGGTGTGTAACAGAGAAGGAGCAGGAGGAGGTGGAGGAGAATTTTGTGTGTGTGCACGTTATTAATGTCAGTGAGGAAAGGCTTGTGGTGAGCTCCCACAATGCCAATGCTTCTCAAATAGTTGGGGGCGCGGTGTCATGCCAAGGGGGTGCATAGGACCCTGGGGAACATGCTTTTTTGCCATACTTTACTATAATTAAGTGTAATTGCGCATCCACTTGAGTAGTTGGCAGTGGCTCACTCATTGTTGAGCTATGGTGTAGGGAAAAGGCACTGAGCAAACGACGTGAACTTCAATAGTGGGAGCTCGTAAAGTGAATTTTTGCTCGTTGGATGGAGAAGATTTTTTGTGGGTTCGAAGCTGGTATCATGGAAAAATCATCATACGGATCATTTGTGAGACGAGGTACCACTGTATTCTAAAAGTTAAATAAGAAATATTTCAGAAAGTGTGGGGGGTGTTACATTCAGTATATAAAGACAATGATTTATCTTACTGCATAAATCAGATACAGCATAATATTGCCATGTACGGGACCACAATCATTTGCTGGACTCTGAAAAGATTACTCTTTAACATCTGGATGGGCTCTTATGGAATCAGGTGCCTTTACTGACTGTACCGACTGTATCTCATGTTTGTATTTTGTTGGGATCATGTATGTGTTTCTTTTGTATTTCTATAAAAGCTTCAATGAACATATTGTTAGGGGGAAAAAATTAATAATTCAAATGAGTTGAAACTTAAAACTTAAAATGCCTCTGTACAATAATCCTATGGAAAAAAGCAACTGGCTCAAAATAAACTGTGTGTTTTCACTACTGAAATACTCAATGTTATGATAATATCTGACAACAAGGGGGAAAACTCTGTTTTACCTCAATAACTGGAAAACAAACAAAATAAAGCCTGAAGGACACGATGTTCCTACAATAATTTTTACCCTTTCACCTGTGTGTACCTCTCTTCTGCCCGTTTCGGATGCAGTGCCTCAATCAGTGCATGGATTGGATCATCACCCAGATGTTTTTCTTTTTTAATCTGGACGGCAAGGTGGTACTATAGTAGTTGCCTTACAGCAAGAAGATCCTGGGTTCGCGTCCACCATTATGTGTCAGTATGAGTGGATTTGTGTGTGTATATGTGTGTGTTGGTCCTGTGATGGTCTGGCAAGCTGTCCAGGATTTTACCCCTATTTCACCCATTGTCAGTTGAGATAGGCTTCAGTTTCCTCCTGGCTCGAGTAGAATTAAGCAGTTCGGCAACTGATTGAATGAGTGATTGTTTACTGAAGTTCACAAAAGAAGATATCACAAAGAATAATTATAATGTATATTTGGTTCGAAGGATTGAAAATTACTGTGGAAGTAGCTATCCATGAATTCTGTGTGAGATGTCTACTTTGGGGATAATTCTGCACTAACAAGGTCACGTGCCAACCTGCCTCCAAGTGCCACCCTGCCCATTTTATGACTGCCTACTTATATACCTGCATACTCTATGTGTGTGTGTGTGTGTGTGTGTGTGTGAGAGAGAGAGAGAGAGAGAGAGATGATGTGTCTCCTGGGTTATTTCCCTTCCACTTCATTCTTTCTTTTTGTTGCTGATGACGCCCCCCCCCACCATTCCATACGCGTGCGCGCGCGCGTGTGTGTGTGTGTGTGTGTGTGTGTGTGTGTTCCGATGGAGCTGGCTACGAACCGGTGACTGAGAGCTCATTGACACGCGGGGACGTTTGAAAAAGTATTTAGTGTTTTGAAGTAGTGTTTGGTGTTTACCCGGAAGTTAAACCGGAAGTTATTTATTGATACACGCCGCTTTTGTTTCATATACAGTACATACTGTATATATATATGTGTGTGTGTGTGTATATGTAGGTATGATGGAAATCAGTGGGGCGCGCGCCGGAGTCTCTGAACTCTTCCGTAGACAAAGTGAGTATAAACTCTATGAACTCAACATTGTATATATTCAACCTTCTTTTTCTCTTTAATAAAAGAGTCTGGGCAGTATTTAATAGGTGATAAGTTTTATAAACAGTTTCTGAGTAAACTGCTGTGTGTTTTCTTTCTGAGTGTAGCATTAGCGGTTAGCTTTCACCCTGCAGTATTATTAAAAACACTAATGCGGAGAGTTCTCTTCTGGAACTGCACTGGATTACACGGACACATATGAGCACTCTGTGTGTGTGTGTGTGTGTGTGTGTGGGGTGGGGGGTGGTTTACCTCAGAACTTGGATAACCACTTCTCTAAACCCTAAACCCTTAAAACCATAAACTTCGTCCTGTGTAAAAGTTCGAATGTAAAATAGTAGTGTAGACATGCATTATTATTTTGTTCAATAGGACCTGGTTATAATGAGCTTTGGTTCAATTTCTGACTTGATTTGTGTCAGTGGCATGATACAGGGAAACAACCAGGAGTCAGTGTGAAAATGTGTAAAAATGTGCATAACACCCTGAAACTGGTCAAAGTAGTTTTTATATGCACACACACACACACATTCTCTCTCTCCCTCTCTCTTTATATATATATATATATATATATATATATATATATATATTTATATATATATATATTCTTCTTTCCTTTCAGTTTTTTTCCGTTCTCGGGAGTCGCCACAGTGAATCATCTGATTCACACATTTGATTTGGCATAGGTTTTTTTGTCGAATGCCCTTCCTGACACAACCCTTTTAGCAAGGGACAGAAACACGCTGATGGCTTTGCAGCCTACTCTTTATGAAAGTCAGCAATGGTTATTTTATATGCCTCACACCATAGACAGTGAGAGACATGGCCCGCCTTTGATAACCTCGTTAGCTGCACTGGGGGTCAGTGACAACCTTGTGGGGACTCGAACCCCTAACCTTAGGATCAGTATGTATATACATACATACATACATACATACATACACTGGTACCTCACTTTACGAAATTAATCCGTTCCAGAAGTGGTTTCGTAACCTGGATTTTTTTGTAAGTTGAACCGCATTTTACATGTCAAACGTGTGATTCGTTCCAAGGCTCCCAATACTACCCCTAAACCCTTTCAAAATTATAAAAGTATACCTTTTCCTTCTGCTACAATATTGTACCGATGGTAGATGGGTTTGGTCATATTCCTTTGCGATATCACTCAGCCACAAGCCCACTTCTTCTTTTCACTCGCACCGGGAATCACACGCACGTGTGTGTGTGTGTGTGTGCGTGCATGTGTTGACCATGTTAAAATCTTAGTTTATTCAAGGTTAAAAGCCTGAGCCAAAAAATAAAGTTGCAATGAGCAAATTCGAAAAACTCACAAAACAACAGTAATTCATGGGAATTATTGAGATGCAGCTCCGTAATAGCCAATGGGAGGGAGCTGCGTCATCCCTCCTAGTCAATGGGAGGCCAGCGGGGTGGGATGTTGGGAGATAGCCAATATGCAGGGGTCTCTCGCTACTCAATTGTTGCGGCTTCAGTGCATCGCGTTTTTCTAAAAATATCCATCGAATTTAAAAAATGAGGAAATTAAGGAAGAATAGGGGAAAATTAAGGAAAATGCCAAAAAAGAAGAGGCCAATTATGCAAAAAAAAACAAAAAACCCCTAAACAAACACAAAACAGAAAACAACTCATAACCTCCCATCAAAACTAGTTACATTTTTGTGAGGTGCTTATCTGCATGTGTGTGTCTGTATGTGTGTGTATTTCTATTTTATTTAAATCTTATGTATTAGTTTTTAATGTTTAATTGTTATTATAAGCATTTACAGCTTTGAATATGTATTTCATCTATTATATATGTCAGTCAGGGGGGGTTGGGGGGTTAACCCTACTTCACGGAATTCGGTAGTGGCGGGGGGGTGGGGGTCTTGGTTCCAATTAATCGCGGAAAGTGAGGGATCCCTGTGTACTCGTCCTTCTCAAAAAATTAGCATATTGTGATAAAGTTCATTATTTTCTGTAATGTACTGATAAACATTAGATTTCATATATTTTAGATTCATTACACACAACTGTAGTTCAAGCCTTTTATTGTTTTAATATTGATCATTTTGGCAAAAAAGTAAAGAAAAACCAAAAATCCCTATCTCAAAAAATTAGCATATTTCATCCGACCAATAAAAAAAGTGCTTTTAATACAAAAAAAGTCAACCTTCAAATAATTATGTTCAGTTATGCACTCAATACTTGGTCGGGAATCCTTTTGCAGAAATGACTGCTTCAATGCAGCGTGGCATGGAGGCAATCAAACTGTGGCACTTCTGAGGTGTTATGGAGGCCCAGGATGCTTCGATAGTGGCCTTAAGCTCATCCACAGTGTTGGGTCTGGTGTCTCTCAACTTTGTCTTCACTATATCCCACAGCTTCTCTATGGGGTTCAGGTCAGGAGAGTGGGTAGGCCAATTGAGCACAGTAATACCATGGTCAGTAAACCATTTAGCAGTGGTTTTGGCACTGTGAACAGGTGTACCAACACCAGCAGCTGACATGGCACCCCAGACCATCACTGACTGTGGGTACTTGACACTGGACTTCAGGCATTTCCTTTTCCCCAATCTTCCTCCAGACTCTGGCACCTTGATTTCCGAATGACATGCAAAATTTGCTTTCATACGAAAAAAGTACTTTGGACCACTGAGCAACAGTCCAGTGCTGCTTCTCTGTAGCCCAGGTGAGGCGCTTCTGCCGCTGTTTCTGGTTCAAAAGTGGCTTGACCTGGGGCACGCCTCTGTGTCGGTGGCTCTAGATGTTTCTACTCCAGACTCAGTCCACTGCTTCCACAGGCCCCCCAAGGTCTGGAATCGGCCCTTCTCCACAATCTTCCTCAGGTTCCGGTCACCTCTTCTAGTTGTGCAGCGTTTTCTGCCACACTTTTTCCTTCCCACAGACACCCACTGATGTGGCTTGATACAGCACTCTGGGAACAGCCTATTCGCTCAGAGATTTCTTTCTATCTTACCCTCTTGCTTGAGGGTGTCAATGATGGCCTTCTGGACAGCAGTCAGGTCAGCAGTCTTACCCGTGATTGCGGTTTTGAGTAATGAACCAGGCTGGGAGTTTTTAAAAGCCTCAGGAATCTTTTGCAGGTGTTTAGAGTTAATTGGTTGATTCAGATGATTAGGTTAATAGCTCGTTTAGAGAACCTTTTCATGATGTGCTAATTTTTTGAGATAGGAATTTTGGGTTTTCATGAGCTGTATGCCAAAATCATCAGTATTAAAACAATAAAAGACCTGAAATATTTCAGTTGGTGTGCTATGAATCTAAACTATATGAAAGTTTAATTTTTATCAGTAGTATATATATATATATATATATATATATATATATGGGCAGGGGGGCACTAACCAGTGTCTCTCCCCCTTATGCCGGTCCCAAGCCCGGATTAATGCAGAGGGTTGCGACAGGAAGGGCATCCGGCGTAAAACTTCTGCCACATTTAAAAATGCAAATGATCAAAACAAAATTCATACCGGATCGGTCGAGGCCCGGGTTAACAACGACTGCCATCAGTGCTGTCAATCAACAGGGTGCTGATGGAAATTGGACTACTGTTGGTCGAAGAAGGAGAGGCGGGAGGCGTGTCCGTAGGCAGAGAGAGAAGAGGAAAGGCATAAGTCTAGGACTGAGAGTAGGGATTTTGAATGTTGGAACTATGTAAAGAAAAGATAGGGAGCTGGCTGACATGATGCAGAGGAGGAAGGTGGACATACTGTGTGTTTAGGAGACCAGGTGGAAAGGTAGCAAGGCTAGAAGCTTAGGAGCAGGGTTTAAGCTGTTTTATAGTGGTGTGGATTTGAAGAGAAATGGAGTAGGAGTCATCTTGAAGGAGGGGTTTGTCAGGAATGTTCTAGAAGTGAAAAGAGTGTCAGACAGAGTGAAGAGTCTCAAGTTAGAAATTGAAGGCGTGATGGTCAATGTTGTTAGTGCTTATGCCCCACAGGCAGGATGTAAGCTAGAACAGAAGGAGAGATTCTGGAGTGAGTTAGATGAAGTGATGCAGAGTACCCCCAGAGCTGAAAGAGTGGTCATTGGAGCAGACTTCAATGGACATGTTGGTGCAGGCAACAGAGGGGACGAAGAAGTGATGGGCAGGTTTGGTATCCAGGACAGGAACGCATGACAGATGTTGGTAGATTTTGCAAAAAGGATGAAAATGGCTGTGGTGAATACTTTCTTCCAGAAGAGACAAGAGCATAGGTTGACTTATAAAAGCGGAGATAGGAGCAAACAAGTAGACTACATCTTGGGCAGGTGATGTAATTTGAGATATATGGTCATCTCTTCTACTCTTTTTTTCTCTCTCATTTTCCTCATTCATCAGCTCTTCAAAGTACTCTTTCCATCTTCCCAGCACACTTCTGTCATCAGTCAATACATTTCCCTCTTTGTCCTTTATCAATCTAACTTGCTGCACGTCCTTCCCGTCTCTATTTCTCTGCTGTGCCAACCTGTATAGATCATTTTCTCCCTCTTTACTATCCAACCTATCATACAAGTCATCATACGCCCTCTGTTTGGCCTTGGCCACTGCTACTTTCGCCTTACGCTGTGTCTTCCTGTACTCCTGTTTACTCTCTTCGGTCCTCTCAATGTCCCACTTCTTCTTCGCTAACCTCTTCCTTTGTACACACTCCTGCACTTCCTCATTCCACCACCAAGTCTCCTTGTCTACTTTCCTTCCAGAGGACACACCAAGTACTCTCCTACCTGTGTCCCTGATCACATTTGCTGTGGTTGTCCAGTAATTTGGAAGCACTTCCTGGCCACCCAAAGCCTGTTTCAACTTCTCCTTGAAGACAACACGACACTTCCTTTTTCAGCTTCCACCACTTTGTCTTCTGCTCTGCCTTTGCCTTCTTCACCTTTCTCACCATCAGAGTCATCCTGCACACCACCATCCAATGCTGTTTGGCAACACTCTCACCCACTATGACTTTGCAGTCACTGACTTCCTTCAAATTACATCGCCTGCACAAGATGTAGTCTTCCTGTGTGCTCCTACCTCCGCTTTTATAAGTCACCATATGCTCCTGTTTCTTCTGGAAGAAAGTATTCACCACAGCCATTTCCATCCTTTTTGCAAAATCTATCAACATCTGTCCTTCTGCGTTCCTGTCCTGGATACCAAACCTGCCCATCACTTCCTCGTCCCCTCTGTTGCCTGTACCAACATGTCCATTGAAGTCTGCACCAATGACCACTCTTTCACCTCTGGGGGTACTCTGCATCACTTCATCTAAGTCACTCCAGAATCTCTCCTTCTCTTCTAGCTCACATCCTGCCTGTGGGGCATAAGCACTAACAACATTGAGCATTACACCTTCAATTTCTAACTTGAGACTCATCACTCTGTCTGACACTCTTTTCACTTTTAGAACATTCCTGACAAACTCCTCCTTCAAGATGACTCCTACTCCATTTCTCTTCCCATCCACACCGTGATGAAATAGCTTAAACCCTGATCCTAAGCTTTTAGCTTTGCTACCTTTCCACCTGGTCTCCTGAACACACAGTATGTCCACTTTCCTCCTCTGCATCATGTCAGCCAGCTCTCTACCTTTTCTTTGCATAGTTCCAACATTCAAAATCCTTACTCTCAGTCCTAGACTCATGCCTTTCCTCTTCTCTCTCTGCCTACGGACACGCCTCCCGTCTCTCCTTCTTCGACGTCTTCGACCAACAGTAGTCCAATTTCCATCAGCACCCTGTTGATTGACAGCACTGATGGCGGTCGTTGTTACGCCGGGCCTCGACCGATCCGGTATGGGGGTAATACTTCTGATTTGCATCATAAATATTTGGCATTGGTTTTACGTCGGATGCCCTTCCTGACACAACCCTCTGCATTTCTCCGGGCTTGGGACCGGCATGAGGGGGAGAGACACTGGTTAGTGCCCCCCCACCTCATGGCTGCATTATATATATATATATATATATATATATATATATATATATATATATATATATATATATATATAAAACCAAAAATTCCAAATGTCCCATTCGGAGTGAAATGTTCCCTCAAAGCCAAAATTTAAAATTGTTTGCAAAATGAAATGATTGACTTCGCTACTTTTGGAGGATGGTTGAATTAACTTTAAAATACAGTGGAACCTCGGTGGTCAAACACAATTTGTTCCAAAAATATGGTTGATTCCTGATTTGTTCGAAGCGTGAGACAATATTTCCCATAAGACATAGTTAAAAGTCGAGTAACGCGTTCAGATGACTATCTACTTATGTCAATACAGTTGTAGTGTATATAACTTGAAAACAAGATGTATTTATGAAACATATTACTGTATGGTGCAGATACAAAAGAGTAAAACATAATAATTGTATATAATAATTAACCTAATTATGTATTGTATTTGTTTACATACCTTATTGGTTGCGATGTGTCGGCGTATGTGGATGGATGGGGAGGGGAAGTTGGGGGAAGGGAGGGTTAATGGTTTGGGGGGTGTCCTCCTTCATAAAACGACTGGGTAATTAATCGTCCTTCTGGCGTTTTTTCCGTTCTCTGTCTCTTTATTGCAGTTCATTCTTATTCCTCTGCAGTTGCTTTTCTAGTCTTTTTAACATGTCTTATGTTGGTTGTTTTTGTCCTCGTTGCAAAATTTCCCTGAAGTGCATCATGGCATTGTCACTTTCCCCCATTTCCCACACATTTCCTTAATTAAGGAACTCTGAACGCTCTTTTTCCTCATTCTCATCAGATGACAGAGCACCAGCCAAAGATTTTTGTTGCTCTTATTGCAGGTGTTGTAGCACTTCCGTATTTACTTCGATTTTGAGGCTTTACAAAGGTTCATGTACATTTGCCAACTCCGTTCAAACTCTGATGATTTGTTCGAACAGCAGGGCATATTCTTCTTGTACTTTTTGATCAAACTCCGATTTGTTCAACCACCAAGGTTCCACTGTATAGAGTAATGCTCTTTGATGATCATGTGACTTGGTGGCCATCTTTGAAATCACCACATGTTGGCAGTCTAGAAGTCCTGGTTGATAACCTATATTTGAAGGTTCATAATTTCTGATTCTAAACATTGCAAGTAGGTAAAACGTTCTCCCTGCCCTATAACACATTCCTCTATTATTTAATCGCACTTTACATTGTTTCCAAGTACAGACCATCTTTCCTAGGATAAATCTACAGAACAGGAAGTATTTTAATTTCAAAGTATTTATTAATTGAAGTTGGACTCATCTACAAATTTTTTTTACATTTTCACTTTTTTGTACCCATTGTGTCCCATCGGTTACCCACAAATTTGTTTTTTTGAATAAATTGTAGTTGATGAAGTGTATTGATGCTTATGATATACTATTAGAAACTTTTTTGCAATGTCATGTGGCCTTGTTTAGTTAAACTGACTTATTATTTCTAATCATAGCGGAAAACATCGGGACGTTTTCAGTCCCATCAATTACCATTTTATTTCTTCAGTTATGGTCAGGATCTAAGAACTTTTTTTTAAATGCTATGTGTTTTCATGGTTATGCTATTAAAAGTTGAAATAATTTATATCCCAGGAATTTCCTTTTTAACAATGGAGAAATAGTACCTAAATTTCCCATCGGTGATTATGGAATATGCTAATCCTGATTCGGGTCACAAGTTGACTATGCCCATCTCGGTCGACCCTGTGCGGGGACAGGGTGCACCCTGGGTAGCTTGTCAGGCCATCACAGGGCTAACACACACATAACCCTCACACTCACACCTCGGTATGATTTGGAACAGCCAATTCGCCTACTGTGCATGTTTTGGACAGTGGGGGGAACCAGAGCACTCTGAGAAAACCCACGCAATCATGGGGAGAAAATGCAAAGACCACACGGAAACATTTGAGCCCAGAAGTCGAACCCATGCCTTCTTGCTGTGAGGCAGACGTGCTAACTGCTGCACCACTGTACCGCCAAAACATGTACCTAAAATTGTTTTGTATAAATCTATATTGTTTTATTATCTATGCATAAATGAGTGGCATGACATCAGACGAGTTGGATGTTGCCAAAGTTCCAAATTTTCCAAGTTGAATGGCCGTCCAATTGCACTCTCATCACAACTTCTCATGAGTGCAAAAGGTTTTTCAGTGTTATGGGTAGAGTGGATTGCAGCATAGCTTCAAGAGAAGGGAAAAATGAGCCTGTTGAGAGACCACTTGTTAAATAATAGCCACTGTAACGTACAGTACCAGTCCAAAGTCTGGATTATATTTACATTATTAAATTATTTAGGACAGTCATTCAACTTGGAATTTGTAAAACCAGGGACTCTGGAAATATCTATTTATATGCATCTAATTTTTATGTGCATTATTCATTATTTTTTCCCCAAGTTACATCTGCATACATCTCGGGGCAGGGGGGGGCCTAGTGGTTTAGGGCACTGGATCGTTGATCCTAAGGTTGGGGGTTCGAATCCCACTCTCCACAGGGTTGTTACTGTCCCCCCAGTGCAGCTAACTGGGTTATCAAAGGCTGGATATGTCTCTCACTGTCTATGGTGAGAGGTTCATGTAAAAGAACCATTGCTGACTTTCGTAGAGAGTAGCTGCAAAGCCGTCAGCGTGTTTCTGCCCCTTGCTAAAAGGTTGTGTCAGGAAGGGCATCACCATAAAAACCTATGCCAAATCAAACGTGCGAATAATTCGCAGTGGCGACCCCTGAAAAAGGGAAAACGCCGAAAGGAAATCTCTCTCTCTCTCTCTCTCTCTCTCTCTCTCTCTCTCTCTCTCTCACATCTGCGTACATCTGGATCATGTTTTTGATCAAAAATATAAGTCCAGATTTTTATAAGTGCATGCAGCTTTTCTTCTTTTCAGAACAAGAAGAGGAACGGAGTTTCAAGAGTTTACTTTAAACATGGTGACAGTCAAGTCAAAATCTTTATGAGTCTGATGAATGCCTTTTACCGTTGAGAGGCGCCATGCTGATTTATAACCTGCTGTGTTCATGAACCTTTAGTGCTCTCTCTCTCTCTCTCTCTCTCTCTCTCTCTCTCTCTCTCTCTCTCTCTCTCCTTCCCCAATTTCTATTTTTCTATTGCTCTCCCTCTGCTTTTATTTCCATTTTCATTTAATTTCTCTCTTTAGCTTTAATTTTCTCATTGCTATCATTCTCTCTCTCTCTCTCTCTCTCTCTCTCTCTCTCTCTCTGTGTCTCTCCCTCTCTCTCTCTCTCTCTCTCTCTCTCTACACACACACACACACACATATATATATATATATAAAATAAAAATAAAAGGACAGGACAAAGACTTTCTATTGAAACTCCATTTATCCCTACAGATCTGTTTCGAGGGGTGGTGAAACCATCCTCTCTCTTCAGGTGATTATAATCCACCTATAATTCTATAATCACCTGAAGAGAGAGGATGGTTTCACCACCCCTCGAAACAGATCTGTAGTGATAAATGGAGTTTCAATAGAAAGTCTTTGTCCTGTCCTTTTATTTTTATTATTTGCTCCACCAAAAAGTATTGAGCACTCTCCTACGGAAGGATCTACTCAGAAAATCCTCTCTCTCTCTCTCTCTCTCTCTCTCTCTCTCTCTATCTATATATATATATATATATATATATATATATATATATATATATATATATATATATATATATATAGGATTTTCTGAGTAGATCCTTCCGTAGGAGAGTGCTCAATACTTTTTGGTAGAGCAAATATATATATATATATATAGGTTAATATTGATTGATAGCAGAAGCAAGACCTACCCAGTACTTTAATAATAATAATGAAAATAATAATAATAGCAACAACATCAATAATAATGATAACAATAAGACGCTCTCTTTTTTATTCTTTTCTGTCTACCATCTCTCCTTCTTCATCTGTTTTTCTTTAAGTGGCTAAATTGAATCAAGACTCCAAAACCATGTCTGTGTGTGTGTGTGTGTGTGTGTGTGTGTGTGTGTGTGTGTGTGCATGCTTTGGCAGGAATGTAAAGGTTAGAGGGTCAAGGGGGAGCTTCCCAAGGAATGCGAGCACACACAGACATACCGACACAGACAGACAGACAGACAAACACAAACAGTCAGAGCTGCCTCTTGGCTGAAGTGTTTAAATAGACAAGCTGTGTGTGTGTGTGTGTGTGTGTGTGTGTGTGTGTGTGTGTGTGTGTGTGTACTTTCAACTAGAGTGTTTGTATGCATGTAGATAAAAACATATGGATTAAGTAAACAGAAATGTGTGTGTGTGTGTGTGCTATGAAGAAAGGGTGTAGTATTTAAGTTGGTGTGGTCTATGTGGGTGGGGCTAGAAGTGGATTTATAATTGAGAGGAGTCTGTGATACTGGAGTTTTATATGTGCCTCATCTTCTACCAGTCTCACACCCTCCTATCTCACCAGCTCCCAGTCTCACTGTTTTGTTTCATCTGCTCCCAGTCTCATTCATTCCTGTCTCGCCTTCTCAGTCTTTTCCCCTCCTGTTTCATCTTCTTACAGTCTCGTCGCCTCCTGTCTCACCTTCTCCCAGTTGTATCCCCCTCCTTACTTTTTATCAGCTTCATGGAGATTGCGCAAATGTGGGTGGGGTTTGTGCAGATGAGGTGCGAGGGGTTTGTGCAGATGTGGTGTGTTTGTGGGGTTTGTGGAGATTAGGTATGTGGGTGGGGTTTATGCAGATGAGGTGTGTGTGATTTGTGTAGATGATGCGTGTAGGCAGGGTTTGTGTAGTTGGGGTACGTATGAGTGGGGTTTGTGGAAATGTGGTATATGAGTGGGATTTATGCGGATAAGGTGTGTGTGTGTGTGTGTGTGTGTGTGTGTGTGTGTGTGTGTGTGTGTGTGTGTGTGTGTGTGTTTTATTGCAGATATGGTGTGTAGGTGGGGCTTGTGCCGATGTGGTGTGTGAGTGGGTTTTGTGTAGATGAGATATCTGGGTGGGGTTAGTGTAGATGAGGTGTTGTGGTTTGTGAGATGTAGGTGGGGTTTGTGGAGATAAAGTGTGTGGGTGTGGTTTGTGCAGATATGGTGTGTGATGATATTCTTGGACCTGCCGGTTATGAGTATTAAAAAGAAGACACTACAGTGGAAAATATGATGGATAGTAATGTTTTTATAGGATTATAGTTTATTATATCTGTGTAATAACATTAATCATGGTTCATCTTTGTCTCCAACAATGTCCAATAAAAACTGCAATAAATAAATTTGTCTGAGGCTCTTTTGCTCAAAGGGACTAATATTAGAATGGTTGGATTATTTTTTAAAATCTGTCATGTGAGCTGAAAGCCAAAAGTGAGTTTGAAGTTCAGTCGAGCTGGATTTTATTACCTCAGGAATTCAAGACATTAAATCACACACACACACACACACACACACACACACACAATACATACCCTCTTTTAGTAATTATTTCTTTTCCTTTATCTTTTAGCATGACACAACTCTGACATCACTCTGATGTCATGATGAGCTCGTACACCCGTGGTGCCCCCACTGTGTTCTTCATAAGCGTGGTGGTGTGTGTGCTTGCACGGAGCGACTGGAAGCCGAGTGGTGGTGAAGTGCCCTTTATCGGGGGCCGCTACTCTGGGCACCCCATGCTTTATTTTGGGCAAGAGGCAGTACCTGAGCTGCGGCTTGCGGCATTGAGCACTCATGCTGAGCTGGCTCAGCATATATGGCATGCTGGTGAGGACATGCTAGCAAATCCTACCCATTTCCTCCCACCACGAGAACCTGAAGAATTCTCTGCACGCTGGAATGAAATCTATGGAAACAACCTGAGTGTACTAGCACTGTTCTGTCTGCTTTACCCACAACGCACCGGGGCACTTGGTCTGGCCCGCGAATACATGGACCGGATGGCCACTCAGCCCAGCTGGTATGTAACGTGTGTGTGTGTGTGTGTGTGTGTATGGTGATACTGCTAATCATTTGTTTTATTGCATTCCAATATATCACCTTAAAATTTACCATCAAGCCTGCTGCATGTCATTCTGTTAACATCTCTATGTAGGATGCTTGGGGTAAGGGCTCCTTTTTTATGCACTGTATTAAGCTTGCTATGGAAGTCACACTTGAGCACACATCTAAACAGTGAGCACTCACTCAAAGCAGTAGGCTGCAACACATTGCAGCGCCCGAAGTGCAATTGGGTGTTAGGTGTTAGGTGCCTTGCTCAGAGGCATTTCAGCCATGAAGGAGGAAGAAGGGAAGGTGCCTCTCACCACCCCGTTGCCACACATTTTTCTTGCTCGTTCGGGAATTGAACCAGCGACCTTTTGGTCCCAAACCCGTTTTTCTAACTATTAGGTCATGGCTGCCCCATTTATCACCAAACCATCATTATGCGTTTCCTTTTACCATGACAACTAGCTTATATCCATTCACTAAGTTGATGCTAGTAATGTCTGCATACAGAGCTGTGGTGACCTCACAAGCTGAGCTGATACATAGCCCCACCACTAAATCAGTTCTATAAAAGAAATAATGTGGCTTTAACTCAACTACTTTGATATGTAAAAATCTGTCCCAAATCGCCCCAAGGAGGTGAGTGTGAATGGTTTTGTGTTTGTGTGTGTGTGTGTGTGTGTGTGTGTGTGTGTGTGGTGTGTGTGTGTGTGTGTGTGTGTGTGTGTGTGTGTGTGTGTGTGTGTGTCAGGGATCCCAGATCTCCGCTATTTAGCGGAAGTCCGCTATTTTTTATCCGCTATTTTAAGTGATAATTATTTTTATTCTTGTATACAGGGATCCCTCACTTTCCATGGTTAATTGGGACCGAGATCCCCACACGACCATCGAAATCCGCAAATTAGGATCACCCCCCCCACCCCCACCCCCACACCCCCAACTGACGTATACTTACATGTATATGTGTATATAATATCAATAAATACATATTCAATGTGATAAATGCTTATAATAACAATTAAACATTCCAAAAAATAACATAAGATGTAAATAAAATATACTAGTATATGTGATCCACTCCACCGAAAGTAGGCTCTTGCGTCCAAAAATGAAAAATGAGCTTTTTACACAGTCAGATAGAGGAGGCCCAAAGCTGCAAAATGCAGCAAAAAGTTTGTCAATACCTTGAAAACTGACTGAGTTATGCCATTTCTTGTGTCAGCATTCAACTAAAAATTTCAAAAGATGTTTTAGAGAAAAATGAGCACAAAGATTGCCCTTCTTCCAAGATCATTAGGCCTTAGCAACCAAACATTTTTATGCACCTCAGCTTTATAAACTTTTAGAAA
Source organism: Plotosus lineatus (assembly GCA_024760905.1). NCBI lineage: Eukaryota > Metazoa > Chordata > Actinopteri > Siluriformes > Plotosidae > Plotosus > Plotosus lineatus. The sequence continues at coordinate 28,743,623 of CM045731.1, forward strand.
ACATGTCTAGGAAAAGTTTTAGGAAGAGATGTAAAAGAAATCATCCTCATTTTAATCTGACACGCCCTTTTTAATCCATCAGTCACCGTGGTAACCCCCCCATGAACAAAAAAACGACTATTTTTTTTTTCATTTCTGTTTATTCCAATACGATTACTATGTATCTTTTCGACTATTATATAAAGGTTCAAATGCCTTCAAATGATACTGATTGAAAAAAAAAAAAGTCAGGTTCAAACAATCACACTGAAATTAAGAAAACTATATATAATAAAACTATATAACAAAACTAATCTCTTTATACAAGTAAGCTTCATCAACTCTGCCATCATCATCATCTTAATCTATATCCTGCTCAGCAGAAAGGATCACATCATCATCACAAACACCACTCATGCACACTTTTATTAGCAGATGCCTCTTCTTCATCATCATTAAAATCTTCATCAACACAGCTCGCATCATCATCATCATCATCATCATCATCAGTTTGTTCATCTGTAAAAGGAATGAAACATTTAAATGTTTTTCAGGTCTTGACTAATTTTCGTACAAAACTAAACAACTCACGATCCAGCATGTCCAGTCCAGACAAGATTACACACAAATCAAATGATCAAAAAAATTCCATAATCAAATTTTGAATGTAGAGAAAAATACTCACCGTCAAAATAATCTTCAAGAATGCCAAGCATTCCGGCATCTTCAAAGCCCAATTCTCGTGTTGAATTTAACATCTATACTAATGCTGCTAGACATCACAGATGACATTTCACTCTCCTTTTCCAGAAATTATCTGTATTTACAATCTTATAAATAAACTTAATGACTGTTATTGAAGTCATGTAATTTAAGTCGGAGATAAATTCTGCATGCAGTAAACCAGAAGCAGGAAACAAACCGGAAGTTAACGTGTGACAGGCACTGCGCATGTGCAAGCCCGAGCTGACTTATCAGTGTGCTCGTTTCAGATCTTTCTTAGCAACTAACCTGCATTGTTTACGTGCATATCGTCATCGTAATCTTTATTTTATTCACCGAAACGGCATTTTAATAATAAAACAGTATCCAAAATGGAAAAACTACTTGCACGCTGTTCTTCTGGGGTATAGATTATAGTGTGTCTTGTACCGAACTTGGTGAATAATTGCAATGAAAACCAGTAAGTTTGCTACTGTTTTTAACTAGTTTTATGAGGGTACTCATCAGAAAAATGGGGGGAAAAGACATTTTTACTGAGTTTTAGTCGATTTCACTTGAGCAAGTGACAGTTGAATACTTGTTTTAATAGTTTATACAAAAATCCGAATTTCGATAAAAATGGAGCATTTTTACTTTTCTGGCCTTTATCTCAAAAGTGGTCTGTGTGACAAGCACCTACTTTAGGTGGAGCGCCTCACAAATACAGATGCTCCCCAACTTACCAACATTCGTTTTTCAAACATCCGGGGATACGAACAGGTCTGTCTGAGGTCGAAAGTGAAAGTGAAATGAAATTGAAGAACAACTAGTAATAGAAATGGAATAAAATCTACAGAAAGATATGTTATAAATATAAGTAGGAAATATGATTAAACATTATCCTGAGGTACACTTAATACTAGCCTCCAGCAGAGGGGGGCGTAGCTGATACGTGCTTTAAGGTCAGGGAAGAGAAGCAGGACAATACATTTCTGAACTAGTGCCAAAACTTTCAAAGAAGAAACAAATTGACTCCAGTATTATAATGAATTGGATAAGAGTGAAACTCTCTGTAAATCTGATCAGATCCGCTGTGCTGTGCTTGAGAGGAACCAGGAGTTTAAACATGGGACATAATGTACTGATGATTATGTGGAGAGAGAGAGAGAGAGATTGTATGCAGTACAAACTCGTATAGGTTACTTATACAAGGTTTAAACATATGTTCCCCTCTAAAGAATGCCTTGTAACAACTTACAAACAAATTCATCTTAGAATGGCCATACTGAACCTAACTCGTTAGTAAGCTGGGGAGCGTCTGTACACACATATACAGATGGTATGACGAAGACGACATACATACATACGCCCGTGCATGCACATGCGCAGATGCGTGTGCACACACGAAACCTTTTCCCCTATTCATCCTTAATTTCCTTATTTTTTAAATTCAATAAATATATATATATATTTTTTTTAAACCGCGATGCACTGAAGCCACATTAATTGAAGCGCGAATTAGCGAGGGATCCCTGTATTTCATTTTCTCTATTTCTGAACCCGTTTCCTCTATTTTTTCTAAACCTCGCTGGGATCCCTGGTGTATTGGCTCTGAGATGGCCTGGTGAGCTGTCCAGTGTGTACCCCACCCCATGACCGGTTGTGGCTGAGATAGGTGCCAGCCTCATTGTGACCATAATTACGATTAAGCGGCTGAGAAAATGAATGAATGAAGGATCTGTAAAATCAGAATTAGTTTTAAATTTTATATATTTGAGACGAAAGTCATTTGTAAAGATGAACACTGTGGGGCAAATGTCAAAATAAAGAAAAATCATTGGTACCTAATCTGGCTGAAAGTGATATATGACTCCGCCGTAGTGTCAACATGCTGCTCAATGCTTTTCAACCAACATCCTACTGACCTGAAGTTTAAAGTCACTGAGCATTGTGTGTGTGTGTGTGTGTGTGTGTGTGTGTGTGTATGCACGTGTGTGTGTGTGTGTGTGTGTGTGTGTGTGTGTGTGTGTGTGTGTGAATAATGGCCAGTAAAATCACATCCCCTTTCATCATTTCTCCACATCAGCACTTTCCATAAACCTGTGGCTTTCAGGATGATTATTAATCATATAATAATGAGATATGGACACATGAGATTTAATAATTTTTCTGCCAACACACACACACACACGCGCGCGCACACATTCAGCGTTCCTGTTGTTTTTTTTTTTTTTTTTTACTGCGTCAGCATTTTCTGCAGAACCACAGACAAAAAAGAAGTCATTTTTCATCACCTACTTCCTGTTTTTATATAATTTTAATAAATGATTAGCTAACACTCTCTCTCTCTTTCTCTCCCTCTCTCTCTCTCACACACACATGCAGAGTTCCTTTTTTTTGTTTTTTTTTACTGCATCAGCATTTTCTATGTAACCACAGACAAAAAAAAAGTCAATTCTCATCATCTACTTCCTGTATTTATATAATTTTAATAAGTTATGTTATTAACGCACACTATTTCTCTTTCTCTCTCTCTCTCTCTCTCACACATGCGCGCACACACACACACACACACACACACACACAGTTCTTGTTTCTTTTTTTTTCTGCATCAGCATTTTCTGTGGAACCAAAGACAAAACTGAAGTCAATTCTCATCACCTACTTCCTGTTTTTAATGAGTGATTAACTCACACTATCTCTCTCTCTCTCTCTCTCTCTCTCACACACACACACTCTTTTCCTTAGAGCGAAGTATCATCTTTAACCGAGAAGAAACACACAGACTGTGTTTGTAAGCATTATTAAATGTTTGTGTGTGTTTCTACATACACTTGTGAACAATAACAAACCTCATAGAAATTGTGTGTGTGTGTGTGTGTGTGTATGTTTGTGTATGTACAGCGGTCCTTCAGTTATCGACCACAATTTGTTCCAGACGGCTGGTCGAATTCCGATTTGGTCGAATTCCAGATCTATTTTTCCCATTACAAATAATGTAAATGGTCTTAATCCCTTCCGTCGTCTTTTCAACAGAAGTTAACGATATCGTAACTCATACCACAGGTCCCCAAATTAGGTGAAAATTTATTGAATACAGTACACTAAAATAAAAACCACAGTACAGTTAAAGCATAAGGGAAATAAAGATAAGAATTTTTACCTTTGTGGTGGTGAGCAGTTGGCATACGTAAATTTTGGAGAGGGAGAGAGGAGGAGGATCTCCTTCCATAACAGCTTCAGGTGAATCAGCCAAAGGTGTTTTTTTCTCCTGCTACTCGCTTTGGCATGGATGACTCTTCTTCAGAATGTTCCTTTCTTTTCTTGAAGAACATTTCTAACTTGGCTTGCTTCTGCCTTCTTTACAAAACCTTACGGAAGTGGCTCATGACCTCATCGTTAAAGGTGTTCACAGCGCTGTTAGCTTGAGCTTTATCAGGGTGACACATAGTATCAACAACTTCCAGACTTCCGGAAAGCGTGCATTTCCTCTTCCTCTCAGTTTTGTTTTCTCTTGTTCATTCTCGTTTTTTCTCACACTTTTTAGCTTTCGACTTCCGGATTTTGGTCGATTTCCGGGACCAAAAAAAACCAAATTTTTTTGGTCGAATTGGTCGACTTCCGGGACAAAAAAAAATTCCAGATTTTTTTGTCGAATTCCGATTTGTTTGACCTCTAAAGCATTCGAGTACTGAGGTTCCACTGTGTGTGTATATGTATATATATATATATATATATATATATATATATATATATATATATATATATATATATATATATATATATATACATATGTTTTAATGCAGCTCCTGTATAGGCTTATCCTGAAAGAGAACGTGGTTCCTTTGCACTGATACTGTTTTCTAAGTCTCAGGATTAGATTTTCAAACAGAACAGTGCACACAGTACCACACAACCAGGACACAACCAGGCCAGTCAACGTGTGGATGTAGAACTACAAAATCAAGACCTTCTTCTTCTTCTTCTTTTACTTTTGGCTTTTCACTTCAGGGGACGCCACAGCTGCCTCCATCTCACCCTATCCTTTGCATCTTCTTCTCTTACACCAACTACCTTCATGTCCTCCTTCACCACATTCATGAATCGTCTCTTTGGTCTTCCTCTAGGCCTTCTGCCTGGTAGTTCCAACCTCAGTATCCTACTACCAATATACTCACTATCCCTCCTCTGTACATGTCCAAACCATCTCATTCTAGCCTCTCTGACTTTGTCTCCAAAATATTTTACATGTGCTTTCCCTCTGATGTGCTCATTCCTCATCCTATCCATCCTCGTTACTCCCAAAGAGAACCTCAACATTTTCATCTCTGCTTCCTCCAGCTGTGCCTCCTGTCTTTTCCCCAGGGCCACTGTTTCTAAACCATACAACATCGCTAGCCTCAACATCTTTGTGTACACTTTTCCTTTCATTCTTGTCGATACCCTCCTATCACACATCAACTAGACACTTTTCTCCAACCATTCCAACCTACCTGCACATGCTTCTTCACCTCTTTTCCACACTCTCCACTGCTCTGGATTGTTGAGCCTAAGTACTTAAAATCCTCCACCTTCTTTATCTCTGCTCTTTTTAACCTCACCGTTCCTCTTGGGTCCTTGTCATTCATACACATGTATTCTGTCTTACTGAGGCTAACCTTCATTCCCCTCCTTTCCAAGGCATACCTCCACCTGTCTAGATTTTCCTCCACTTGTTCTCTGCTCTCATTACAGATCACAATGTCATCTGCAAACATCATAGTCCATGGGGAATCTTGTCTAACCTCGTCTGTCAGCCTGTCCATCACCATAGCAAACAAGAAGGGGCTCAGAGCTGACCCTTGATGCAGTCCTACCTCCACCTTGAACTCTTCTGTCACACCAACAGCACACCTCATCACTGTCTTACATCTCTCATACATGTCCTGCACCACTCTAACATACTTCTCTGCCACTCCAGACTTCCTCATGCAATACCACAGTTCTTCTCTCGGCACCCTGTCATATGCTTTCTCCAGATCCACAAAGGCACAATGCAGATCCTTCTGACCTTCTCTGTACTTCTCTATTAACATCCTCAAGGCAAACACTGCATCTGTGGAGTTCTTTCTTGGCATGAAACCAAACTGTTGTTCACAAATGCGGACATCTGCCCTTAGTCTAGCTTCCACTATTCTTTCCCATAACTTCATTGTATGGCTCATCAACTTTATCCCTCTGTAGTTGCCACAACTCTGCATGTCTCCCTTGTTCTTAAAAATGGGCACCATCACACTTCTCCTCCATTCCTCTGGCATCCTCTCACTCTCTCAGACCTTGTTGAATGTTCTTTTCAGGCAATCTACTGCTACCTCTCCTAGACACTTCCATACCTCCACCGGTATGTCATCAGGACCAACTGCCTTTCCATTTTTCATCCTCTTCAATGCCCTCCTCACTTCACCCTTACTAATCTTTGCTAATTCCTGGTCCTCGGCGGTTTACTCTCTTTGGTCCTCTCAATGTCCCACTTCTTCTTAGCTAACCTGTTCCTTTGTACACACTCCTGCACTTCCTCATTCCACCACCAAGTCTCCTTATCTACTCTGCTTCCAGATGACACACCAAGTATTCTCCTACCTATCTCCCTGATAACATTAGCTGTAGTTGTCCAGTCATCTGGAAGCACTTGAAGGCAACCCGACACTCTTCCTTTTTCAGCTTCCAACACTATGTCTTCTGCCCTGCTTTGCCTTCTTCACCTTCCTCACCATCAGCGTCATCCTGCATACCACCATCCTATGCTGTTTGGCAACACTCTAACCAACTACTACTTTGCAGTCACTGACTTCCTTCAAATTACATCACCTGCCCAAGATGTAGTCTACTTGTTTGCTCCTATCTCCGCTTTTATAAGTCAACCTATGCTCTTGTCTCTTCTGGAAGAAAGTATTCACCACAGCCTTTTCATCCTTTTTGCAAAATCTACCAACATCTGTCATGCGTTCCTGTCCTGGATACCAAACCTGCCCATCACTTCTTCGTCCCCTGTTTCCTGCACCAACATGTCCATTGAAGTCTGCCCCATTGACCACTCTTTCACCTCTGGGGGTACTCTGCATCACTTCATCTAACTCACTCCAGAATCTCTCTTTCTCTTATAGCTCACATCCTACCTGTGGGGCATAAGCACTAACAACATTGAACATCACGCCTTCAATTTCTAACTTGAGACTCATCACTCTGTCTGACACTCTTCACTTCTAGAACATTCCTGACAAACTCCTCCTTCAAGATGACTCCTACTCCATTTCTCTTCCCATCCACACCATGAAAAAACAGCTTAAACCCCGCTCCTAAGCTTCTAGCCTTGCTACCGTTCCACCTGGTCTCCTGAACACACAGTATGTCCACCTTCTTCCTCTGCATCATGTCAGCCAGCTGTCTACCTTTTCCTGCCATAGTTCCAACATTCAAAGGGGCAGTGGTGGTCGAGTGGTATAGGGTGCTGGATCGCTGATCCAAAGGTTGGGGGGTTCGAGTCCCACTCTCCACAAGGTTGTCACCATCCCCCCCAGTGCGGCCAACTGGGTTATCAAAGGTGGGCCATGTCTCTCACTGTCTATGGTGAGAGGCATGTAAAAGAACCATTGCTGACATTCGTAAAGAGTAGGCTGCAACGTCGTCAGCGTGTTTCTGTCCCTTGCTAAAAGGGTTGTGACAGGAAGGGCATCAGACGTAAAAACCTCTGCCAAATCAAACGTGTGAATCAGATGATTCACTGTGGCGACTACCGAATAAAAGGTAAAAAGCCGAAAGGAAGACAGACAAACGGTTCCAACATTAAAAGCCCCTACTTTCAGTCCTAGACTCATGCTTATCCTCTTCTCTCTCTGCCCACGGACACGCCACCCGCCTCTCCTTCTTCGACCAACAGTAGTCCAATTTCCACTAGCACCCTGTTGGTTAACAGCACTGATGGCGGTCGTTGTTAACCCGGGCCTCGATCGATCCGGTATGAAATTATTTCTTGTGATTCGTATATTTTATTTGCCATTTGTTTTACGCCAGATGCCCTTCCTGACGCAACCCTCTGCATTTATCCGGGCTTGGGACCGACGTGAGGGAGAGACACTGGTTTGTGCCCTTTTCTCATGGCTGCATTATAACATCAAGACCTTGTCATTGCTAATTAAATCTCCAGACCTGAACCTGGAATGTGTTCAAGAGGAAGCTCGATCGACACAAGCCATCAAACTAAGCTGAACTGATTGATTTTTTAGTAGTCATCCAAGATCAATGTGAAAGACTGGTGGAGAGCATGCCAAGACACATGAAAGCTATGATTGAAATGTCACCAAATGCTAAGTTTTAAACTCATGCAAAGTTTAAACAATAGTATTGTGTTGTATAAAATTAAATGTGTTTGTTTCTTTAGGCTGGTGAAAGATGCTCCATGGGATGAGGTTCCAATGGCTCACTCGCTCGTGGGTTTTGCAACAGCGTATGATTTCCTGTTTGAGTTTCTGAGTGAGGTAGAGCAGGAGCATTACCTGCACGTACTAGGCAATGCATCGCTTTACATGTATGAGAAATCATTGCAGAGGGGGTGGAGCTTCCAGTTCCTCCACAACCACCAACCAACCAACTGCGTCGCCCTGCTGACCGCCTCCCTGATCCTGCTCAATCAGGGTCCGTACAGACACACACACACACACACACACACACACACACACACATATATATACATACATCGCCTCCCCTATCCTATTCATCCAGGCTTAACACACACACATATAGATGAGATTAAGAAGGTGTGGGGTGAACTGTGTTCAGTGGGGCTGGTATAATGTGTGTGTGTGTGTCTGTGTGTCTTTGTGTGTGTAGGCTGTGTACAGGAAGCCTATGTGTTTGTGCAGCAGGTGATGTTGAGTATGGAGAAGGCTCTGGTGGTGCTCCGTTCCATCGTAGATGGTTCTCTGTATGAAGGTGTGGCGTATGGAACCTATAGCACGCGTTCTCTGTTCCAGTACATCTTCCTGCTACAGAGACACTTCAACATCTCACACTTCACACACCCCTGGCTCCTCAAGCATTACGACTTTCTCTATAGGACTCTGCTGCCAGGTATTATTGTCTGTGTGTGTGTGTGTGTGTGTGTGTGTGTGTGTGTGTGTGTTAGAACTGTTAAAGGTGTTATTAGTGTCCTGTGAACACTGAACAATCTGCGTAGACATAGTTTGGATTTTTATTAAATGTGGTGTTTTGTTATAGACCACAGAACCTCTTCCTCATACCTGTCTTCCTTTCGGCTTTTCCCCTTTTACTCGGGAGTCGCCACAGCGAATCACCTGATTCGCACGTTTGATTTGGCAGAGGTTTTTACGTCGGATGCCCTTCCTGTCACAACCCTTTTTAGCAAGGGACAGAAACACACTGACGACTTTGCAGCCTACTCTTTACGAAAGTCATCAATGGTTCTTTTACATGCCTCTCACCATAGACAGTGAGAGACATGGCTCGCCTTTGATAACCCAGTTAGCTGCACTGGGGGGGGGGGGGGGCAGTGACAGTGACAACCCTGTGGAGAGTGGGACTCGAACCCCCAACCTTTTGGATCAGCGATCCAGCGCCCTATACCACTAGACCACCACTGCATACCTAGTCTTTTAAAACACACACCGCACTTTACTGTTTACTCATCCAGTCATTCATTTTCTGAAACGCTTAATCCTAATTAGGGTCACGAGGAAGCTGGTGCCCATCTCAGCACACTCTTGGCGAGGCCTGAGCACAACCTGGATAGCTTGTCAGGTCATATTCTTCTCTTAAGTGCAGCTTTGAGGTGTGTCCCAAATGTTTCATCCATGCATTCATTCATTTTCTGAACCACTTAATCCTAACTAGAGTTGTGAGGGAGGCTGGTGCCCATCTCAGCAAATTCTGGGCAAGGGAAGGGACCACCCTGGACACCATGCCAGGCTATCGCAGTGTCCCAGATCAGTTTAGTTTCATTTATACACCATATTTTCTGGGTCATAAGGCACACCGGACTATAAGGTGCAACATCAACGAGCAATGACCGAACGGCCACGGTCTATACACAAGGCACATCAAGCAAAACGAAAGTCAGATCAGTCAAACTTTACTCAACTCTCACAATAACTCTCAACAATGCTCAATAAATTCTATAATAAAACAATAAATTCACTTTTCCAGTTCATTCCTCTTCCACAAATCCATCAAATTCTTCATCTTCAGTGTCTGAGTTTAACAGTTGTGCAAGTTGGATATCAAGCCCGGATCCCTCTATTATTTTTTATTATTACATTATATTATAATATTTTCCCTCACGCATGGAGTGGCAGATCTATAGAGACGGAGATTAGAAGTCTTGTGGGTCGTGACCCAAGCTTCTCTCAGCCACGCCCCCTTAAAGAGACAGCGCATTCACAGTAACAAACAAGGCGGCGCCCATTCGTAGCGTGAGTATGGTGCTCATGACAGAATGGAGGTCATTACTCTTAAGGAGCTGTATTGGTGTAACGTTAAATTCAAAAAGGTTAATCCAAGGTCTCAGGAGGACACCAGAACTTATCCTGGTGATGAACGTGAGACTCTGATTAAGCCAGCTGAGCATCCTGGGGGTAGCGATGGGAGATCAAGTGGAAAAACCACTCGCGTATTACTCAGCGAGTCACTTGACTAGAATAGCAGTACTGTACAGTGCCGGTATTTGGACATAAAGTCCGGATCTGGATGACCTGTTGACACCAATATCTAGCAGTTGGAGCTATTTGGTTAATCCACCAGAATTGATGGTAAGCTCTGAATTTGTTTGCTTCACTTGGGTTTTGACAGTATCAGTGAGATGGAGTCACGCGCCCTAATCCGCACAAAAGACGCACCGGATTATAAGGCGCACGATCAATTTAAATTTTTCTGAGGATTAAGGGCTTTTAAGTGTGCCTTATGGTCCGAAAAATACGGTGTCATGTTTAACAATACGGTTCAGCAAAGTTGAAAAATCTGTATTTAGAAATAAATGTGTTCCTGAAGATGAAGGGTGTGGTGACAGTAGTGAGGAGAAACTCTCTGCGATGACACGAGAAAGGAACCTTGAAAGGAATATGACTCTTATACCATAAGTGTGTCATCGGTTCCCCAAAATGAAACCATATCCCAGTTATTTCAGATTGACTTCGGTTTCTAAGAAGAGTTCTCAGGGCAGTCTCCATCAGTGACATGTGAACAACCTCAGCGCTCTACACTTCATCTTAAAAGCTCTTGATAAGTTGTTCATAACCTCATACGTTTTAGGGTTAAAGGTCCCCACGTGTAAACTCCACATAGACATCCCCATGCAAAGGACTCGAATCCAGGACCTTCTTGCTGCGAGATGGATGTGCTAACCACTATACCCACAGTGCTGCCCACACTACTTCCACCAGGATATATAAAAGCACAGTGATTCTGTTCTGTCAATTCTGACGGAAACTAACTTTCACTGTAAGGGGTGAACACATATGCAGTCACCAATTTTTATTTATTTATGTATTTTTTGTAAACAGGTGTGTGAAATATATGAATATAGTATAGTCATTTCACTATTATGGGATGCTTTGTTCAAATTAATGACATAAAGGCCCCCAGTTATGTCCATTTCAATTGAGGAGGTAATGCAACGCACTGTGGAGAAGGTCATGGGGGGTGAATACTCGTGCAAAGTAATGTGTCAGTCTTCTAATAACCATTTTTTCCTTGAGATAAAAAATATAATTCACCATTAAAGAGGTTTTATGAGCATTTAATTTTGCTTCCGTTCTTCACTGATTTACTTTAATGTCTATAAACACTGGATAAAGATCTATGAGCCATTAGCAGCAGTTGTCTGCGGTAAACCCCGACTCAATAACAGCCCTGGTATGATCACTGTAGTACCAAATCCTAGGCTCTCAGAAGACGACTGCAGAAGGTTTGTTGTTTGAAGTTTTCAGTACATGATGTGTGTTCAGGTTTCCAGAGGACCGTTGCCATCGGTGACTCGAACTACAACTGGTTTTATGGCCCAGAGAGTCAGCTGGTGTTCCTCGATCGCTACATCATGAGGAACGGCCATGCTAATTTCCTGGCCCAACAGATACGACATCATCGTGTTAAGGACGGAGCGGGACAGCCATCACGGGGACAGAAGTGGAGTACATTACACACCGAGTTTATCTGGTATGCATACACACACACACACACACACACACACACACCACACACACCACACAGCTACACATGCACTCTGTAATATGTCATACTGCCCATCGCTTTGTCTGTGTCTTGTGCAGGTATGATGCAAGTCTAAAAGCCACGCCCCCTCCAGATTTTGGAGTGCCACATCTGCACTATTTTGAGGACTGGGGTGTGGTGATATATGGAGGCGGTCTACCTGCAGGCACAAATCATTCCTTCCTGTCCTTTAAGTCAGGGAAGCTGGGTGGCCGAACCATTTTTGACATAGTGCACCAGCGGGGCTACAGCGAGTGGATCCGCGGCTGGAAGAACTTCAATGCCGGGCACGAGCATCCTGACCAGAACTCGTTCACCTTCGCACCCAAAGGTTTTCCCTTCATCACCGAAGCATTGTACGGTCCCAAGTACACGTTCCTCAACAATGCCGTCATGTTCTCTCCTTCCAATGACCACACCTGCTTCTCACCCTGGGAAGGTCAGGTGACCGAGACATGTGATTCAAAGTGGTCAAAGTATAAGTACGGTGCTGCAGCAGATTGTGAGGGTCGTGTGGAGGCGGCATTAGAGAGTCATGGCATTGTGTTTATCCGTGGCGAAGGAAAGGCGGCATACAATCCAGCACTTAAGATCAAGAATCTGCAGAGGAACCTTGTCCTTCTCCAGCCTGAGCTCCTGCTGATCTTGGACCACGTGCACCTAGATGCTGAGAGCCCTGCGCACAGCATCAGTGCCTTCTTTCACAACATAGACTTTGCTTTTAAGCACACCATGGGGAGAAATGGAGTCCACGGGGCCCGTGTCCAGCACAGACAGGATGAATACACCATGCTGTGGAGAGATGACACCGGCTACAGCGGGAAAGCTGATACTGCATACTGGATGTACCCACATGGCTACCCCTACAATGGCTCTCACTATGTTAACGTCACCATGTCGCTGCGTTTCCCACACACCCGCATTGCTTACGTGTTCTTTGGCACCAGCGTCAAGGTTCTTAGCTTCAGCCTGCGTGGAGACTCCGAGAGGATAGATGTCCACCTGACCACACAAGACCACACATTCACCATCTACCTCCTGACATCAGAGAATCCCAGCAAACCCCTGTTCGCCATGGTGCTGAAGGACCAGACGGAGAAGGTGGTGTTTGAGCGGGCAGCAGCCATGCAGGAGCACCCCCTAGAGGAGGTGCAGGACTATGTTCACCTGGTGGAGCAAAACCTTCAGCACATTAAGCCTGTGTTTCAGCAGCTGGAGCACCATGTAAAGACACGCATCCTCAATGCTGAAGGATTCCGCAGAATCACAGAACGACTAAAGAAGAGTGCAGAAAAGAGGAGGATGATGAAGAAGAAGGTGGCATCGGCTGTGGAGAAGATGTTCTCTGTCAATAAGAAGTCAGGGAAAGTAAAGAAGTCAAAGAAAGGAAGTGAAGCTGTAGTGAAGCAGGGCGGTGACAGTGATGGTGATGATGCACACAAGGGCACAAAGTCTAGAAACGTGAAAGTACATGCGTTTAAAGAAACCAGCACTGGTGAAGCAGCGGGTAGGACCGAAGTTTCCGTCTCGGTCTCCTACATACGTGTATTCCTGGTTCTGAACATCGGAGCCTTCTTCCTGCTACTAGCGGTTCTGCTTACACAACTGCAGCGACCACCGAGTCTCAACACACAGCGCTGCATCTATTGCGTCCTGTTGCTCGACAGCTTCATCTTGCTCGGCCTCTACTCATCTTGTTCATATGGACACTGTTGACATCACCACTGTGGGATAGACAGAAGGCGGTGGTACGGTGAATGTTTTAGTGATGTGATGAACAGTGTCCTGGATTTGAGTTGCAGGTTTTCAAGGGTGTACTTCTCCAAGTGTGGAATTCTCCCTGTGCTTATATGGGTTTCCTCTGGTGCTGTGGTTTCTTCCCACAGATCAGGGACATGCATGTGAGTGGCTGTTACAGATTTCCCTGAGGTGTGATTGTGAATGGTTTTATGTGTGTGTGTGTGTGTGTGTGTGTGTGTGTGTGTGTGTGTGTGTGTGTGTGTGTTGACCCTGGGATGGACTGGAGAGTTGTACAGTGTGTATCCTCCCTTCTCTGAGAGTCGGTTGAGATTGGCTCCAGCCTCCCTGTTACCTTAATAAATAAAACAGTTTCGTAAATGAATGAATGAACACTGTGTGGGTGTATTTTATAAATAATACAAAGCCATGTGTATGTATTTTTTTTTGTATTGTTGTTGTAATCTTTTTATTATTTTGCAATTAAAAAGCAGTTGCAAGAACCTGTGTGTGTGTGTGTGTGTGTTTGTGTGTGTGGGGGGTGAATCATATTATTCTATAGTACACTCCCTGATTACTTTATTAAGAGCAACAGCAGGAATGTGTAACTCCGACACAGGTCACACCTTTCAGTTAAAATTCACATCAAATATCAGAATGAACAGGAAATGCGATCTCTGTGACTTTAAGCAGTACCTGGTTATCGTGGTTCGTCAGAATCCGCTCATCTCTTGATGGGTTTTTCCACACCCAGTCTGTCAAGTTTACAAAGAATGCTACAAAGAAAAGAAAAGAAAACACGTTTATAAAAGATTAGAGAAAAAAGGTCAGAGTGTAGTGAACAAAATGTCTACAGTAACTCAGATAATCTCTCTGGAAAGCTGATGTGAACAGAGAATCATTGCAAAAAGTACAATACAGTGATACCTCAACTTAAGAGTGTCTTTAATAACGAATTTTCCATGATACGAGCTTCGATCCCACCAAAAATCTGCCCCATCCAATGAGCAAATTTTCGATTACGAACTCTGCTTGGGAAATGGGTTTTCCGGGCCGATTAGCCTCGTATTCTTCCGCGTGTATTCCTCGTGATTCCGAGAACGCCTCGTGCAGTGCTTCTCAATTATTTTCTGTGACGCCCCCTACAGGAAGAAAAAAAGCACCTCACATGCGACTAAAACTAGGGTTTACTGCACTTCCTATCGTTGGCTCAGTGCATATATATACATACACACAATGGTACCTCACCTTACGAAATTAATCCGTTCCAGTGGCGGTTTCGCCAGCTGGATTTTTCGTAAGTAGAGCCGCATTTTACATGTAAAACACGTAATTCGTTCCATGGCCCCCAATACTACCCCCTAAACCCTTTAAAAATTATAAAAGCATACCTTTTAAGGTACTTACTTTGTGTTGACCATGTCTTCTTAGCAGAGTTATAATCTTACAAATATTTATGCAAGGTTAAAAGCCTGAGCCAAAAAATAAAGTTGCAATGAGCACACTCGAAAAACTCATGAAACAACAGTAACTCTGTCCTTTACACGAAAAGCATCATGGGTGTTATGGAGATACAGCTCCATAATAGCCATTGGGAGGGAGCTGCGTCATCCCTCCTAGCCAATGGGAAGCCAGTGGGGCAGGATGTTGGGAGATAGCCAATGGGAGGGAGCTACGTCATCCCTCCTATCCAATGGGAGGCCAGCGGGGCGGGATGTTGGACGATAGTCAATGGGAGAACAACTCGTGCATTGTTTGAATGTTTGAGATGATGCTTTCGTAACGTGAACTTGTTTTGCATACACTTGTTAGTTTACAACTTGTTTCGTATACTCGTAACTTGTTAGTTTAATGTATACACTTTTTAGTTTACAATTATTTAAAGTGGGTATACATTTT
Organism: Plotosus lineatus; assembly: GCA_024760905.1. NCBI lineage: Eukaryota > Metazoa > Chordata > Actinopteri > Siluriformes > Plotosidae > Plotosus > Plotosus lineatus. Next base: position 28,759,196 of record CM045731.1, read on the forward strand.
GGGACACCCTATACATACATATATATATATATATATATATATATATATATATATATATATATATATATATATATATATATATATACCTGCATATATATGTTTGTGTGTGTGTGTGTGTGTGTGTGTGTGTGTGTGTGTGTGTGTGTATTTCGCATGTCCATCTCGCTGCAAGCAAGTTCTCAGTTTAAATTTCAGACTCAGGTGTTTGTGTGAGGTGTTTAATGTTCTCTGTTCTTGTGTGGGTTTTCTCCAGGTATCTTGGTTTCCTCCCACAGTCCAAATACATGCACATCAGGCGAATAGCTTGTTTCAAATTGCCCCTTGATGTGAGTATGAGTGTGAATGGTTGTGTGTTGGTGTTGCCCTGCAATGACTTGGCAAGCTGTTCAAGGTTTTACCCGCCAGTGTTGACTAAGGACAGCCCCACCCGACCCTAATAAAATTAAAAGGTTCGATAAATTCTGTCAGTGGTGCCCTGGTGGTAAAGCTGCTGGCTCACTGATCCAAAGGTTGGGGTTCAAGCCCCACTCTCCATGGGTTGTCACTGCCTACCCAGTTCAGCTTACTGGGTTATCAAATGCCGGCCATGTCTCTCACTGTCTATGGTGTGAGGCAAGTAAAAGAACCATTGCTGACTTTCGACAATAGTAACTGCATAGCCGTCAGCGTGTTTTTGCCCTGTGATGGCCTGGCGAGGTGTCCAGGGTGTACTCTGCCCTCGACTGGAGTCGGCTGGGACCGGCGCCAGCCTCCCCGCGAACCGTAGGGTTAAGCAGTTACAAAAAATGAATGAATGAAAGGTTCGGTAAATGAGTGAGTGGCAATAGCGTACTGCTCTTTTACTGCCACCTGCTGTTTAATAGCTGTTACTTCAGCTGAGTTACACTGGAGTCGAATGATCTGACGACTAAGAGAGACTGATTTTCTTTTAAATTCAGAAAATGAATGAATGAATGAATATTTTTATATTAATAATACAGGGTGATTCAAAAATAATGACCCTATTTCATGATCAAATATTTCGTAAGTAAATGTATGAATAAGAATGAGGGAGTAGTGTTTGAAAGATCAGATTTTCCAGTTTTCTATATTATTAAAGTATTATTACATATTAATTTATATAATTTCTTTTTTATAAATGAAAAACTGCCTCAGTGATGGATTGGTCGGATAAGGACCCAAGACATTGCTCTTTGTGTTTGGCCTCTTAGATCTCCTGACCTCACAGTTTGTGATTTTTTTTCTCTGGAGGTTTTGTAAAAGATAGTCTTTGTTCCGCCATTACCAACTGACCTAGAAAACTTAAAACATCAAATCACAACAGCAATCAATTCAATTGATCCTGATGTGCTTCAATGTGTTTGGGAAGAATTCTCATATCGTATTGATTCGTGCTGTGAACAACAGTTTGGTTTCATGCAAAGAAAGAGCACCACAGATGCAATGTTTGCTTTGAGGATGTTAATAGAGAAGTACAGAGAAGGTCAGAGAGAGCTACATTGTGCCTTTGTGGATCTGGAAAAAGCATATGACAGGGTACCAAGAGAAGAACTGTGGTATTGCATGAGGAAGTCTGGAGTGGCAGAGAAGTATGTTAGAGTGGTGCAGGACATGTATGAGAGATGTAAGACAGTGGTGAGGTGTGCTGTCGGTGTGACCAACGAATTCAAGGTGGAGGTGGGACTGCATCAAGGGTCAGCTCTGAGCCCCTTCTTGTTTGCTATGGTGATGGACAGGCTGACAGACGAGGTTAGACAAGAATCTCCATGGACTATGATGTTTGCAGATGACATTGTGATCTGTAGTGAGAGCAGAGAACAAGTGCAGGAAAATCTAGAGAGGTGGAGGTATGCCCTGGAAGGGAGAGGAATGAAGGTTAGCCTCAGAAAATCAGCATACATGTGTATGAATGAGAAGGACCCAGGAGGAACGGTGATGTTACAGGGAGCAGAGATAACGAAGGTGGAGGATTTTAAGTACTTAGGCTCAACAATCCAAAGCAATGGAGAGTGTGGAAAAGAGGTGAAGAAGCGTGTGCAGGCAGGCTAGAATGGTTGGAGAAAAGTGTCCGGTGTGATGTGCGATAGGAGAGTGTCAGCAAGAATGAAGGGAAAAGTGTACAAGACGGTGGTGAGGCCAGCGATGTTGTATGGCTTAGAAACAGTGGCGCTGAGGAAAAGGCAGGAGGCAGAGCTGGAGGTAGCAGAGATGAAAATGTTGAGGTTCTCTCTGGGAGTAACGAGGATGGATAGGATCAGAAATGAGTATATCAGAGGGACAGCCCAAGTAAGATGTTTTGGAGACAAAGTCAGAGAGGCTAGATTGAGATGGTTTGGACATGTACAGAGGAGGGATAGTGAGTATATTGGCAGTAGGATGCTGAGGTTGGAACTACCAGGCAGAAGGCCTCGAGGAAGACCAAAGAAGAGATTTATGGATGTGGTGAAGGAAGACATGAAGGTCGTTGGAGTCAGAAAAGAAGATGCGGAGGACAGGGTGAGGTGGAGGTGGATGATTTGCTGTGGCGACCCCTGAAGGGAGCAGCCGAAAGTAATAGAAGAAGAAGATTGATTCGTGCTGTGGGTTGGTAGGATATTGAGCACTTGTAAGATATGACATAAAACTTGACTGTTAGTAGAATACTTGTATTATAAGTTTTATTTTTTTGCTATTTTTCTTTCAGAAAACATTTAATCATGAAATAGGGTCATTCTTTTTGAATCACCTTGTACAATTGAAATAACGCAATGCTGCCGTGAATAATTTTACAAACTGCATTTTTTTAATTAATAATTTGTGCGAGGCTATTTTATTTTATTTTATTTTATAAATTTGTAGTATTGCTTAGTCCTATTGTGGTCGTGGGGAGGCTGGTGCCTATCTCAGCCGAAAGCGGGGAACCCCCTGAACAGCTTGCCAAGCTTTCCCTTCACAGAAAACTATTCAGACTCACACATAGCGGCAATTCTGCATATCACACAGAAACGCTCTACCTTGGGACTCGAACCCAGAAGGTGCGATAAACGACACCTCCATGCCGCTAGTGCAGTGCTTCCCAAATAGTGGGTATGATGCCAGGGAGGGCACGTTGTGAGGCCGGAGGGAGCGCGGGAACATGCTTTTCTGGAATTGAGAACGAGAATTAAGTGTAATTGCACCTCCGCTCCACTAGCTGGCAGTGGCGCTCTCATTGTCGCGCTATGGTGTAGCGGTTTTTCGCACGAACAAACGATATGAAGTGCAGCAAACAACCCCCCAAGGAACAACATGAGAAATAGAGGAGAAGTGTGCTTGTGCCCATTTTTAAGAAAAAGGGAGATGTGCAGAGTTGTTGCAACTGCAGAGGGATAAAGTTGCTGAACCATACCATTAAGTTATGGGAAAGAATAGTGGAAGCTTGCTTAAGGGCAGAGGTCAGCATTTGTGAGCAACAGTTTGGTTTCATGCCAAGAAAGAGCACCACAGATGCAGTGTTTGCTTTGAGGATGTTAATAGAGAAGTACAGAGAAGGCCAGAAGGAGCTGCATTGTGCCTTTGTGGATCTGGAGAAAGCATATGACAGGGTGCCGAGAGAGGAACTGTGGTATTGCATGAGGAAGTTTGGAGTGGCAGAGAAGTATGTTAGAATGGTGCAGGACATGTACTGTATGAGAGATATAAGACAGTGGTGAGGTGTGCTGTCGGTGTGACAAAAGAGATCAAAGTGGAGGTGGGACTGCATCAAGGGTCATCTCTGAACCCCTCTCTTGTTTGCTATGGTGATGGACAGGCTGACAGACGAGGTTAGACAAGAATCTCCATGGACAATGATGTTTGCAGATGACATTGTGATCTGTATTGAGAGCAGAGAACAAGTGCAGGGAAAACTAGGGAGGTGAAGGTATGCCCTGGAAAGGAGAGGAATGAAGGTTAGCCTCAGTAAGACACAATACATGTGTGTGAATGACAAGGACCCAAGAGGAACGGTGAGGTTAAAGGGAGCAGAGATAAAGAAGGTGGAGGATTTTAAGTACTTAGGCTGAACAGTCCAGAGCCTTCCTTGAAGAGTATGGAAGAGAGGTGAAGAAGCGTGTGCAGGCAGGTTGGAATGGTTGGAGAAAAGTATCCGGTGTGATGTGTGATAGGAAGGTATTGGCAAGAATGAAAGGAAAAGTGTGCAAGATGGTGTTGAGGCCAGCATTGTATGGTTTAGAAACAGTGTCCCTGGGGAAAAGACAGGAGGCAGAGCTGGAGGTAGCAGAGATGAAAATGTTGAGGTTCTCTTTGGGAGTAACGAGGATGGATAGGATCAGGAATGAGCACATCAGAGGGGCAGCACATGTTAGAGGTTTTGGAGACAAAGTCAGAGACGTAGTAAATGAGGTCATGAAGGTAGTTGGAGTCAGAGAAGAAGATACGGAGGATAGGGTGAGATGGAGGCAGATGATTCGCTTTGGCGACCCCTGAAGGGAACAGCCGAAAGGAAAAGAAGAAGATTAAAAAACAATGTTAATGAAGTTTTTCTTTATTGTAAGTTGAACTATATATATTTTTCTTCTTTTTTAATGTTATGCAGAGGTGTGCTCATAACAATTTTATAGACAATTAATACTGTTTATAGTCGCTCGCGGGGTGGTGGGGGTGGGCGTGAAATGTTTTTTTTTCCTCGGGGGGGGCGCCACAGAAATTAGTTGAGAAGCACTGCGCTAGTGGGACTTGTGTGTTGGAACTTTTATTTTAAAATTTGCTTGGGAAAACCGGAAGCGGATATGGCTTCACAAGACTGCATCACTTAGCGACTTTGTCCTCGCTTGGAAACACACAGCTGCTACGCGTGCTGTCAGGAATGGGTGGGCGCGTGGGTCGCCTCTTCAGGAACTTCAATGTGGAAACACGCGTGCATCGCGAAATCGGGAAAAACAAACCAGTAACGGCGCCACGGCATCCGTCACCGATTAATGACAATAACAGCGTCTTCTCCTGTAAAGATGATGTTAATGATTATCATTAATAATAATAATAATAGTAATATAAATAATAATAATAACAATAATATGAATACGATAGTGATAAGGAATTTACTGACTTATTGACTGGCGCAACAGGACGCGTTCTAAACCGCACACTGCATAGTGTACTAGATAGATGAACACTGCTTAAGGCTTGAGTGTGCAGTTTTGGACGCGGCTTGCACTACCATTCAACAACCCTTAGCAACCAGATAATAACTAATTCACCTGTGTTTATTTATTTGTTTGTTTTGTGTTATAGTGAATGAGATCAACAGGAAGGATGATCCGCTCCTGAATCGACTCAGACATGTTTATGTGGCTTCTGAAGACCCACAAATACCGGTATATACACACACACACAGACAGACACAGGTTTTATTGGTGCACCCCCTGAGACAGTTGAAATTTTGCTTGTGCAAACAAGTCACAGTCTTCCATCCATAATATAAACTTCTATCTCCAGCTCTTCTTCTTTTCCTTTCGGCTTTTTCAGGGGTCGCCAAGCGAATCATCTGATTCACATGTTTGATTTGACGTAGGTTTTTATGTCAGATGCTCTTCCTGACACAACCCTTTAGCAAGGGGCAGAAACACACTGACTACTACGCAGCTACTCTTTACGAAAGTCAGCAATGGTTCTTTTACTTGAACATCACACCATAGACAATGAGAGACATGGCCGGCCTTTGACAGCCCATTTAGCTGCACTGGGGGGACAGCGATGACCTTGTGGAGAGTGGGACTTGAACACCCATCCTTAGGATCAGCGGTCCAGCACCCTTTTACCTCCAGGCCACCACTGCCCCTATCTCCAGCTCTTACCCCAATAAATAAAACCAAACACCTGAAATTCTTGTGTGTAAAATTTTTGTTTATAAAGATGTCAGAAAACGTAAGTCTACAGTTGGTTTGTAACATTAGTTACAATATTTGAACTGTTATAAAGTGCTGATACTGGAAACTCCTTCCATCCATGTTACATAAATAAAGTTTTCCTACAGAAAATAGCAGTAATATAAAAGCTCTGTATGCTGAGTCTGTGCTGTACATGTCTCTGTGAATAAGCTGCTGCTACAGCATCCTGAAAAAGTGTACTGTGTGTGTGTGTGTGTGTGTGTGTGTGTGTGTGCGCGCGCGTGTGTGTTAGTTACAGAAGTCTGTGGGTACAAGAAAGCCGCAGCAAGTGGATTATCGCCCTGTTAGTGCCCTGCTGGTGCCGCCTGGAGTTTGTGAGATCACAGATGTACCCAAAGGGAAGTTGACCATAGTGGAGGCATTAGCAGCACTAAACAAGCACAAACTAACTCCTCAGGAGTGGCCGCCTGAGAGGATAGCACAGGAACTAATGCTAACACATAATGATACCCATGCGCTAACGTCCTACTTCATCCCCTTTAACATTAAAGTTATTAAACTTCCCCGCCCTGACAGTACAGAGGCATACATTACTGACTCCTAATACTCTTCTCCCCGTCTCCCTTATTTACGATATCACTGTGTACAGTTTTGTTATACGTTGTCCATATAGTTCACTTGAGTAAAAATGTTTCATGATTATCGTTTCAAAATGTCCTGATCCTTTCTGAATATTCAGTTACTCTTGTGTTACTAGCTCTTTGAAACAATCGCGCATAACATCAGCAATTCCTTCTGGCAACATCAGTCCTTCGTCCTTGCCAAATTACATGCAAGTGCTACAACAATGGGCATGCTCAGAGACATGTCGCCTTCCTCATTGGCTGTTCCAGCCTGGGGATTGGATTGGGTGGCCAGTGTCGATCATCACAAACAACAAGTGAAGAAACATTTCTTTTGTGTTCCTAAACCAAGTGATGATATGAAAGATGTGTGTATAAGCCATTTTGTATCTACCATCACATCACACTCATCTCTGGCACCGTTCTTGTCGTCAAGTTACTCGAATGTGGATGTCACACTGTCTCCACAAGACTCCTCCCTCTCTCGTTCAAACAGGCGACAATTTACATCCATTTCCTCAAAACTGCTAGCCAGATTTACTTCTTGAACATGTTTTTTTTTAATTACCTAAAATGCTGCGTATTGAATAGATCTACTTGTGCCCTTGCACTGGACAACCACACCAACAAGTTTTGCATCAATTCTGAGAAAAAAAGGACTGAAAAACCATTGATTCAGACCCTTCAAGTAATTCATAGAATGAAATAACTCAGTTTTGTCCTTTTTATGTTAATTTATGTTAAAATAAGCATCTGTATCACTTCAACCAGAGGGCCCCAACCACCGGACCACAGACTGGTACCGGGCCATCAGAAAGTATGAATCAAAGAAATTTTATGAAAGATCAGCATATGAAAGATCTTATATTTTGGAAAACCACTTGTCTTGGTCACTTGATGCATTAAATAAAAAAATAAACCCACAAGCTTGCAAATCAACAAAAAAAGAGTAAAAACACATGTCTTTAAAGAGATTCCCACAAATCAAGTTGGATGGTGAGTTGTATCTTTATGCACGTTGTTTTTAGTTGTTTCTATACGGGTCTGTGAAAGTATTGTTGGACATGAAACTGGTCTGTAGTGCAAAAAGGTTGCGGTCCGCTAGCTTAAACATATCACATACGCACAAATCATGCTATAAGGATGACCAATACTGATACCTGTAAACACTTGCTTTCTGTGTAAGAATTCAAAAAAGTCCCCCACAACTTTAGGATTTGTGTTTTAAAATGATATTCAAATAAACACAGGTTAGGACTTTTTCTGAAAACATGAATAAAAATGTGTAAAATATAAGCTTGGGTGATGAGTCTGTTCTGTTTATTTTCTGAATGTACATTTCTTGTTCAATTACAACCTCTGGCAAAAATGATGAAATCACCAGTCTTGGAGGATGTTCATTCAGTTATTTAATTTTACAGAAAAAAAAGCAGATCACAGATGTGACACAAAACTAAAGTAATTTCAAATGACAACTTTCTGGCTTTAAGAAACACTAAAAGAAATAAAGAAAAAAGTGGTAGTCAGTAACATTTTAGACTAAAAGCCGCGGAGTAAATTATGGAATCACTCAATTTTGAGGAAAAAAATTATGGAGTCATCTTGTAAATTTCCATTTTCAAAACTAACACCTGCATCAGATCTGATCGTTAGTCTGCAGTTAACAGGAGTAATCACACCTTGGAGAGCTGTTGCACAAAGTGGCCTGAGATGAACCATGGCTCCAATACAAGAGATGTCAATTGAAACAAAGGAGAGGAATACTTCTTAAAGAAGGTAAATCATCACGCAATGTTACAAAAGATATTGGTTGTTCAGAGTCAGATGGACCAAATACAAACAACATGGGAAGGTTGTTAAAGGCAAGCACACTGGTAGACCAAGGAGGACATCAAAGCGTCAAGACAGAAAATTTAAAGAAATGTCTTGAAAACAAAATGTACAGCAGAACAAATGGGAGAAAACTGGAGTCAACGTCTGTGATCGAACTATAAGAAACCGCCTAGAAGCGTGAAGATGTCACGTGGGCAGACGAGGTGGCGCATAAGGATGAGGAGGAGGAGGATTTTGTGCATGTGCATGCTACTAATGCCAGTGAGGAAAGGCTTGTAGTGAGCTCCCACAAGGCCAGTGCTTCTCAAATAGTGGGCCTCCCTTGGTGTGATGCCAGGGGGTGTGTGTGTATGACCCTGGGGAACCTGCTTTTTACCATACTGTACTAGAATTAAGTGTAATTGCACACCCTTTACAGTCGGTGGCAGTAGCGCTCTCACTGTATTCCCTATGGTGTAGGGGAAAACGCACCGAGCAAACGATAAGAAATACAGTAAACACTATTTGTAGTCATGCGCTGGGGAGAATGTGGTGACCAATGCAGCATTAAATGCCCTGCCAAACTTACCTGTCATGGAGGATCTGGCTTACCTGCCTTCAGTGGACGAACTGGGCAAAGCCATTGATTGTCCTGTAGAAAAGCCCCTGGAAAGGATGGTGTGTCCCCCTGAAGTCTTGAAGAGTGGCAAGCCAGCACTCCTGTAGCACCTTCATAAGCTGCTGTACTTATGCTGGGAGGAAGGGTTCATCCCCCAGGACATGCGCAATGCAAACATTGTAACCCTCTACAAAAACAAGGGCAACCACAGTGACTGTAACACTACCGTGGCATCTCCCTCCTTAGCATCATGGGGAAAGTCTTTGCTTGTGTTGTCCTTACTCGCATTCAGATTTTTGCTTCCCAGGTGTACCCAGAATTGCAGTGTGGTTTCAAGGCAGGCCGATCCACAGTCAATATGATCTTCTCACTTCGTCAACTGCAAGAGAAGTGTCGGGAGCAGCAGAAGCCCCTGTACATTGCCTTCATAGACCTGACTAAAGCATTCGACCTGGTCAGCAGAAGCGGATTCTTTAGTCTCCTGCAGAAGATTGGATGTCCTCAAAGGTTTCTCCAAATTGTGACCTCCTTTCACGAGGACATGCACAGCCCAGTCCGCTTCAATGGTGGGACTTCTGAAGCCTTCCTAGTGAGCAGTGATGTGAAGCAAGGCTGCGTCCTCGCTCTGATATGCCTTCTCTGACAGTGAGGAAGGGATCCATATCCACACCAGATTAGATAGAAATTTGTTTAATTCTGTTTGCCGATGACGCTGCATTGATGTCCCACACTGAGGCTGGTCTTCAAGAGCTAGTCAATCGCCTGTCCCATGCCTGTAATGAATTCAGACTGACCATCAGCCTGAAGAAGACAAACATACTGGCCCAGGGCACAAACACAGTCCCAAATGTCAACATAAATAACACGCAGCTTGAGGTCGTGGACTCCTTCACCTACCTGGGATCCACCATCACCAACACGCTCTCTCTTGACACAGAGATCTCATGCAGAAACGGGAAAGCCGCCGCAGTGATGTCCAAACTGAAGAAGCGTGTATGGAGTAACACCCAGCTAACGGAGAACACCAAGCTACGTGTCTACCAGGCCTGTGTACTCAGCACACTCCTTTTATGGCAGTGAGGCCTGATCCACATATGCTTGTTCCTCCTGAATCCGAGGTTCGACTATCGGTCAGATCCTCCTCTCCAGTACCCCTGCATAGACTTTCCCGGGTAGACTGAGGAGTGTGATTCCCCGATAATTGGAACGCACCCTCCGGTCCACCTTCTGAAAAATTGGGACCACCACCCCGGTTTGCCAATCCAGCAATACAGCCCCCGATGACCACGCGATGTTGCAGAGACATGTCAACTAAGACAGTCCTACAGCACCCAGGGCCCTGAAATATTCAGGGCGAATCTCATCCAACCCCGGAGCTCGACCACAGAGGAGCTTTTTGACAACTTCAGTGACTTCCACTTCAGTGATGGGCAGACCCCCACTGAAACCCCCAAGGTCTTCCTCCTCCACGGAGGGCGTGTTGATGGGATTGAGGAGGTCCTCAAAGTATTCCATCCACATCTCGACGTTGGACATTATCGGTTGGCCTCTTTGTTTCTAGCTTTTTCTCGTGTCTGACTCTCTATCACTTTTTCTGTCTTTATCTCACTCTCATTTAATATTTTCCCCTCTCAATGTCTTTCCCTGTCCTTGTCTGTCACTGTTACCCTTTCTATTTCAGTCTTTGTCTCCACATTTCTCTCGCTCTCTCTCTCTCTCTCTTTCTCTCTCCATTCAATGTCTATATCTTCATTTTGTAGTAATATGGCTGGCCCATCACTCCACTGTACACAGACCTCATTACCACACACCCATGTTAACATTAGCATTGTGCTAATCAGCTCTACTGAGATTTCAGTAGGAATAGATGCTCATTAGAGGAATTCCCTGATGACATCATCAAGCTCTTAGAGGAGCCACAGTAAACATTGCACAATAACACACAGGCACACAAAGTTTTTCTCCATAGCCTGGTTTCAATACAGTTCCTGTTGCTAACAGTGAGTACTAAAGAGACACTTGGGTTCTCCATGTGTTTATTATATCTGCAACAGAGAAAAAGGGAATATGTTAATTATTTAATTCCTTCAATAAACTATTTCAAAAATAGCAATACAATGCTTAATCTTAGTAAAGACTTGGCTTTATAAATCTTTACATTTTCCATGAAAGATTTGAGAACTGTGATAAATGTGTGCAGAAAAGCCTCATTCTAGAGTAAATCACATAATCATATGATCACATGACCAGATAAAAAAACACCCCATTGCATATTTTTAATGTGTGCCTGCAGGTAAATATATTTTTATTCTGTATATAATTATAAGGAATTCGAATTACTATATTGACAAGAATTGTAAAAAAAAAAAAAAAAAAAGAAAACAGTCACTTATGGGAAAATGTGCCATTTTCAGATATTCCAACCCCTCTCTCAGAGATAATTTCTTAAATGCCACAGTTCTCTTAATCATCTCCTCCTGTTTATCAGCCATCATAATCTTCATTATCTCCCGCTAAAATGCATTGTTGCCTCACAGCTATGGGGAAACCCACACACACAACAACGCAGATTTTTTTTTCCTCAAAAAAAAAAAAATACATGTAAACCATGAATTAGTCTATAAGCCAAAACAGAGAACTCCAGACCAAAAAGTAGCAATAATGTGCTGGTACAGTCTGCATTTGCCATTAAAAGACAAGAAAACAAAATACAGTAGGCCCTCAATATTCGCGGGGGTTTGGTTCCGGCCCCTCCCATGAATAAACATAATCCGCGAGTTCTGTACCTGGAAGTAAAACCCCATGTATCATTTTACATGCTTGGATGATCAACCAGAAGTAAAATACTATGCTTCTTAAACACATTCTGTAGACAGTCTTACTCATTAATACAGTGTTAATGCAGTAAAATGTAGTAATGATGAAGATAACCTTTTTAATTTTGTACTGTGATATTTATTAATAAAATATATAAACATTATACAGCATACTTTATATCAATCAATCAATCAATCTATCTATCTATCTATCTATCTATCTATCTATCTATCTATCTATCTATCTATAAGGAATCAAGTTAAAGTTGAGTTTGGACCTCCGATCTGTCAAGCAGAGAATGCGCTTTGAATTCCATGTCTTAAAATGGAGTCCTGCTTGTGGGCATGGCCCACAGCGCCACAAAAAACATTTAATGTGTATACAATACACATTTAATGTGTACTGTATTGTGTGTGTGAGTGAGAGAGAGAGAGAGCGAGAGAGAGAGAGAGAGAGAGAGAGAGAGGTGTGTGTGTTAATAAAAATGTTTAATAATGGTTTAATTAATAAATATGTTAATAAAATGGTTTAATATGTTAATAAAATGTTTAAATGGTTAAATAAATAATTTTCTTTTACTTTTAACACATATTTCATACAAAATTGATATACTTTTATCATTTTTAAAGAGTATATGGGGTAGTCTTGTGAGCCTTGGAATGAATCAGGCGTTTAACATGTAAAATGCGCCCCTACTTACGATAGTCCCGCGTTACGGAAAGGGCTCTGGAACGGATTAATTTCGTAATTAGGGGGCCGACTGTATATATATATATATATATATATATATATACATACAGTATGTATATGTTTTCATTCTGTATTTATAATATATTATCCAGTTAAGCTCTCTGATATGATGCCACTCAAACGCCGGCTAAGCGCTGTCTCTTCTGAAGAAATAAGACTTTCTCCTGAAGAAATGAGAGTTTCCTCTGAAGTGCCTGAACTTGAATTAAGTAATCTCATTTACTCCCTATAAACACAAACCGCACGTGCACCTCAATTAAAGCCCGCTTCTTTAGTCCTTCCCCTTTGAATGTGAGGCGTTTGTTGCAGATGACACACGGAGCTTGATCTTGCACACTTAAAAGATCAGAAGTCCGGATGAGCTGCGCTTCATCTCACAAGCTCCGTTTGTCACCTGCAAAAACGTGTGAGTTTATTCTCTAGCGCGGACATAAGCATGCTTATGTTTATTGAGACTAGATGAGAATGAAATTCAGGTGTGGGAGCAGCTCAGCCACACCCCTCAGCTGAAGCAGACAGTTAGAGTTAGAGAACACAAGCGTCAAAATCAAAGTTGCCCCAAAACACAGACCATAACAAAAAGAACATAAAAGAACATGAAATGTAATAAATTGGATAAACAAAACAAAACAATAAACATGCTACTGTTATGCCTGGAGTGTATGCGTAGGACCCAGAGATGCAGGAGACCAAAAGGAGGTTCAAACGATTTATTTAACACTAGGAACTGTCAATCACTGAAATATTAAGCTGAGAGAACTGGTCAAGCACGAAGCAAAAACCAGGGGTCAGAGAGAAAGCCGAGGAGTAGAGTCATGGGGAAACCAATCTTCTGACATCGGAGGGAAGCGCGCCGCACCCATTTATAGCTGGCTGATTACAGATTGGGACCAGGTGCGCTCAGCTCGGGCTCACCTACCAGCAACCGCCACGCCCCTCGCCAGCGCCTGCAATGATTAAGGAAGAGTTAGTTCCGCCAGCCAGGACAGACCATAACAGTACCCCCCCTTAAGGGGTGCCACCTGGCGCCCGGCCAGGCTTGTCCGGGAACTGGCGATAGAATTCGTCTAACAAGTCCGGGTCCAGGATTAGGGAGCGGGGAATCCATGAACGCTCTTCGGGACCATACCCCTCCCAGTCCACTAAATACTGAAACCGTCGACCCCTCCTGCGTATATCAGGGATATGGTTGACTGTGTATGTGGGATGTCCATCAATCAGTCGGGGAGGATGGGGTGGGGGGTCAGTGGGGGTAGTGGAGGGGACTTTCTACCACGGGTTTAATTAGGGAAACATGAAAAACTGGGTGTACCTTGAGTGAGGATGGGAGTCTCAGTTGAACGGCGCTGGGGTTTATAATTTTCTCAATTACATAGGGCCCAATGAATAGGGGAGATAGTTTTTTGGAGTCAACTTGCAGGGACAGGTCCCGGGAGGAGAGCCACACTTGTTGTCCAACTGTGTAGGGAGGTGCCGGGGTTCGGTGGCGATCGGCAATCCTCCGGTTTTGGGCCACTGTTCGTTCCAGGGCAGCCCGTGCTTCTTTCCAGACCCAGCGTGCTCTGTGGAACTGTGCCTGGACTGATGGGAAGGTCACCTTGACCTGCTGGCTGGGAAACAGGGGGGGCAGGAACCCATTAATCACCATGAAGGGGGACATCCCAGTGGTGGTGCAGATCAGCAAATTGTGTGTGTATTCGACCCATGGGAGGTGTGTGGCCCAGGAGGCTGGGAGGCGGGAGGCAACGCAGCGCAGGGAGGATCCGAGGCTTTGATTCACGTGTTCCGCCTGCCCATTCGACTGAGGGTGGTAACCAGAGGTCAAGCTGCAGGAGACTCCCAAGGTGTCGCAGAACGCCTTCCAAACTCTGGATGCAAACTGGGGGCCCCGCTCCGAAACGATGTCCTGGGGGATGCCATGGAGGCGAAAGACGGTTTGGATTAGGAGACCCGCTGTTTCCATTGCCGAGGGGAGTTTGGGTAGGACAATGAAATGGACCGTCTTGGAGAACCGGGCCACTACTGTCAGGATAACAGTGTTGCCCTCGGACGGGGGTAACCCGGTGACGAAATCCACTGCAATGTGCGATCAGGGGTGATGGGGAACGGGTAAGGGTTGGAGAAGGCCCGTGGGTGCACGATGGGAGGACTTGCTCCAGGCACAGGTGGCACAAGTGCCCACAAACTCCCTGGTGTCAGCTGTCATTGTTGGCCACCAGAAGCGTTGTCGGTGCAGGAAGAGAGTTCGGTGGGCTCCGGGGTGGCAGGCTAACTTTGAGGAGTGAGCCCACTGGAGTGCTGGGGTTCTAGCCGGCAGAGGAACATGTAGTCGACCTTGGGGGTACCCGATGGGCTCCGGTTCCCCCTGGTGGGCTTCCTGAACTAGTCGTTCTACCTCCCATTGGGCTGCTCCGAGTATACAGGAGGAGGGCAGGATGGTCTCGTTGGTAGAGTCTTCACCCGAGGCGAACTGTCTGGAGACAGCATCTGGCTTTGTATTCTGGGAGCCTGGTCGGTATGTCAGGGTGAAGTCGCACCTCCCCAAGTAGAGTGACCATCGTGCCTGACAGGAGTTCAACCTCTTGGCCGTACAGAGGTAGGACAGGTTTTTATGGTCGGTCCAGACCACGAAGGGGTGACCTGCCCCTTCCAGCCAGTGCCTCCACTCCTGGAGCGCCAAGACCACAGCCAGCAACTCACGATTCCCAACATCAAAATTCTGTTCCGCTGGGGACAAGCGACGGGAGAAGAAGGCGCATGGGTGGAGCTTCTGGTCTGTGGGAGACTGTTGGGAGAGGACCATTTGGAGAGGATCGCCCCCACCCCTGAGTCCGAGGCATCGATTTCCACCACAAACTGCAGCGAGGGGTCCAGGTGGATTAGTACGGGCGCGTGGACGAATTTCGCCTTCAGCCTGTCAAATGCCGCCTGGGTACTTGGGGACCACTGGATCGGGGTCTTGGGTGATGTCAACTGTGTGAGGGGGGCTGCTAGGCGGCTGTAGTCCCGCACGAACCTGCAATAGAAGTTCGCGAACCCCAGGAACCTCTGCAGCTGTTTCCGGATCCCTGGAGTCGGCCACTCCGCCACCACCTTCACCTTCGGCGGATCAGGTCCTATCTGCCCCTTCTCCATGAACCCCAGGAACGAGACTGAAGGGACATGGAACTCACACTTTTCTGCCTTCATGAACAATCTGTTCTCCAGGAGCCTCCTTAGTACCATTCTCACATGGAGTAGATGTTCGTCTTGGTCTCTAGAGAAAATCAGAATGTTGTCCAGGTATACGAACACAAAGCAGTTCAGCATGTCCCTAAGCACATCGTTGACTAGAGCTTGGAAAAACGCCGGTGTATTGGTTAGTCCGAATGGCATGACCAGCTATTCGAAGTGCCCCAGGGGCGTGTTGAATGCTGTCTTCCACTCGTCCCCCTCTCGAATTCGGACTAAGTGGTAGGCATTTCTCAGGTCCAGCTTGTAAAAAACGGTAGCATTGTGGAGAGGGGTAAAGGCTGAATCGATTAGGGGGAGAGGGTACTTGTTTTTAATGGTGACCTGGTTCAGGCCCGTGTAATCGATGCAAGGTCTCAGGGTCTTGTCTTTCTTTTCGACGAAGAAGAATCCCGCCCCTACCGGGGAAGATGAGGGCCGAATGAGACCTGCAGCCAGTGACTCGTTGATGTATGCCTCCATGGCGTCTTTCTCCGGCTTAGTGAGGTTGTATAGTTGCTGGGAATGGAGTGTGGAACCTGGGAGTAGATCAATGGCGCAGTTGTACGGTCGATGCGGAGGTAAAAAAACGAGCCCGGTCCTTGCTGAAAACCTCTTGCAGGTCGTGATATTCTTTGGGCACGCCGGCTAAGTCCAGATCCTCCAGGTCGAACGGGGTTTGTGAAGCTTGGAATGGCACGGCAGCCATTAGGCAGTGTTGCAGACAGTAGTCGCTCGAGCCGCGTATGGTGAGGGTGCGCCAGTCAATGTGGGGATTGTGAGTCTGCAACAATGGCCACCCCAACACTAGGGGAGAGAGAGGCAGGGAGAACAAACAGTTCCAAATGTTCTTGGTGGTTACCTGACAAAGTGAGCTTCACTGGCTTGGTCTTGGGCGTGACGCGAGCGATGAGTCGGCCATCTATGGCCACCACCTCCTTGGGGGTCTCAAGTTCGTACACGGGTAGATCGTGGAGCTCAACCATCCCCGGATCGATAAAGTTAGCTTATCGCCTGAGTCAATAAATACGTCTACAGGATGAGACAAACTGGTTGTTATGCGCTGGAGATTGTCCATCATCTGATGCAGGGTGGAGTCGTGTTGTCCCAGCAGGGCGCCCTGGTCGGATAGTGCCTGCCAAAGCTGCGTGGTCTCCGCTGGGTCCATGTTCCGGTCAGAAGATTCTGTTATGTCTGGAGTGTATGCGTAGGACTCAGAGATGCAGGAGACCAAAAGAAGGTTCAAACGATTTATTTAACACTAGGAACTGTCAATCACTGAAATACTAAGTCGAGAGAACTGGTCGAGCACGAAGCAAGAACCAGGGGTCAGAGAGAAAGCAGAGGAGCAGAGTCACGGGGAAACCAATCTTCTGACATCGGAGGGAAGCGCACCGCGCCCATTTATAGTTGGCTGCTTTGCCGATTGCAGATTGGGACCAGGTGCGCTCAGCTCGGGCTCACCTACCGGCAACCGCCACGCCCCTTGCCAGCGCCTGCAATGATTAAGGAAGAGTTAGTTCCGCCAGCCAGCACAGATCATAACAGCTACACCACAGTTCATAAAATCCCACTCACAAACATTCTAAACATTAACTTAGGCACTGTACTGGAATAAGGATTGAAAAAGACTTTAATACTAGAGTGCTTTCAGATGATTATTTCTCTTCAGGCACTTCAGAGGAAACTGTCATTTCTTCAAGAGAAAGTCTTATTTCTACAGAAGAGACATCCAATGTCATTACCTTATCTAGTGCTTAGCCATAGAAGACGCACAGAGTTTGAGTGGCATCATATAGCTTAACGGGTAATTAAAACACACGACAAAAGAGGCTCATTGAAAGCTTGCGAATGAAGAAAAAGGGGTGTTACATCATCTCAACCAATCAGCAAGAAGGAGGAGAGCCATTGGCTTAATTTGTGTGACATGTCAGTTGCTTGGCAGTCCGCGAATACTCAAACTGTGAGTGCAAAACCGTGAATAGTCAATGGCCTACTGTGCAACAAGCTACAGGTACACCTGGTGGACATACACCAAACTGTTGGGACATTTAAGTCCTGCAGGAATCTTTTAACACGGAACGTATAAATTACATACGTCTACATTATGTAGATATTTACAAGGATTCATTCAATTTTAACAGAATTAAAAAGAGTCCGAGATTGAGGTGTGGTTATACAGTGGTGTAGTCAGACTTGTGGCTATACAAGATCATATAGACTTAACCGCAATACTGTGGTTTCATTTAAATTTTGAGAAATACTGTATTGCTTTGTAGAATTTGTATTTGACTTTGTGTTTTACAGTATTACATTTAAGAAATATATTTTACATATAAAATATAAGTTGAAAATTTCCAATTGCAACTTAAACAGATTAATAGAAATATTCCTTTTATTTCCTGTTTAGTTCCTGATTATTTTTCTCTGGCCATTTCCCATGTCCCAGCATCACACCTGTTTCATATAAATTAATCTCAGCAGGTTTAATCTATACATCTCTCTCTCTCTCTCTCTCTCTCTGTATGTGTGTGTGTGTGTGTGTGTGTGTGTGTGTATGCGTGAACGAACTCTGGGTCAAACTGGAAATGAACACGTCAGAAGCTCTTTGCTCCTTTATGAGTGTGAGATGTACCATGGTTCAATTTAGTGGCCTTCAGTCAATGTATGCAGTCAGTGTAAAGTCCCAGTTGAGAGTGTTAGGCGAAACATCATCACCTCACTAAACACACAAACTTCATAGGACACTAAAGTTACACTATGCATTCATCTTTTTCTTTCTCTTTTGGCTGTTCCCTTTCAGAGGTCGCCACAGTGAATCATCTGCCTCCATCTTCATGGAAGCCATATTAATGATTCACATATTCGATTTGGCATAGGTTTTTATGTCGGATACCCTTCCTGACACACCTGTTAGCAAGGGGCGGGAACACGCTGACGGCTATGCAGCCTACTTTTGACAAAAGTCAGCAATGATTCTTTTACATGAACCTCTCACCATAGACAGTGAGAGACATGGTCAGCCTTTGATAACCCAGTCAGTTGCACTGGGGGGACAGTGACAACCTTGTGGAGAGTGGGACTCGAAACTCCAACCCTAGGATCAGCGATCCAGCACCTTTTACCACCAGGTCATCACTGCCCTTGAAATTACACTCTGCATAAACTGAAAAAAACATGAGGCAAGAAATTTGATATTGAGAAGTGAGATATACAGAGCACTGATACTTTGTGAAGTAGGGTAGTAATTATTATTATTGTTATCATGGACACAGTCATGTTCCTAATAGAATCTCAGAGCTGAAAGTAATGGTGGAAGACATAAAACGTACTGCTCCTAGAGCGAACGAGTGGAGTACGGTATGATTATGTGCGTGCAGTAGACTGATCTGTAGCCCTTGTTGGTCAGTATGCCATTTGACAGCTAATGTCAGGATCAGGACTTCTCATCTAGTCACTCACTTATTTTCAGAACCATTTAATCCTATTAGGATCGCTGGGATGCTGGAGTCTATCCCAGTCCACACGGAGCTGGATGCACCCTGTAAGGCCTGATGCACTCTGAACAGCATGCCAGACAATCACTTGGTGAACACACACATTCACCTTCGCAAACCCACGTAAGCATGGTGAGAACATGCAAATTCTGCACAGAAATCCATGAAGCCAGGAATCGAAGCCTGGACCTTCCTCCATTCTGGCCATACTAACCAGAATGCCACAGACAGGATCATGACTTGTTAAATATTTTTATGACACTATTATATGAACATTATTGATTTTCCTATAGGCCAGATACAAAAGGTCAAGACTCTGTATCAAACATTGGGAATCAGAAACATTGAGACTTTGAATATTTCTGTAAGGCAACAGCAATGAAGCATTGATATTCTGCTGCCTGTGATATGCAAATGGAAAGCAGAACACTTCAACACTCATCAATTCATTGTTGTCAGCATATTGAAGCTGTCTCGCATGTGCACAGTGTAATAGAAAGATGGTTAAGAAATCCTAGTTGTCAGACTGTGATGTTATCTGGCGTACTGAATCACAAGTATTACTGCACACACATGACCACCCTACACTCTATTCATTCAGAACTTGTGATTAACAGTACAAGGAATCACAAACACAAAAGACAATTTTATGACTTTAATCATTGTGGGGAAAAGTAAACAGTACAACATTACAGTTCCATAATTTAAGGATTGTCTAATATAAAAAAACACATGCGCAAAGACATCCAGAGAAATGATTTAGAAATTAGCACATCAAAGATGTAATATGTGTGAGTGTATTAGATGCTGGAGCGATGTTCACTGCAGGCATACACAGCACTGCGCTGGATCCTGCGCTGGGTATGGCTAGACAGAGCTGGGCATATCCTGCAAAGTGAGGGGACCCAGCGTGCACAGGCGTTACGGAACTTCCTGATGCGGCAGTAATAGATGATGGGGTTGAGGGCCGGGCGCAGGAAGCTGAGAATCAGAAGCCAGGCACTCACCTGAAAAAACCCAACCCCATTATACAAAGCACTGCTGAACACTGCACACAAGCTGAACACCACCAGGGGGGCCAGTGAGGTGCATGCCAGTACAAAGAGCAACAGGATGGTGAAGAAGGCTCGAGTTTTAAAGCCCACATCCACGCTTAGATGAAGAGGGCGGGGCTTATACACAGAGAGAGCAGAGTCACAACCGATCCGTAGTACATTGTGCCTAATGGAGCTCAGGACTGCGGCAAAGGCACATGCCATCACACCAAAAGGAATGAAGAAGCTGACCAGGGCCAGGATAACTACATATCCATGGTAACTGCTATCGGGGGAGTAGCCAAGAATACATTGTAGTGCATTAGGGGCCACCTGCAGAGATGGGTATTCTAGCAACAGTGGGAAAGACAGGAAAAAAGAAAGGATCCAGGAGGCGGCAATGAGGATCTTGGCACGGTATGGTGTGAGACGGTCCTGTCTTCGCACGATGATCAGGAAACGGTCCACACTGATCACCAACAGCATAACCACACCCACCGACATAAATAGCCACAAAAGCATGGCCAACACCCGGCAAAGGGTGTCATTAAACAGCCATTGTGCTGTTACCATGGTGACCAGGTCGAAGGGCACAGTGGTTACTGCTAGCATCATGTCAGAGAAGGCGAGGTTGGCTAACAGGAAGTTGATGGCGGAGCGCATGACAGCACGGCGGTACACCATCACACACACCACCACATTCCCACACAGTGACATCAACAACACACACACCATCAACACGCTGAAGAACACCTGCAGTGGCACACTCAGGACACCCCCAACAACGTACTGCTGCACCACTTCCTGTTTGGCTACCTGTACAGTGGTCGTTGCCCAGAAAGTCTTGAGAAACAGTGAACTGCTGTTCTCCATCCATGATAACATGGAGGAGTTTTCCATGGATTCTGATTGGCTGACAGCAGCACGTGGGTGGGGCAGGATGAGTCTTTCTTTAGTAAACAGCATTCCTGCAAAGCTCTGGGCTCCATGACAACCAACCCTCACAACTCATGTCAGTGCACAGGAAGAGACTGTGGAGAAAGAGGAAGTAGAAATTAAAATTTAACAACAACAATGAAATTAGTAACAATACTTATAATCATATTATTACAAATAAGGACTTCAGTAAAAGACTTCCACACAGCTATTCATGCTGAAGGGCGACACCGTGACGTACAGTAGTAGTATCACGTCTCACTCACAGCAAGAAGGTCCTGGGTTTGATTCCGAAGTTAGGATGTTTTTATTTGTGGATTTTTCTTCCTGTGCTTGCATGGGTTTCTTCCAGGTTCTCCCACAATGCAAAGACATGCACATTAGGCTAAGATGATGTTCCAAATTAATCTAAGCGTGTGAATGGGTGTGTGTTGCTCTGCAATGGTCTGACAAGCTGTTCAGGGTGTACCCCTCCTTTGCCTAGTTCTGATGGAAATGGGTTCCAGCCTCCCTGTGACCCTAGTAGTTTGGCAAATGAGTGAATGAGTCCTAAAGCTGAACACAGGAGCGATCACTATAGCAGAATGTCTGTGTGTGTGTGTTAGCAGGGAGAAGAAGATAAACAGAGTTTAATCCCAGCTGATAAAATCCCTGCTGTTAACACATCATGCTAAAATCTCCATATCTCCATGGTCATATTACTTCTGAAAGCACACACACACACACACACACACACACACACACACACACACACAGACAGACAGACAGAGAGAGGCTGAACTTTGGTCTTTCTGGCTCAGTGACACAAAAATAAGCTATATACTATATATATATATATATATATATATATATATATATATATATATATATATATATATATATATATATATATATATATATATATATATACTACATACATCAATCTGTTGGACAAAATATTTACCACACACCTCAGCTCACACACCTCTTCATTCCCATCACTGCTCTTTAGCCTCACCATACCACCATCATTATAGCTCCATCAGGAAATATACACTTACCACCTCATCACTAAACTCTGGAACACACACACACACACACACACACACACTTACATTTACAGCATTTCGCTCTTAGCCAGACAACTTACGAAGTGCTTTAAAGTAACTACGTATTAGTGAATATATTCTTATACTGGTTTGTAAGAACACAAACTAAGTACATACTAGTACTGTATACCAGTCAAACTCAGAGTGTAGGCGTTGTAGGTTTTTTGTCTGTGTGTGTTTGTATACAACATATGACACACACACTAAAACGGTTTTTAATTTTCTTGAATTTAAAATCACAGATTTGTGTTTCATTCCTTAATGCTTTATTACATTTATAAATTATATAAATCATCTACTTTAGGGTATTTGCAAGTTTTATAAAGACTGTTAATAATATATAATAATAATAATAATAATAATACGTAATAAGAAGATGAAGGAGAAGAAGAAGAAGAATAGGGACTTTACCTTTGATGGGTTGGATGCAGTCACATCCCGTTAATAGAGAGAGAGAGAGAGAGAGAGAGACAGAGAGAGAGAGAGAGAGAGAGAGAGAGTGGCGGGGGGAAACTGCGATTAGAAATAAATACAGCACAAGGAAAGAGATGAGTAGATCATGCTGTATTCACATCACCGAGTCTCTGTCTCAACCACACAAACACACACCGGAGAGTTACGGCTAGTATCCAATCCGCTCCAACAAAAGGCGGAGTCTAATTGAGTGACGTTTTTTCAACCAATTAAAAGTGAGAAACTGGTGTTTCCAGTACAGTACTATGGCAAGGAATACCGTATGTCGTTTTGTTTGGGACTATTTATGATGCTTCTGTACTTTATGTGAATTGTGTATTATTTGGTTTGACAAAATATAAAAAAATTAGAATTTTTTTCTTTTAATTTTCCCATACTGCAGTGCTTTACATTCAAAAATGTAAAGTATTAAAAATTAAACCCCTCCTTTCAAATCTCCAAAAAAGAAGTGAATTCCAAGGCCTATGGCACAGATATAAAACAGTTAAAGACATGGAGGAAACCCACACAAGAGCACATGAGGAAAACATGAAAACTACACAAAAACACCCAAGCTTCAAACCCAGGATGTGCTTGCTGTAAGGCGGATATACAATCCACTATATATCCATTCATTCAGTAATTTTCTGATCCACTAATTCGGCTCGAGCAGAGGCTGGCGCCCATCTCAAATGACTCTGGATGAAGACGGGGGTACACTCTAGACAGCTCACTAGGCCATCGCTGGGCAAACAATTGCACAACCGTTCACACTTACACTCAAATCTAGAGCCAATTTGGAGCAGCCATTTGGCATATTGTGCATGTTTTTGGATAGTGCAAGGAACTTGGACTATCTAGAGGAAACCCACACAAACACAGGGAGAACATGCAAGCGCCACACAGAAACACCCGAGTGGGGAATCGGACCCAGGACCTTCTTACTGTGAGGTGTTGTGTAACTACTACGCCACAATTTTCATCATTATTATTATTTTTACTATTTTATTATTTAGGTTATTTATCATAGCAAGCACACTGGCATAGTGGTTAGCATCTCCACTTCAGAGCAGAAAGCTCGACTTTGAGCCTCAGACTGGACAAGGGTGTTTTTGTGGGGAGTTTGCATGTTCTCCACGTGTTTTTGTAGGTCTCTTATTTTCGATTTCCCCTCATAATATGCATGTAAGTGTGAATCTTCTTCTTTTCCTTTCGGCTTTTCCTTTCAGGGGTCGCCACAGCGAATCATCTGCCTCCATCTCACCCTATCCTTTGCATCTTCTTCTCTTACACCAACGACCTTCATGTCCTCCTTCACCACATCCATGAATCATCTCTTTGGTCTTCCTCTAGGCCTTCTGCCTGGTAGTTCCAGCCTCAGCATCCTATTACCAATATACTCACCATCCCTCCTCTGTACATGTCCAAACCATCTCAATCTAGCCTCTCTGACTTTGTCTCCAAAACGTCTTACATGTGCTGTCCC
Organism: Plotosus lineatus; assembly: GCA_024760905.1. Lineage (NCBI taxonomy): Eukaryota > Metazoa > Chordata > Actinopteri > Siluriformes > Plotosidae > Plotosus > Plotosus lineatus. The sequence goes on from CM045731.1 coordinate 28,783,367, forward strand.
TCTGATGTGCTCATTCCTAATCCTATCCATCCTCGTTACTCCCAAAGAGAACCTCAACATTTTCATCTCTGCTACCTCCAGCTCTGCCTCCTGTCTTTTCCCCAGGGCCACTGTTTCTAAACCATACAACATCGTTGGCCTCAACACCATCTTCTACACTTTTCCTTTCATTCTTGCCGATACCTTCTTATCACATCTCACACCGGACACTTTTCTCCAACTATTCCAACCAGCCTGCACACGCTTCTTCACCTGTTTTCCACACTCTCCATTGCTCTGGATTGTTGAGCCTAAGTACTTAAAATCCTCCACCTTTCATATCTCTGCTCCCTGTAACATCACCGTTCCTCTTGGGTCCTTGTCATTCATGCACATGTATTCTGTCTTACTGAGGCTAATCTTCATTCCCCTCCTTTCCAGGGCATACCTCCACCTCTCTAGATTTTCCTGCACTTGTTCTCTGCTCTCACTACAGATCACAATGTCATCTGCAATCATCATAGTATGCATGCAAGTGTGAATAGTTGTGTGATTGTTGGGTTTGGAATGATCCAGTGAGCTGCTCAGGGTGCACTCCACCTTCTGTCTGAGTCAGCTGGGATGGGCTCCAGACTCCGCCAACCATAATAAAGGGAAAAGAAAAAAAAAAAAAAAAAAAGAATGGACTTATTGGGTTACCCATTACTTCTCATTTCATTTTCGGAATAGATTAATCATAATCATGGTCGAGGGAGGCTGGCACCCATTTCAGCCAACTCTAAGCGACGGCAGAGTACACCCTGGACAGTTTGCCATGCCATCACAAGGCAGAAACACACTGACAGCTATGCAGCCTACTCTTGACGAAAGTCAGCAATGGTTCTATAACATACCTCTCACCACAGACAGTGAAACGCAGTTAGCGGAACTGGGGGGACAGTAGTGACAACCTGTTGACAGTGGGACTTGAACCCCTGACTTTGGAATTGGTAATCCAGCAACCTACCACCGGCTCACCACTGTCCCCGACATTACTTCTCAGTAGTTCATAAGTCAGTCCTATAGATGGCGGTAATACGTTAAAATGAATTGAAGAAAAAGAAGAAGAGGGAGACCTGGAAGACTTTTATTGCTGCGATTTTTGTCCCTCCTGACGTTCCTTACTGTATCTTACAAACGCTGACGTGGGCTGGCCACAGTTAGCGTAATTTAGCATATCATCGCGAAGTCAGCTGTCAGTCCGTTATGACTGTAGCAGATCTAAATAATTCTATAATAAATAAAAATAAAGAAACTATACTGTAGTTAATTAGTGAGTAAAAATGGCGGACTGGGAGGAAATCCGGCGACTTGCTGCGGATTTTCAGAGAGTACAGTTCACAGAGTCTGTACAGAGGTGAGTGTATATCAGCTCTGTAAAACTATCAAGTGAAGAACACTGTACAACCCTGCAATACACACGCTACACTTAAACCCAAAACACACCACAGTACTGTAATTGAGTCAACTGTTATGCCGGTTTACACAACTAGGTGGCGTCTCTCTCTTTTGCTCTGTATCGCACTGTAGTGGTGTGTTCCTCTTAATATTTCACACAGCCGGTCTTCGTTTGTATATATTACATAACCGGTCTGTTTGGGAATTAATTCAACCGTTCTTTTATTTATTATTGTGTAAATATTTATCTGTCGTGCCTGGCTTAATGCACACAGCCGTCCGTGGCAGGGAGTCCATGAGAAATGATTGGCCAAGCTCTCACAGAAGGGAGGGACGTGCATGTGGTCACTTTCCGGTCACTCACAGCGATCACCAGCGTCATTACATGGGCGTCTGTGAGGAGAAGTTTCCCTCCAAGTGTTTTTGACTGCCCCCCCCCCCAAGTACGCATGCGCCACAGTTCGTGAACAGGCGGGTGGTCGGTGTTGCATGTCACGGAGAGGGCATGTGCATGCATTCGCCCATCCCTGGTCGGTGTTGTAGTGTGGTAGGGAAGGCAATACCCTATGGTTGTGAATGGCATATGATTAATTAGGGAGAAAATGGGAAGAAATCAAAAAATAAAACCCCAGTATTTGTAGTGCAGTAAGATCAGACTTCATGTGGTCAGCAGTATCTTTAGCTAAATAAAGCTACAGTATAGAAATCTCTCTACTTTGTTGCCTATTTCTGATGCTTCAGAGCTCTGATAACAGCTGCATCAGACTTCATCAGCTGCACCCTTGCTACACCTACATGCAAACTCACTATACTGTGCTACACTACACATTACACTCAGGAACTTAATACACGATATTACACTCACTATACACTCTACACCAGGGGTCACCAACATTTTTGAAACTGAGAGCTACTTCACGGTTACTGAATCATACGAAGGGCTACCAGTTTGATACGCTCTTCTGAAATAACAAATTTGCTCAGTTTGCCTTTAGTTATACATTATTTATAATGATTAGTAATACTCACCTATGTAAAGACACTGATCATGTTAATGATTTCTAACAATGATTATCAAAAATGACAACAAGGTGGGAAACAGATATCAATATTCAACACTTTATCTCTATTAATCACAGTATTTGTTACATTTTCAGATGATCACTTACATCACTACATTTTAGCAAAAATATCCCATTTGCACAAGCCACTGACATGCCCTGTTAACAAATCATGAACTATGTTGCAACATGTTTCAAAAAGTTAATAATTATGTAATGTTAAACAAAATCAACTTACATATTTTTAAATATGTAATACATTTTATTTCACATTTTGAACTAATGGCCAAGTCTGTGTTATGTTTAAACAAAATTATAACTTTTAAATGTCATGAACACACTTTTTAAATTGAACACAATTCTTCAATATTTTAATTCAACTTTGCCATGGCACTACCATGTTGCCACTGACTACATCTGGTATCCGTCCTGGTTAGTGGGAAGACTGGCATTGCATGCTGTTCACCAGTGTGTTGTAATCTGGTGTGTAACTTGACACTGCAACTGTGAGTGAGTCTCAGATGTGCATCAGTGAGGCGCGTTCTGTGTATGTTTTTGATGAAGTTCATGTCAGAAAATGCTGATTCACCGAGCTAGGTTGAGCCAAACAGGCTGGCAACCTTCATGGCTGCTGTGCAGACTCCACTGTACTTCTCTGTGTCAACAAGGCGCTAAAGTTTGGTGCAGCCTGGTAGGCTTTGAGATGGAGATCATTTTGCAATGTTATAATTTCAATCTCCACCTGTCCAGCATCCAAGTTGAACGTTGCACTTAACTGCTCAGCAAAGCATGTTGTGTCCCCATTCATGAAAGGGTTGGAAATGAAGAACACACATGGTTCAAGCTGATGAAGGTCACAAAACCTATTCTCAAACTCTTGCCCAAGTCTGTTTATTACTTCAATGTACTTTTCTGCCACTTTTTCAAATGTCTCAGATGCAGAAGCATTGTCTTTCAGCACTGACTGCACAGAGGGAAAGTGCAGAACTTTTTTCTCTGTAAATCTGCAGAGAATGATTCATTTTGGCTTTAAATGCATTTAAAGCACTTATCATATCGACAACAGTCTTACCTTGCCTTGCAGCTGGCAGTTCAGGAGGTTTAGTTTCCCAGTAATGTCCACCAAAATGCAAGGTCAAGTGTCCACTCTGTGTCCTCTAGCAGTGAGACATCTTCGCTTTGGACTGCATGAACTCTTTGATTTCACGCAAAGAGACAAAAACGATGCAAAACTCGCCCTCTGCTGAGCCATCTGATTTCTGTGTGTAGCAGTAGGCCCCCATATTCTGCTGACATCTCCTCTAATAGTACCTTGAAAATCCTGTGCTGCTTTGCTTTGGAGCCGGATGTTGTTTATGATTTTCACAACGGAGTCATCACGCGCCCAAAGCCGATCACTTTCGCACACAACGCCTGCTGGTGAATGATGCAATGGTAATGCAGAAATTTGGGGAAGTCTGATCACGCTACAGTGAGCGATGAAACCTGTCTGTCGGGCCGACCATAGCAGGAGCCCCGCCTGTTGTCACCGCTACCAGCTTTTCCAATGGCACCTTTTTTTCTGCACTTAAAACTCCTTCACAGCAGTTATAAATGTCAACTCCTCTCGTAGTTGTCTTTAAGGGCAGTAGTGTCAGGAGTTCTTCTTTGTGGAGAAATCATTAAACACCATCCGGATAAAACCAATAACTGCGCTTGTACTGCTGCTGTCCACGGACTCATCGCACTGGAGGCTAAACCACTTGCACCGCCAGATCCTGCTCCAACTGATCGACCAAGTTACTGGACATAGCTGATACTCGCCTTGCCATCGTGAGATGCCCCCAGTTGGACGTCGGAAAGAGTGGAGATTAGGTCGCTCCATTTTTCTCGCCTTTAAATACAGTGTTAGCAATTAATAACATCGCTTCTTTGACAACTTCTCCATCTGTAAATGCCTTTTTTCTTGATCAGAAAATGTGTAGCTCTAAACGAGGCTTCGTTGCTTTTGTGAGTTTTTGGCCGGCCTCGTAAAAAGACTGTTGCTTACCCAGAGCGGTCTTTAGCTCACGGGCTTTTTCTGCCCGTAGGGCGCTTTGCAGGTGGATATTTATCATGGTAGCTTTTGTGACACGATTGAAATGTCTCTCCACATTGTGCCGCTTTGCTGTCGCCACGGTCGCCCGCAAATCAGACACACGCGAGGTTTCTTTTACAGTCGTGAAAGAACTCCTCTTCCCATTCACTGTGAAAGAGATACGTTTTCTTTCTTTTTTCTGCCATGTTTTTGGGGTACGAAAGTGCATACAGCGCCCGCTAGCTTACTCTCCACATCCCACAAGCTCTACTTTACTGCCCATAGGTAAATATTGTGCGCGTTAACCTTAAAGTATTTTTAGGATAGTATTTTTTAAATCTATATACATACAAGTGTGATTAAAAAAATAATAGCAACAGAACAAAATTAATTTTTAGACGCAGCTCTCTATGAGATGTGCTATTTTTGGAACAGGCCCGCGGGCGACTCATGTGGTCCTTGCGGGCGACCGGGTGCCCGCGGGCACCGTGTTGGTGACACCTGCTCTACACTATCAGACACTACATACACCACACCCAGACAGTACGCACTACACTCCGAGATTCACTACACTCTGACATGTACTACACTACACACAGCACTGAGACACCACACCCAAGCAGTATACACTACACTCAGACTCGTACTACACTACACTCATTACATACACTGTATTGAGATACTACACGCACTACACTACACTCACTGCACTGAGACCGTACACACTGCACTGAGATACCATACTCAGACAGTAGACATGACACTCCGCCATAACACTTCGACACTTTGCTTATCTTATAAACAAAAAATTGTTCACGCAGACTTCTGCGAAATGTAACTGCGCACGTTTTACAGTGTAATTGTTCGTGTTCTTCCTACTTTTCTCTTTTAATAGAAGTTACTAATAATTTAAAATTTTTTTACTTTTATTCTCTATAAATTTGTTCTTACAAATCAAAGGTGTTGAGCAGAGTCAACATGTTTTTTGACATGTTAGTGTGGGAAAATAATTGTTTCCTTTTAGTCATTAGGGGGCAGTGGTGGTCTAGTGGTATAGGGCACTGGATCGCTGATCCAAAGGTTGGGGGTTCAAGTCCCACTCTCCACAGGGTTGTCACTGTCCCCCCAGTGCAGCTAACTGGTTTATCAAAGGCGGGCCATGTGAGAGGCATGTAAAAGAACCATTGCTGACTTTCGTAAAGAGTAGCTGCAAAGCCGTCAGCGTGTTTCTGTCCCTTGCTAAAAAGGGTTGTGACAGGAAGGGCATCCGACGTAAAAACCTCTGCCAAATCAAACATGCGAATCAGATGATTCGCTGTGGCGACTCCCGAGTAAAAGGGAAAAAGCCGAAAGGGAGACAGACAGTCATTAATATATAAAGTCATGAAATTAACCTGGTGTGTGTGTGCATGCTTGCTCAGACTGTCCGAGAGGAACTGTATTGAGATCATCACTAAATTGGTGGAGGAGAAGAAGCTGGATGTGGTTCACACGCTTGATGGAAAAGAGTTCATCACTCCACCACAGATCAGTCGAGAGATTCGAGATGAGCTGTATGCACATGGAGGTGTGTGTGCATGTGTGTGCATGTGTGTGCATGTGTGTGCATGTGTGTGCATGTGTGTGCATGTGTGTGTATGTGTGTGTATGTGTGTGTGTATGTGTGTGTATGTATGTGTATGTATGTGTATGTATGTGTGTGTGTATGTGTGTGTATGTGTAAAACAGCTCTGGATCTGACTTTGTGTGTTTTGTGTTTTAGGAAGAATCAATGTAGTGGATCTGCAGAAGGTGACTCATTTCATATACTCTGAAACATCACACACATCATCTTTAAGCTCCGGGTCTGTTTTAGTGCTTATATTCCGTGTGTGTGTACGTGTAGATCATTAATGTGGATTTGGTCCATGTGGAGAGCCGACTGAATGAAGTCGCCAAGGCAGAGAGAGGAACACGGATCATTCTGGGACAACTGATTACTGAGTAAGACAGACACACACACACACACACACACACACACACACACACACACGTATGATTTGTCTCTGGTCTGTGGTGTTCAGAAATTATTTGGAGCAGATGTGTGAGGAAGTGAATGATAAGCTGCAGGAGGCTGGACAGGTGAACATCACTGAGCTCAGCAAAACACACCAGCTACCTTCAGATTTCCTCACACAGGTGAGATGCCCACAAGCACGTAGTTGCTGTAGTTTTGTGTTTGTCACTATCACCAGAGTTCGGTGTTGTTCGATGAATAAATGATTGTGCGTGTGTGTGTATACAGGAGCTCAGTGCGCGGATAGGACGACTGATTAATGGTCACATGGACCAATTCTCTGGACTAATCTTCACACAAAATTTCATTAACAGACAGAAAGCAAAAATACGAGGATTATTCAGTTCCATTACCAGGTAACACACACACACACACACACACACACACACACACACACACACACACACACATAATGAGAATGTATTAGTTATTTTTCTAAAATAGATAACAGTGCATGAAATCATGTGTGTTCAAGGCCAACTCCAGTCAATAACCTGATTGGTCAGTACGGTTTACAGGACAATCTCCTTTACTGTGAGTATTTGTTTATGCATTTTAAATTTTTTTCACGTCTGTGTGCATGTTCATGAGGCGGTATTCTGTGAGTGTACGTATGTGTGTGTGATGAGAAATTTGTATTTAGTTGTGTATAAGTTCTGCACTGGGTTTTTGAGGATGGCTTATCAGAGTCAGAGTTTATCCCAGTTTCTATAGGAGTTCAACGCCTCCTGGCTGGGATGCCAGGCCATCACAGGATAACACCCAGTACTTTTACCCATTTCTACTACTAGGTGGACTGAGGCACACTTGTGGTTAAGATCGAAGACCTTGCTCAGGGGTCTAAGCATAGGGAAGTTGAATTTTGTTCAATACTTATGTTGCGTTGACAGAAATGCGACCTGGTATTCACAAAAGTCAGCAGTGGTTCTTTACATGTCTGTCACCACAGACAGTGAAAGACATGGTGGGCCTTTGGTAACGTAGTTAACTGCACTGGGTGGACAGCAGTGACAACCTGGGGATAGTGGGGCTTGAACCCACACTCGTTTTTTTTTTTCATTCATTCATTTCTGAACCACTTGATCCTAACTAGGATTGCGGGGAGGCTGGGACCCATCTTAGCCGACTCTGGGCGGGGTACACTCTGGACAGCTCGCCAGGCCATTGTAGGGCAACCCACAACTTCCAGATCAGAAATCCAGCACCCTACTACCTGGCCACCACTGGCCTAGTATTGTAGAAAAATAAGCAGAAAAAAGTCTGAATCAATCAGCACTTGGGTATTGTGATCATATTGTATCAGCTGGTTCTTGATGATTTCCATCGTGCGTGTGCGTGCGTGCGTGTGTGTGTGTGTGTGTACATGTGTGTGCGTGCGTGTGTGTATGTGTAGCTTTGCTAGAGGAGTTGGTGAACTCGGGGCGTGTTATTGGCTCGATAGTTGGAGGTCGTCAGGATAAAGCCGTGTTTGTTCCTGATGTTTACTGCAGAGCTCAGAATGCCTGGGTCGAGTCCTTTCTGACACACAATGCCTACCTTGGTAAGAATCAAATAAAAATATTCATATTTACAGATAAGAGATTCAGAATAAAGTACAGGTATACCTCGGCTTATGTTGTTAATTGGTTCCAGGAGAGACGAATGAAGTCAAAAAATTATTTAAATTGAATTAGCTAGTCTCTCGGCTAGCCAAATTTACTTGTATTTTTATATATATATATATATATATATATATATATATGATTATAATGACGTAAACTTTATTTTTATTTTTTACATTTTTTCATACACAGGTATACCTCGACTTAAGTTGTTTTTGATTATACAGTACGTCGATTTTCAAAAAATATGTAAAAATAAAAATGAAGTTTACATCATTATAATCATATAATCACACCTCACTGTTTGAGAAGCACTGAATTAGCAGCATCCCCGGAAAATTATACATATGCATCATCACGATATTACTGGCACGTGATTCAAATTTAGACAATGGCTGAGAGCCTTTGTTTCTCCCTCCTGCTGCTTGGTTGCAAATGATGTGTACACCTCTTTTTCTTTTTCTCCTTTGCACACATGTCATCAACATGATTGTTTGAATTGCGAGTTCAAGTTTTTTGGTGTGTTTTTAATTATTATTTTAGCCCTATAATGCCACTCGAATGCCCTGCATCTTCTCTAGCTTCTAGTAAGCAGCCTAAGCGCTTTATTCTTTAATAAATATTATCATAATTAAAAAGTTTATACTTAATCATAACTACATTTTACTGCATTATTACTGTATTAATGAATAAGACTGTCTATAGAATATGTTTAAGAAGCATATTTTAGCACATGTATTATCATACATAGGGTTTTAAAACCGCATCAGTAATTCACAGATTTCTGGGATTCGCGAGGGGGAGGAACTTAACTTCCACGAATAACGGGGGCTTTCTGTATACAGTCAAACCTCGGCTGACGAACGCTTAAGCTCACGAACTTTTCGCCTCAAGAACTTTAAATTCGCGAAAATATAGTCTCGGCTGACGAACTAGTTTTCGGCGGACGAACCAAACCACGCGGTCGAACAGCGCCACGGTGGCGGCCACGAGAAGCTGACGCACGCTCATGGCGTCACAGTTAAATCACCCCCTTTCTTTGAATGCGGAAGTGGTTTGTGTTTGCTAGACATTTTGGACCATATTGAGTGTACTTTTGCTATTATGGGACCGAAAAAGCCCCCACCACAGGCGGAGATCATTGAAAAACACGAACGAGGTGTGCGTTTGTGTGACTCAGCGTCCCAGTACCAGTACGCTAAGTCTACCACCATCCTTAAGAACAAGGAAGCTATTAAGGGTGCGTGTGTGGCTCTGCGTGTTTCCAAACAGTAGGCGTTTCCAAACTCTCCTTCCAAACGGTAAGTCCCGCCCTCTCTCCTCCTCCCACTCCATTCCATCCATCAAGCCGTCAACTACCATCACAAAGGTAAATAAAACGACTTTATTATACAGTACAGTTTATTTCTTTAATTACAATACAATAGACATTTATTATACATAAAATAAGGTATATTTTTGTGTAGTTTTAAGGCTTATTTAGTAGAAAATTATGTTTTATGGGGACCTGGGAACGGATTATTCTCATTTTAATGGTTTCTTATGGGAAATAAATGTTCGGAAGACGAACTTTTCGCCTCACACACACTTTCTGGGAACCAATTATGTTCGTGAGCAGAGGTATCACTGTATTAAATATACAGTAGTTCCTTGACTACTCGCGGTTTTGCACCCACGGTTTGAGTATTCGCTGACTGCCGAGCAACCGGCACGTGGTTCAAATTCAGCCAATGGCTGTCCTCCTTTCTCCTGATTGGTTGAGCTGATGTCCCGCCCCTTTTTCCTTGTGTGTGTGTTTTAATTACCAGTTAAGCTCTATGATACCACTCAAACGCTATGCGTCTTCTCTGACTAAGTGATAGAAAATGCTGGATGTCTCTTCTGAAGAACTAAGACTTTTTCCTGAGAAACGACGGTTTTCTCTGAACTGTTGTATTAAAATCTTTTTCAATTATTATTCTAGTACCGTACCTAAGTTCATGTATATGCGTGAGATTTTATGTTTTGTAGCATGTTTAACAAATGCTACCAAAAGGATAAACTTTATTACAGTACTCTTTATGTCCTTTTATTTTTTGCACACTCGAAAAACTCACGAAACAACAGTAACTATGTCCTTAACGCGTGTTAGAAGTCCGTGACGAACAATGGGTCGAAGGCACACGAAAAGCATTATGGGTATTATGGAGATGCAGCTTCATAATAGCCAATGGGAGGGAGCTGCATCTCCATGACAAACGATGGTTCGAAGGCGCACGAAAAGCATCATGGGTATTATGGAGATACAGCTCCCTCCTAGGCAATGGGAGGCCGGGGAGGGGGGTGGTGGTATTGGGAGATAGCCAATGGGAGAGCAACTCGCGCATTGTTTGAACTTTTGAGATGGCGCATTTCGTCACGTGAATTGTTTTCATATCCAGAGATAGGAACTTTAGCTAAATGCATTTTGTAACTTGGATTTTTCATTTGTTTGGTCTTTCGTAAGGTGAGGTACCACTGTATTTAGTGTATATTAAATTGTGTGTGTGTGTGTGTGTGTGTGTATGTGTGTATGTATATATATATATATATATATATATATATATATATACACATACATACATACATACATACATACAGGGATCCTTCACTTTCCACTGTTAATTCGGACCGAGATCCCCACGCGACTATCGAAATTCATGAAGTAGGATCACCCCCTCACCCCGACTGACGTATATGTGTATATAGTATCAATAAATACATATCCAATGCTATTAATGCTTATAATAACAATTAAACATTGAAAAATAACATAAGATGTAAATAAAATATAAATACAGACACTCTTGAACTTACCAACATTCGTTTTGCAAACATCCGGAGATTCCAAGGTCGAAAGTGAAATGAAATTGAAAAACAAGTAGAAATAGAAATGGAATAAAATCTACAAAAAGATAGATCATAAATATAAGTATGAAATATGATTAAACATTATCCTGAGGTACGCGGGCGTGGCTGCGCAGATGCACACACAGATGCAACAATGTATCCAGTTTTGATGGGATATTTTGGGTTGTGTTTCTTTATTTATTAAAAGAAAAAAACGCAATGCACTGAAGCCGCATTAATTGAAGTGTGAAGTGGCGAGGGATCCCTGTATATAGACGCTCCCCAACTTAGGTTTTAGTTCGGTTCCGGACGGCCGAACGTAAGGTGAAAAAAAACAAAAAAAAAACCGTACGTTTTTACTGTATGATCCAGTGACGTATGACGTTCATACTGTCCTATACATCCATAAATAACATTAACATTACCGTATCTCATTAAACACAACTAAATCAATTATAAACATAACATTGCAAAATAATATCAAATAATATCAACATTAATTTTAAATAAATTAAATTCAAGCAAAATAATTTCAAATAGATAAATTTTAATCAAATTCACTCATCAAATATCAAATACAGTATCAAATATAACCATTCGCACCATTTTAAACACAACACACTGCAAATTTGCATTGAGCCGAGTCACTTTACATGAAGCTTAAAACGGCCAATCAATGCTTACAATATGTGAGCCGCTCCACCAAAAGTAGTTCACTTGCTTGTGCTTGAGACAAAGCGCAGGTTATTCAGACTTCTGGTCTTTCAAGTGAGCATGGGCACTGTTGAATACTTGTTTAGTACTCAGCCTGCACTGATGTGAATCATCAGCAGAGCGCAGTTCTTTCTTTTCTGGATTCGGGTTTTCATTAATTTTACAACTCTCTTTGCTTAACTGAGTATGCATGGTAGATTGTGCTGATCTGAGGAGATAGTTAATTCAGTCTTGGGAAAACCGGAAATTCTGGCATATGCCGAGAAACTTGCACCCATGTAACCAACCATATTTGCCAAGGGTTGCAAAAGTCCGCAAAACGGTGTGAACACAAAGATAACAGAGACGTCGTCTTGACACAAGGGAAACACGCGGAGAACTGGGAATAAGCAGGGCACGTTCAGTCTGTCGTTTGTAAACAATGGACGCAGCGTCATGTAAGTAGTGTATTACGTCAGCGTACTACATAGGTACGTTTCGTACTACGTACTGGGAGCACGCTAAACTAAACTTTTTTTTTTTTTTTTTTGGAAAGAAAAATGTAAAATTGAAAAAAAAAAAAAAAACGTAAAATGAATGAATGTAAGTCGGGGAGGGTCTGTGTGTGTGGAGGTATATATATATATATATATATATATATATATATATATATATATATATATATATATATATATGTATATATGTATATATATATATGTATATATAAACATATATAAAAAAAGGTAGTCTGTTGGGTTTTTTACACCCGAGCCTAGTGGCTCATCAGGCCGGTGCTTATCCCCGGTTTCTGTAACGTGAAGCGACCAGGAGTTCAACTCCTCCTGGATGGGATGCTAGTCCATCGCAGGTTACCTTCCCAGTATATTTTTACTGGTACCCATTTATACTGCTGGGTGAACAGAGGCACACTTGTGGTTGAGACCTTGCCCTGGGGTCTTAGCACAGTGAGGGTCTCAGTGGGATTTGAACTCACAACCTGCCGATCATGAGTGCAGCACCCTAACCACGACACCACCGGCCACACAAGTCTCCTACAAGTGAATTTGGTGAAGCCTAGACTAGAAAAGTTAATTAATCCGAGTTACCAGTAAGTAGTTTTCAACTTACGTCGTCTCTCCTGGAACCGACGTATAATGGAGAACAACTTAAGTCGAGGTATACCTGTAATTTGGAAGTAAAGAGATTACATTTGGGAATCCGGCATGTGGAAAAATAGAGACAGAACTCTGTGTTTTGGACAAGGGTGTCATTATTAAAGATTTAAAGAACCATGAGAAAATAAATAAGGATTTCTGGATTCATGGATTCAACATTTGGGTGGATTCAGGAGGAGTTGTGCGTGTTAATCTGATGTCTATCCTGTGGTTTTCCCTCAGAGTTTGAGTCTCTGTCCCGGTTGGGAATTCCTGATCCAGTGAACTACATTAAGAAGCGTTTTAAGGAAAGGAGGCTGCTGTTCCTGCAGTCAGTGTGTGTGGATATGGCCATATTGGATCAGCTGGAGGCATCGGTGGAGGAAGCCCTCAACTCTGAAACCTGGATCGACTTGCAGGTACAAAGATTTCAACCTCCAACATAGAAAGTAAATGAGTAAGTCCACAGTGTGGGAATAAAACCCATCACAGTGCCATAATTTACTATACTGAACTGCAGAGAAAATATTCCAAGCAAAAGAATGACCCTCCTGTATTTCTTGCCCCTGATCTCCTGCCCACCCACATGTTTCTTTTTCTTTTTTTCCCAGTTGCTTTTGCCAAGCTGCCTCTCAGTGAATGATTTAGCAACATTGATAAATCATGTGATCCACTCAGTGCATGCTCAATCCACTGCCCGAGTTCTTGGTACCGCAGTCTTCAGTGAGAAGTTCATTAGCAGCTGTCTGGGACTTTTTGATGACATCATGCAACAGAAAGCTCAGACAGTAAGAACACCCTCAACCAGATATTTTTACAGTATGACATACTTCCTACATGGCTCTGCTATTGCATATGTGTGTGTGTGTGTGTGTGTGTGTGTGTGTACAGGAAGTTAAGACTGGTCCTGTGCTGTTATTAACGGAGGATGATGTGAAACTGCCGGTAATGACGTCCGAGAGCTCTAGTGCTAAACGAGGCAAACGTGAGGAGCGCCGGAAAAAGGCATCAGGTGAGAATAACCCTTAGAGTAGTAATGCTACATGCTAACAATCCACCAATTATTTCAGCTACATGCTGAGATACCCAGTCAGACTCTCACACAACCCTGACCTGTGTGTGTGTGTGTGTGTGTGTGTGTGTGTGTGTGTGTGTGTGTGCACGCGCAGAGGGCAGTGGCAGTGTAAGAGCAGGCGGAGGAGGAAATGCCAGAGAGATCAGAACTCGCAAAACCAAGAAGAAAGTCAGGAGAGATGAAGAGAGTGATGATGAGACCGCAACTACACAGAGTAAATAAACGCACACCCAATGACTGTATGTGCAATGGAGTAGGAGTGTGTGTTCGACTCTGTGTGTGTGTGTGTGTGTGTGTGTGTGTGTGTGTGTGTGTGTGTGTGTGTGTGTGTGTGTGTGTGTGTGTGTGTGTGTGTGTAGGTAAGTCTGCAGAGCCAGTGTTCCTGTCTGTACAGGAGATTGTGGAGGTGTTGGAGCGGCACGTGTGTGACTGTCCCGAGGAAACACTGGAGCTCATTGCACATGAACTTGTTAGGTAGGTTCATCAGAAACCGCAGGGATTTTGATGCATGAATATGTCGATCAATTGTTTTTCTGAAACGGTGGATTTCTTTTAGGACATTTATAGTTCATTTCAAGGGGGACACGCCACACTCAGACTTTCTCACATAAATTGAATGGCTTTTTAATTTATTCCTTTCTGTTTGAATGGCTGCAGTGTTATGTAGTGTTAGCGATTCAGATCCACATTCGTGCACTGTCTGTAAATTACCAAAAAAAAAGAAACAAGCCTTTTAAGTGAACAACAAAGGGATCTCAATAATAGAATATGTGTGTGTTTTCTACTGGTAAACAACAGTCAGCCTCACTGTTTCCTCCAAAAACCTGGAGCCTGTGTGTGTTTCTTCAAAGTTCATGCTCGACAGCCGTGGACCTGAGGTTTTCATGCGGATGAGTATAGCATGCATTTCTGGAGTTTGTCTGCTTCTAAAAGCAGGAAGGATGGAAGGAAAATTATTGTTTATACTGATTTGTTTACTTTGTAAAAATTGTGTTCTTTTTAGCTTATAAAGAAAAAACACCCAAGGAAAAAAAATGCTTTTAATCAACAACCAAGTTACCACATCCATTGATAAGGTGTCAGAAATTTCTGTTGAAATTTGTGCCTTAGTTAATTATTTGAGATTTTTAATGGTTATTTTTAATGTTTATACATGAGTTGCTTTGAGGGGCAGTGGTGGTCTAGTGGTATAGGGCGCTGGATCACTGATCCAAAGGTTGGGGGTTCAAGTCCCACTCTCCATAAGGTTGTCACTGTCCCCCCCAGTGCAGCTAACTGGGTTGTCAAAGGCGGGCCATGTCTCTCACTGTCTATGGTGAGAGGCATGTAAAAGAACCATTGCTGACTTTCGTAAAGAGTAGCTGCAAAGTCGTCAGCGTGTTTCTGTCCCTTGCTAAAAAGGGTTGTGACAGGAAGGGCATCCGACGTAAAAACCTCTGCCCAATCAAAAATGTGCGAATCAGATGATTCGCTGTGGCGACTCCAGAGTAAAAGGGAAAAAAGCCGAAAGGAAGACAGACAGACATGAGTTGCTTTGAGAGAGGCCAGTGATATAGTGGTTAGGGTGCTACGCTCATGATCGGGAGGTTGTGAGTTCAAATCCCAGTTAGCCAAGATCTCTGGGCAAGGTCTTAACCACAAGTGTGCCTCTGTTCACCCAGCAGTATAAATGGGAACCAGTAAAATGTACTGGGAAGGTAACCTGTGGGCCAGCGCCCCATCCAGGAGGAGTTGTACTCCTGGTCGCTTTGCGCTATGGAAACCGGGGATAAGCACCGGCCTGATGAGCCACTATGGCTCCGGTGTGAAAAGCCCAACAGACTTTACCATGAGTTGATTTATATTACTCTGGCGTGTTAAAGACTTTTGTGATTTTGTCCCCCTCTCAGCCTTCCTGGCTTTGATGTGAAATCCAAGATGACGTGTGCTGTTTTTTTAATGAGATGAACTGTTTATCTGTGGTTTTCTCAGCCTTTGATTTTAAGTGTGCACGTAGGAATGCAATGATAACAATTATTATAGTAATAACAATATAAAAGTCTGGTTAAAAAAATTCATTTGGGATATTTTATCCTATTTAAGGCAGGGATTTTTTATTTTTTTCACAGAAAAATGTATACTGCCTGGGACTGACTTGGATCTGAATCTAATTCTATGTATAATGTCAAGTCAGTCAACATGGCTACAGTGATGCTTACACTTTGTATAGTGTATTTATTCTATGTTTCACCAATTGAGCGAGAAGTCTAAGGGTCTGTGGTTGTGCAGCTGAGAGAGTTGTATGTACCTACAAGATGAGGGGTTCTGTGGGTTTGTATTGCCCTTGGGGTGTTACAAGAAATTATGAGGCAGCATCAGATTGATGATGCTAGTAAAACTTTTCAAATTTTGCTTCATTGTTTCATGAGTTCTCACCTGCCGTCATTTGGTGTAGCTTTTTGATGTGCGGCAGAGCCGTAGAATCGTCCAGTGAGCTGTGTGTCCCATAGCTCGGATATGGGTTTCTGTGAACGAGGTTACAGATTCAGGAGTCCATAGCGTTGTTTCATATGCAGAAATAATCCGGCGAATACAGCGGGATTCAGGTGTGTGTGTGTGTGTGTGTGTGTGTGTGTGTGTGTGTGTGTGTGTGTGTGTGCAGACCATTATCACGGGCATATCAGGAAGTGGTACGCTCCGTTTTCATGTCCTCGATTGCTTCATCCCCCTCTGATGGAAAACGCAGGAACACAGCCAAGGAGCTGCAGGAGGAAATTAACATGCTGTACGCTAACATACGAGCACTAGAACGAGGAACCAAATTCTTCCCGGGTGTGTAACGCACACACAGGGTACATAAATATTAGTATAATTATTACACTGTAATAGAACAATGACACAAGCATTATGTGTGTGTGTGCGTGTAGATGATGTTCAGCTTCACATGGTGAAACACATCCTGAAATCAGTGTGCTCAGATTTAACCAATACGATGATCAGCTTCTTATCAGATGATCACAAAATCACCATTGAAAATCCCTGCTCCATCACCGCTGATGTAAGCAATACTGTTTCCATGGTTACAGGGTGGCTGCGATTAAATTGTATTTTATTCGTGTCACTTCTTAACATCCAATATAAGTTTTTAAGTTTTAAATAAGTGATTTAAAGCCAGTTACAGCTATTCCTTTCTCTTACATTTCCTTACATCTGCTGTCTGCATTTTTTTATCCTTAGATGAGGATGAAGATTCTGGCGAAGCTCCCCGGTGAGATTAAAGCTCCTCTGATGAAACTGAACGTCACTCTGAATGGAAAAGTGAGTGTATACACTTTCACATGTCACAATCACCCCGTTGCTCTGTATCTCCCAGTCACGTTTTCATGCATTCTTCCATGACTCTTTCTCCCCAGTCATGCGCCAGACATTTATATGCCCCATCACTCAGTCGTACCGTGTCTTTGTTTAGCTGCTGTCTCACTGCCCTATTTTCACTCATCAATCTATCTGTATTTTAGAGTCTTGAGGAATTTATCTGCTGTGCGGAAGCTGCTGCTGAGGAGTGTGGCATTCTGCTTAAAAAAGGAGACAAGAAAAAAGAGAAGTATAAACACTGTGTGTGTGTGTGTGTGTGTGTGTGTGTGTGTCTGTGTGTTATAGACAAGCTCTTTCTGTACATAAACAGTGGTATGTGTATGCGTGTGTTAGGTCCTCTCTGTGCATAAACAGTCGTGTACGTGTGTGTTAGGCAGGTTCTCTCTGTACATAAACAGTCCCTGATGGATCAGTTGCACTCAGCGGATGATGAGGCTCTTGTTCTGCATCTTACTGTTTTACTGTTATTTCAACAACACACACACTGCATGCTGCTCGCTCCAGGACGGTGTGTGTTGAACATCATACAGACCCTGCAGAGTAAACTCCCCCAGGTATATATACACACACACACACACACATGGTAGTGTCTAAACTGAAGTTTTGATGGTAAAGTGTGTGTGTGTGTGTGTGTGTGTGTGTGTGTGTGTGTGTGTGTGTGTGTCAGGACCACTACGAGTTGTTGATGCGGTATCACACTCTGGTGGTGAAGCGATTAGTGGAGAAGAAAGCTGAGCATGTGGATGAAGATGGTGAAGGGTCAGCTGAAGAAATGAAGGAAATCAAGAGTCTCACTAATGACATTAAAAAGTTCGTCTTTTCACCCCGAAAAACCTCCACTTCAGACCAATGACACGAAAGAAGGGGGCGGAGCCAGTGACTAGACATGGGTGACAAAGTAATGAGACAAAGGTTTTTTTTTTGTTTTTTGAAAGAATAATGATCTCTAGAAGAGTGCTGGGTGTATATTCATCACAGGTCACGTTTCTACACTGAGTCTTGTGTTGGTGTCTGATCCTGAGGATTAAACACACACACAAAAAATCTGTCTGTTTGCGTTCATATTACATATTTTTACAATTCTATAAATGTATATCATATTTGAACAAGCAAATCTTTCCCTTTAATACTGCAGCTATAGATAACTATAATCAATGGAAAGACCATCACAAGGGAGAATATGGCTACGAGCAACAAGGTGCTGGGTTCAAATCCCAGACTTTGGCATTTCTGTGCAAAGTTTGCCTGTTCTCCCTGTGCTTACATGGGGTTCCTCTGGGCACTCCAGTTTCCTCCGACAGTCCAAAGACATGCACATTAGGCTAATTGGCTGCACCAGATTTACCCCTTGGTGTGAATGAGTGTGAATGGGTTCTGGGTGTATGTGTGGTCTGGTAAGCTGTTCAATGTGTATCTCGCTTTCACCAGTGTCAACTGAGAGTCACCAGCCTCCCTCCAACCATAAAAGGAATAAATAGTTTGGAAAAGGAATGAGTGGTGTTGTCAGATGGTGGCGCTATACTGGAGTGGCTTCCTGGTCATATCGATCACATCACTGTCTCTGCCTTGGTGCATTTGTGGGTCTTTAGGGATACTGAATGAGTAAACGTCTTTCCGCACTGTGAGCAGTGATACGGCTTCTCTCCTGTGTGAATGCGCTGGTGTCGTATCAGACGATCCTGCCGGTTAAAACTCTTCCCGCAGTGTGAGCAGTGATATGGCTTGTCTCCCGTGTGAATGCGCTGATGTCGTTGCAGAGAACTATGATGATTAAATGTTTTTCCGCACTCTGAACAGCGATACGGTTTGTGTCCCGTGTGAATGCGTTGGTGTTGTTGGAGATGAATCTGCTCCGGAAAACTCTTCTCACAATGCGAACAATGATACGGCTTCTCTCCTGGGTGGGCGCTCTGCTGTTGGGATTGGACAGTACTCCGTCTAGTAAATGTGCAATCATACGACTTCTCTCCTGTGTGAACATGCTGGTGTCTTTGGAGACGATCCTGTCGGTTAAAACTCTTGCCACACTGCGAGCAGTGATACAGCTTCCGTCCTGTATGAATACTCTGGTGTTGTTGGAGACGATCCTGTCGGTTAAAACTCCTTCCACACTGCGAGCAGTGAAACGGCTTCTCTCCTGTGTGAATGTGTTGGTGGCGATGGCAAGCACTCTGATGAGTAAATCTTTTCCCACACTGTGAGCAGTGATACGGTTTGTCTCCCGTATGAATGCGTTGGTGTTGCAGGAGTTTACCCTGGTGACTAAAACTCTTTCCGCACTGTGAACAGGGATAAGGTTTCTCTCCCGTATGAATGTGCTGGTGTCGTTGAAGATTACTCTGATGGTTAAAACTTTTTCCGCACTGAGTGCAGTGATACGGCTTCTCTCCAGTGTGAATGCGCTGATGCTCCTGGAGAGTACTCTGTTGCGTAAACCTCTTTCCGCACAGTGAGCACTCATGTGGCTTCTCTCCCGTGTGAAGGCGTCGGTGTCGTTGGAGGTGACTTTGCCGGGTAAAACTCTTCCCACACTGCGAGCAGTGATGCGGCTTTTCTCCTGTGTGAGTGCGCTGGTGTTCAGAAAGAGAACTCTGTTGATTAAAACTCCACCCACATTGTGAGCAGTGATACGGTTTCTCTCCTGTGTGAATGCGTTGGTGGATTCGGAGATGACTCTTCCGAGTAAAACTCTTACTGCACTGGAAACAGTGATGCGGTTTTTCTCTTGCGTGACTGCACCGGTGTGTTCTGAGGGAATTCTGATGACCAAAATATTTCCCACAGTCTGAACAGGGGTTCATTTCATTCTGTAGATCAATAGAAGAAACATCAGCTGATGTTGACAGAATACCGGAACCTCTGAAGGGGATCTCATGCTCATATTTATTCTCTCCTGATCCCGGATGTCTCGTATATTCTTTATAGTGGCATCTCTGGAGGTGTTTGTGAAGGCAAATTTGAGAGGTATAGGAAAGAGGACACATGAGGCAGGAAAAGACTTGCAGTGGTGCGTTGTCTAATTCTGGAGAAGTAAAGGGTTAAAAATATTAGAAACTGAACATGAAAGTTAATCAGAGTATAAAATACACTGCCTGGCTAAAATAACGTAATATAGATGCCCCCCCACGTACGGACATTTGTTTTACGAATATCCGGTGATACGAACATCCAGTCTGAGGTCAAGAGTGATAGTGAAATGAAATTGAAGAACAAGTAGTAATAGAAATGGAATAAAATCTATGGAAAGATATATCATAAATATAAGCATGAAGTATGATTAAACATTATCCTGAGGTACACTTAATACTAGGCTCTGACAGAGGGACGTGGCTGACCTGTTTTACACCAGAAAGAGAAGCAGAACTGATTCATTTCTGAACTCCTACCAAAAGTTTCAAAGAAGAAACAAATTGACTCCAGTATTATAATGAACTGGATAAGAGTTAAACTCTGTAAATCTGATCAAATCCACTGTGCTGTGCTTGAGAGGAACCAGGAGTTTAAACATGGGACGTAATGATATTGATAATGTGATGATCATGGAGAGAGAGAGAGAGGTTAAACGTTTTCAAAGTGTTTAATTTTATGCCCCTCACTAGTATGAACTTTCCACCTGTGAGCCGGTAATGTGCATGCGCTGCTCTCAGAGGTCAGCACATCTGGCACCATTTCAGCGACGCGCAGCCTGAAGCGCACGCGTGTGCACCTCCAGATCCTACACACATAACTTCATTATCTGGGACCGGGACCAGTGGGTTAAATGGAGTACCTTGGCGATGCTGAGTGGTTTTGATGTGCAGGATGATGTTTACTGCGGTGTCACGGGAGGAATGGTGTCATTAACAATGATTTGTGATGGTCATGATTTAACACCATAAAGACTTAAAAGCTTCAGGCACGTGGGCAGCAGGTTGAGACGAGTCGGGTCAATGTGGGGCTGATTGAGACACAAACCATGAATCATATTGGGAAATGATTCACAAATAATCCACCAATCAAACAGAATTATCTCTGAAGCATTACACACTGGGTAAATAAATAAATAAATCAGATTATCTTCATGTTGAAGTTCGATTATAGTTCTCCGGTGCGCCTCCCAAGGGCAACCGGAAGCTGATCAGTTCAACTGTCCAGTTGTAGTGTTGTGCGCGTGTGTGTGTGTGAGACAGAGTGAGAGAGAGAGAGAGGGAGGATATGCTTTCAATTAGACTGAGCTCAAGAGCATCATTACACCGTGCTGTCAGTTATGTAATAACTGAGAGAGAGAGAGCGCGAGAGAGAGATTGTATCCAGTACAAACTCGTATAGATTACTTATACGTACAAGGTTTAAACATATGTTCCCCAGTAAAGAATGCCCTGTAACAACTTACGAACAAATTTATCCAACGAATGGCCGTCTGGAACCTAACTCGTTCGTAAGCTGGGGAGCATCTGTACTAAGAAACACACTACCTAGCCAAAAAAAAAAAAAAAAAAATTTGCACACACTAATATTTTCTTGGAGGCTGTCCTTTATCACAGAAAGTGATCTCCATGGCATTGTTGCTCCAATTGGTTAAGGCTCAGCAACATTAATGTGGCAATAAAATAAATCAGTTGATGACTTGAATGTAGCAAATGAACAGGTTATCATGGATTTTTTCTTTTCTGATGGCACGGATATAAAAATACGGACTGAAATACAGGGATCCCTCACTTTCCGCAGTTAATTGGGACCAAGTTCCCTACGTGACCACGGAATTCTGCGAAGTAGGATCACCTCCCCAATCCACCCGACTCACCTATGCGTTCATGTATATGTGTATATAATATCAATAAATATGTATTCAATGCTATAAATGCTTATAATAACAATTAAACATAAAAAAATAATGCATAAGCTGTAAATAAAATATAAACACACACACATACAGACGCACGTGCGCGCAGATGCGCACCTTACAAAAATGTAACTAGTTTTGATGGAAGGTTTTGGGTTTTTTGTTTTGTTTTAGGTTTTTTTGTTGTTGCATAATTGGCCTTGTTTTTGCTGCATTTTCCTTAACTTTTTCCCCTATTTGTCCTTAATTTCCTTTTTTTTAAATTCAATGAATATTTAATAATAATAAAAAAAAAGTGATGCACGACAGCCACTTGAATTGAAGCACGAAGTAGTGAGGGATCGCTGTAGTGAAAGAATGGTTCATGGAGCATGAGGAATTGTTTTCTCATATGCATAGGCAACCCAGAGTCCTGACCTTTAACTCTATTGAAAGTTTTTGGGAGGTACAGGAGAAGACTTTATGAAGTGGTCCAAGATGTCGGTGAGAAATGAACCCAGCTTTGGATGGAAATTAGTGTTCTCCAATAACATATTAGAGTGTGCAATCTTTTTTTCTCTCTTAGCTGGACAATGTATGAGATGAGAGAGAGATTTCCTTTTTGCGGTTTCCCGCAAAAGGGGGTCGCCACAGCAAATGATTTGCACATTTGTTTTGGCACAGGTTTTTACGTCGGATGCCCTTTCTGACACAACCCTTTAGCAAGGGACAGAAACACGCTGATGGCTTTGCAGCTACTCTTTACGAAAGTCAGCAATGGTTCTTTTACATGAACCTCTCACCATAGACAGTGAGAGACATGGCCCATCTTTGATAACCCAGTTAGCTGCACTGGGGGGACAGTGATAACCTTGTGGAGAGTGGGACTCAAACCCCCAACCTGAGGATCAGCGATATAACCTTAAGACAGCCCTATACCACTACACCACCACTGCCCCACCTGCTCTCAGCTGGGCAGTGTATAATGTTAGATAATGCAGAATAAGTTCAGTGACCTCTTGGGCTACCTCATTAGCAACACATTACTGTCTTTTAGGTGCAAAAACAGGCTCCAGATTTTTCCAGTCCTCACCAGAACCATAGATTTTCAGCAAACCTCCAAGACTGCACTCCATGGGCTACCTGTCAATTTATGCATTTATTCTACAGGGCTACCCCAGCAAACCCTCCCACATTTCAAAGGTGAATGGAAAAAAAAGTGCAGGCTGCCACGGCTTGAAAGGTCTTGTCAGTGGAACAGCAGCAATCTCAAAGGCTTCAAGAGTTCGGGGTCGAGGAGAATACATGTGTGATTAAACTAGTGCGTCAGAAAAAACTCCCAAGCAGCGAGGGTGGGAACAAGCCTGCCACCCAACATCGCTATACAGTGAGAATACCTGATCCAGAAATATTTCCCTCAGCACTTTCAATGATTTGAGCTGTGTGCTGTTAAACCAGTTCTATACCAGTTCTTCAATTTAAAGGGTTCATGTTCAAGCACTGTCTCGTATGTCTCACCAAATTTCATGTGTTTTAAAAAAGATGAATTAAGAACTCATTCATTTATTTATTTTCTTGGACACTTGATCCTAATTTGGGTCATGAGGAGACTGACATCCATCTCAGCCAACAGTGGGTGAAGTCAGAGGATTTTTTTCATGCAAAAAGATCCAAGTCCAAATTTTTGGGCCAAGATACAGTCCTAATGTTTCAGAGTAAAGATATTTGCTGATACAGGTAAAGCTGCAGACCTTGAGAGGCTCAAGACTTCATTAGAGCTACAGTCGAGCTGTATGTAACTCCTCATGCTGGATGGGATGCCACTGCCTGATCAGGACAAACGTTGACTTTTTAGTGGTTCCTCCTCTACACAAATACAACTGACCAGTACTGACGTTGCACAGGATGCATGCATGGACTTTACTATTTGTGGAGAACTTACTGTCAAGATCTTCCTCTTTAATGGACATAATTTCAGGTGGGTTCCCGAGGTCATCTTCAGGATTGGAGATGTGGAGCTCCAGTACCTCCTCTTTCTTTACACAGATTTTTGATGTTTCCATTGTCTCTTCATCTAACGTGTCCATTTTCAAATCCTCACACAACTAAAGATCAAACGACAATGAAAATTCAACACCCGTTGTGACGCATTATAAAGTGAGACATCAGAATACAAACACTGGTTAAACTTTAACATTTTATTTCTTTATTTTTGTAACAAAAATAGCCATTGAGCTCTATGTGTGAGAGATCAGGAAGAGCAGTTTAGAACTTCCTGGAGAAGTGTTGTCTTTCTCCTGAACTCATCATCTCTAAATAAAGAGTTATTATTATTATTATTATAACAGGGTGTCACAGAGACGTAGTGGTCAGCACTTTACTATCAGCAAGAAGATCCCAGGTTCGAGTCTCAGGTAGTTCTATGTGGAGTTTGTATGTTCTCTCTGTGCTTGGATGGGTTTTCTTCAGGCTCTCGGGTTACCTCCCATGGTCCAAAGTAAGACACAGGCTATTTGGCTCTACCAAATTGCCCCTAGCTGTCAGTGTACGTATTGTTCCCGTAATGGTCTATTGAGCTGTTCAGTGCCCTTCTTTCACCCCGTGTCGGCGGAGATGGGCTCCAGCTTCCACATGACTTGAACAGCTTTAGGCAGGTCGGAAAACGATGATTATGATAATAATAATAATAATAAAACATTAAATTACTAAATAATATCACTGGCTGCTGGGGTAGTTGTGCGAATTTAGACAGCCATATATATTGATTAGTGCCAACAGTTTGTAAATAATGACTAAATAGTTTAAGATACAATATTTGATAAAGAACATGGTTAGCGCACCTCGCTAAGGGCGAATTACAAATATATTATTGTATAGACAGTGCACTACATAGGATGTATAGGGCGTGATTACCTTTTGAAAGTAGTGTACTTAAAAATGTAGTGGAGATGCATTTGGAATTCAGCCACACAAACGACTGAACTTACCTCTGCATTTAAAGCAAAACCAATCTTCAAAAGAGACACAATAACAAACCTTTATTATTAACCTTATTAGACAAGCAGCAATTTTAACTTCTAATAAAAATATTTTCATGTAAATAGTGTGGACTTGATTAGCTTAAAGATGTCCGAGAATCCTGCATCTGCTTTTTCTTCTATGCTTTCTGAAGAAGATGCTACTGGGCGCATTACCACCACCATCTGGACTGTAGTAGTATTTTCATTCAATACTGTATTCATATTCAGTGCAGCTAACTGGGTTATCAAAGGCGGGCCATGTCTCTCACTGTCTATGGTGAGAGGCATGTAAAAGAACCATTGCTGACTTTCGTAAAGAGTAGCTGCAAAGTCGTCAGCGTGTTTCTGTCCCTTGCTATAAAGGGTTGTAACAGGAAGGGCATCCGACGTAAAAACCTCTGCCAAATCAAACGTGCGAATCAGATGATCCGCTGTGGCGACTCCAGAGTAAAAAAAAGGGAAAAAGCCGAAAGGAAGACAGACATTCATTTCCTGAACCGCTTCATCCTGTTTAGGGTTGCGGGGAGACTGGCTCCCATCTCAGCCGACTCCGGGTGAGGGCAGGGTACACCCTGGACAGCTCCCCAGACCATCGCAGGGCCAACACTTATACAACCATTCACACTCACCTAGACTGTGGGAGGAAACCAGAGTACCCAGAGGAAACCCACACAAACACAGGGCGAACATACATACTCCACACAAAAATGTTTGAGCTAGAAATCGAAACCCAGGACCTTCTTGCTGTGAGGTGGATGTGCTAACTGCTATGCCATTGCTGCCTGTAGCATATTCATTCATTCATTATTAATTTCTTCAAACCACAGATGGTAAGCATTTGCAAGTATTACAACTGTTATGGTCTGTGCCGGCAGGTGGCATTAATTCTCTTCTCTTGTCATTGCAGGTGCTGGCGAGGGGCGTGGCAGTTGCCAGCAGGCGAGTTCCAGCAGAGCGCACCTGGACCCAATCTGCAAGCAGCAAGCAGGCAGCTATAAATGGGAGTGGCGCGCTTCCCTCCGCTGTCAGAAGATTGTTTTCCACGTCATTCTGCTTCTCGGCTTTCTCTTTGACCCCTGGTTCTTGCTTTGTGCTCGACCAGTTCCATCGACTTAGAATTCCCGTGATTTATGTTTCCTAGTGCTTAAATAAAAAGTTTTGAACCTTCTTTTGGTCTCCTGCATCTCTGGGTCCAACGCATACACTCCAGGTTTAACAACAACCTTCCAAAAGTTTGCAGTTTCGCAGGTTCCAAAAAAAGTGGGACACTATACAAATTGTGCATAAAAACTGATGTGAAAGTGCCAATTTTCAATATTTTATTCTGAAAAGAACATATATGACAGGGCCAAAGGTTTAAACTGAGAAACAGTTGAACAGTTCGAGGCCTGAATTAGCCAAGAATGGGACAGCATTCCTATTTCTAAACTTGAGAAACTTGTCTCCTCGGTCCCCAGATGTTTGCTGACTGTTGCAAGAAGAGGGGATTCCTCACAGTGATGAAAATGATCTTGTCCCAAATTTTTTTAGATTTGTTGACATCCTGAAATTTTAAATCAACATATTTTTCCTTTAAAATGATACATTTTCTCAGTTTAAACCTTTGACCCTGTCATCTATGCTCTATTCAGAATGAGAGATTTTCTTTTGGCTTTTTCCCTTTACGGGGGTCGCCACAGCGAATGATTCACATGTTTGATTTGGTATAGGTTTTTACGTCGGTTGCCCTTCCTGACACAACCCTTTAGCAAGGGACAGAAACACACTGAAGGCTTTGCAGCTACTCTCTACGAAAGTCAGCAATGGTTCTTTTACATGAACCTCTCACCATAGACAGTGACAGACATGGCCGACCTTTGATAACCCAGTTAGCTGCACTGGGGGGGGGGCAGTGACAACCTTGTGGAGAGTGGGACTCGAACCCCTAACCTTAGGATCAGCGATCCAGTGCCCTATACCACTAGACCACCACTGCCTCCACATCTATGTTCTATTCAGAATAAAATATTGAAATTTGGCACTTTGCATTCTTACAATTCGTATCGTGTCCCTACTTATTCGTAATCTGGTTTGTATTTGTCAAACAGGCAGTTGCAGTATAATTTCTTTCTTTTTGTCTTTTTTTGGGGGGCCCTCAAAATGAAAATACTGGGAAATGTTTGCTCAGCTTTTCATAGTGTTGGATTCTCCCTTTTTCTTCTTTCAATCCCAGTTGGTTAACTACAGCACCCAGAAAAAGCGGTTCTTACTCAAGGGCAGCAGCACAGTACGCTGCTTTCTGTTAAAACATTTCATATTCTTGAATCTCTTTTAGATCTGGGAACCTGCGTAGGTTTCTTCTGGGTATCCCGGTTTCCTCCAACAGCCCAAAAGCATTCATAGTAGGCTAAATGTTTTTTCTTTTTGGCTGTTCCCTTTTTTCTCAGGGGTCGCCACAGCGAATCTGTGAACCGCACGTTTGATTTGGCAGAGGTATTTACGTCGGATGCCCTTCCTGACACAACCTTTAGCAAGGGACAGAAACACGCTGACGGCTTTGCAGCTACTCCTGTCGAAAGTCAGCAATAGTTTTTTTACATGCCTCACCATAGACGGTGAGAGACATGACCGGCTTTTGATAACTAAGTTAACTACACTGGGAGGGGGCAGTCACAACTTTGTGGAGAGTGGGACTCGAAACCCCAAACTTCGGATCAGCCATCCAGCACCTTTTGCCACCAGGCCTCCACTGCCCTTCACAGTAGGCGAACTGACTGTTCTAAATCACCCCGAGGTGAGTGTGACGGGTTGTATGTGTGTTAGCCCAGCAGTGATTGGTCCAATTAGACAATTAGTCCAGGGTGTACCTCACTCTTCCAGAGTTGTCTGAGATGGGTTCTTGTCTCCCTTTGACCATAATTAGGATTAATTGGTATAGAAAATGAATTAATGAATGAATGAAAATCTAATCCTGAAAATTTTATCAACCTTTTCCAGGAAGTCCATCTTTGACTACCTTCACAATAGTAAAAGAAATAAAATAAAATATAGAAAATAGAGTATTTAAACCATAAAGCACAATTATTACTTTGCCATTTTAAATTATAGTCCACCAGCACCTACCTACATAAAAGACAATAAAATTTAATCAATAACTTGAGATGAAAAAAGATGAGCTGCGAGAGCTTAATAAATCTGAATCAGGGCTACTTAATACATATATTAACATTAAATTCGAATCATAAACTAGAAACCAAGCCTAAATTCTAATGGCTAATCCTAAACATAAACCTTAACCTAACAACAACTGTACCCGCTAACTCAAAACCTTATCCGAGACCTGACTGGCATGCTGTTCACCGGATAGAATTTTCAGCTGCAGTCTGTCTTGTGTGTCATATTCTCAGTAAAGGTGTTTCAGTTAAATATCCTTATGCTTTTTTCCCGTGTGTAGTTATTTATATTTGCTTTTTGAATTAAATAAGCCTCATCCTTGTATCAGTTTCCTTTACTTGTATTCCCACCCTCTGACACAGTAAGAAAAAGAGAGAAATTGAACTGTTCTATTGAATAAGGGTGATATGAATACTATATAAAGATTTATAGCCCTAGAAACAGATGGAGGGGAAAAAAAATAAAGAGGGGAAAAACTATAAAGAGATCAGATCAAAGATTTTTCTACAGAAGAGTGAAAAGGACAAAGAAGAAAAGCAAAAGCCGAACAGGGTGAGGTAAGAGTTTTAACATAAATTACTAAATGAAAGGCAGAAAGTGATGTAATAAGTACAATGATACTGAGGATATAAACAATACTAATGATTGTGGAATATATTATAATAATTATGATTAGTATGTACTACATGGGAACAGTGTGAGCTGCCTCGGTTTGCTATTATGGGATTTGCTTGAATCAAAATGATGGAGTCTCACAGTTTCTTGTGGTCACTTGGAGCAGCTGACAGCATTACTAACATGCTTTCACGTGGAAAAATAAACCACGAAACCCCTGTGTTTCCAGATGGTATAACCTAAAGCATCATAGAGTGTTCCTAATTACTTATGTTTCCATGTAATATGTATTAAACTCTGCATGAGTAGGTAATACCAATGCAGTTTGCTACACAGATGTTTTCACCTGATTTGCCTTTGTCAAGTGAAAATGAATGATAAAAATCTCATTTTAATTTGTTTCCACATACGATACTCTTCGAGAGTTAAAGAGATGCTTTCACAAACCAGTCTTCTGCATCTAATTGCACCTGCATTCAGAGCTCATGCATTTGTCATGATTAAAAAATGAAAATATAAACTATGGAAAGTTTGTTCAGGTGTATTTGTTTTGGTTATAAATTTTAATATGTAGTATATAGTAAGGGGCAGGGGTGTATAGGGTGCTGGATTTCTGATCCTAAGGTTGGGGGTTCAAGTCCCACTCTCAACAAGGTTGTCAAACCCCTCCCAGAGCAGCTAACTGGGTTATCAAAGGCGGGCCATATCTCTCACTGTCTATGGTGAGAGGCATGTAAAAGAGCCATTGCTGACTTTCCTAACGAGTAGCTGCAAAGCCGTCAGCGTGTTTCTGTCCCTTGCTGAAGGGTTGTGTCAGGAAGAGCATCCAACGTAAAAACTTTTGCCAAATCAAACGTGCGAATCATTCGCTGTGGCAACCCCTGATAAACGGAAAAAGCCAATAGGAAATCTCTCAGTATATAGTAAAACAATTGCATCTCAGTGGATGTTAATAGTTTTCCATGTTCGCAGCAAAATACATCATCATCATCATCGTTATCCGTTTCTTCTGGGGTCTGGTCACGGGGGCAGCAACCTAAAGAATAAGGTCCAGATGTCCCTCTCCCCAGCCACTTCCTCTAGCTCTTCCGGGGGGACACCGAGGTGTTTCCAGCATGTTCTAAGTCGACCCCGGGGTCTCTTCCTGCTTCCTTATCTCTAAGGGAGAGCCTCGCCACCTGGTGAAGGTAGCTCATTTCAGCCACTTGTATCCGCCATCTTGTTCTTTCGTTCACTACCCAAAGTTCATGACCATAGGTCAGACTTTGAACGTAGATCAACTAGTAAATTGAGAGCTTTGCCTTGCAGCTCAGCTCCCTCTTCACCACGATGGACCGATACAGGCTCTGTTTTACAGCAGAGGCTGCAGCGATCCCTTCTGTCGATCTCCTGCGCCATCCTTCTCTCACTCGTGAACAAGATCCAAAGATACTTAAACTCCTCCACTTGGGGCAGGACTTCATTCCCTACCCGGAGGGTGCATTCCACCATTGTCTGACTGCGAACCATGGCCTTGGACTTGGAGGTGCCAATTTTCATTCCGGCCGCTTTGCATTTGACTGCAAATCTCTTCAATGAGAGCTGGAGGTCCCGGCTTGATGAAGCCAAAAGGACAACATCATCCGCAAAAAGCAGAGACGAGATCTGATGGCCACCAAACCAGAACTACCTTCACCTAGAAATTCTGTCCATAAAAATTATGAACAGATTCGGTGACAAAGAACAGCCTTGGTTACCAAGGCTTGGTTACCTTGTTGTTACCAATACGGATCAAACACTGGCTCCGGTGATGCAGCGATCAAATGGCCCATAGTAACAGGTCCAGAACGCTGTACTTCTGGAGCAGGCCCCCAAGATAGTCCAAGGGACAAAAGCCTTCTCCAGATCCGCAAAAGACATGTGGCCAGATTGGGCAAACTCCCATACCCCCCCTTCAAGATCCTGTGGAGCATATAGAGTTTGTCAAGAGTGCTAAGACCAGGACGAAAACCACATTATTCTTCCTGAATCCGAGCTTCGACTACTGGTCAGATCCTCCTCTCCAGTACCCCTATGTAGACTTTTCCAGGTAGGCTGAGGAGTGTGATTCCCCGATAATTGGAACACACCCTCCGGTCCCACTTTTTAAAAAGGGGGACTACCACGCCAGTTTGCCAATCCAGAGGCACAGCCCCCAATGACCACGCGATGTAGCAGAGACGTGTCAACCAAGACAGCCCTACAGCATCCAGAGCCCTGAGATATTCAGGACGGATCTCATCCACCCCCAGAGCCCAACCACTGAGGAGCTTTTTGACTACCTCAGTGACCTCCACACCAGTGATGGGCAGACCCCTACCCAAACCTTCAGGGTCTTCCCCTTCCACGGAGGGCATGTTGGTGAGATTGAGGAGGTCCTCAAAGTATTCCTTCTACCTTCCAACAACATCCCCATTTGAGGTGAGCAGCTCCCCACCTCCACTGTAGACAGTGTTTGTGGAGAACTGCTTCCCTATCCTGAGACATCGGATGGTGGTACAGAACCTTTTTGTGACCAACCGATAATCACTCTTCAGGCCCTCACCGAACTCCTCCCCACTACCGAGATTTTGCATCTGTGACAGCTTTGGCTACAGCACGTTTGGCCTGCTGGTAGCTGTCTGCTGCCTCGGGAGTCCCACAGACCAACAAGACCCAATAGGTCTCCTTTTTGAGGGGACAGCAGCCATCACCACAGGTGTCTACCACCGGGTTCGGGGGTTACAGCCACAACAAGCTCCGATGACCTTCTGGCCACAGCTATGGGCTGCTGCCTTAGCAATGGCGACATGAAACATGGCCTATTCGGATTCCATGTCACCCGCCTCATCTGGGACTTGGTTGTAGCTCTGTTGGAGATGGGAATTAAAGGCCTCTTGGACAGGAGACTTTGCCAAATGTTCGCAGCAGACCCTAATTACATGCTTGGGCCTGCCAGGTCTGGAAGGCAGCCTCCCCTGCCATCGAAGCCAGCTCACCACCAGGTGGTGATTGGTTGGCAGTTCAGCTCCTCTCTTTACCTAAGTGTCCAGAACATGCGGCCACAATTCTAGTGACACGAGTACAAAGTCAATCATCGAACTGCAACCTAGGGTGTCCTGTGCCAAGTGCACTTATGGACAACCTTATGTTCGAACATGGTGTTTGTGATAGACAAACTGTGATGAGCACAGAAGTCCAACAACGAAACACCATTCAGGTTCAGACTGGAGAGGCCATATCTACCAATCACACCCTTCCAGGTTACATTATCATTGCCCACATGGACATTGAAGTCTCCTAAGACAATGAGTGAGTCTCCCGAGGGAGCGTTCTCCAACACACCCTCTAAAGACTCAAATAAGGGTGAGTACTCTGAACAGTCATTTGGTGCACAAGCACAAATAAGTCAGGACTCATCCCCCCACCTGAAGGTGGAGGGAAGCTACCCTTTCATCGACCGAGGAGAACCTCAACATTTGGGCACCAAGACGGTGAACAACAAAGATGCCCAGACCAGCTCCCCACCTCTCCCCATGAGCAACTCCAGAATGGAATAAGGTCCAGCTATATCACGTCTATCTCTCCACCTCATGCACCAGCTCAGGCTCCTTCCCCGCCAGAATGCTGACATTCCACATTCCAAGAATCAGTCAGTAACCGAGGATTGGTCCGACAGAACCCATGCCTTCGACTGCCACCACTGACATTGCACCCGACCGCTATAGCCCCTCCCACAGGTGGTGGGTCCATGGGAGGGCGGACCCATGTCTACTTTTTGGGCTGTGCACAGCTGGGCTCCATGGGGAGAAGCCCGACCACCAGGCGCTTGCCTTCGAGCCCCTCTCCCAGGCCTGGCTACAGGCGGGGACCCCGGTGACCCGCCGCCGGCAAGGGAAACTGTATCCTTTTCTTTTTACTTAGCATAGAGATCTTCTGAACCGCACTTCGTCTGGCCCTTCACCCAGGACCTGTTTGCCTTGGGTGACCCTACCAGGGGCATCATGCCCCCGACGACATAGCTCTTAGGATCATTAGGTCACGCAAACCCACCACCATGATAAGGTGGTGATTCAAGGAGGGGGCAAAATACATCTCATTATTATTATGATGATTATTATTATTCAGTTACTCACATATTTGCCAAACTACTTAATCATATTTGGGTTGTGGGGATGCTTGAACTAATCTCAGACAACAGTGATAAAAGGCAAGATACACCCTGAACAGCTTGAAAGATCATTGCAGGACACACACACACACACACACACACACACGCGCGCGCACACACACACACACACACACACACACACACACACACACACACACACACACACACATATATATATACAGTATACAGTATACATACATACAGAGCTATGGGCAATTTGGAAAAGCCAATTACCCTAATGTTCATGTCTTTTAAACTGTGGAGTGAAAGTGAAATACCCTCAGAAAACTCACGCAAGCATGAGGAGAACATGCAAACTCAATACAGAAACCTCCGAGGTCCGGACTCAAACCCAGGACCTTCTTCCTGTGACAGGACTTATTAACCAATATGCCATTGTGTTGTACTATTATTATTATTATTATTCATTCAGTCATTCATTTTCTGAAATGCTCAATCTCGATTAGGGTCGCAGAAGGTTGGCACCAATCTCAGGTGAATCTGGGCGAGAGCAGAGTACATTGTAGCGGGTACAGGCCATTGAAGGGCAGAAAAATGGTGACATCAACTCAGTGGCCTTCCCATTATGATCGACACCAATGGCTCTTTTAGATGCCTCTCACCACAGATAGTGAGAGAAATGAATTTCCTTTGATAACACAGTTAGCAACAATAACAATTTGTGATAGTGGAGTTTGAGCCCCCAACCTTTGGATTAGTATCCAGCACCCTACCACTGGGCCACCATCGGCCCACTACTACTATTATTATTATTATTATTATTATTATTATTATTATTATTATTATTGTTGTTGTTGTTGTCGTTGTTATTACAGATGCTCAAACACACAACCATACTTCTTTCCCTCCTGTTGACCTTCAACCTCTGCATCACTTTAGTACGTATTCACAGCAGCAAAAAATAAAAATTGATTTTTAGAATTTATCTGAAACAATTTGTAATTAGTAACCATTCTCATGATTAAACTTTGTGAATATTACTGTTACAGTGTAAAACACACACACCCACACAAACAAAGCAGCAGGTAAATCTGAAGCTGCAGTCCATGTGTTCAGAAAAATGCAGTCAATGTATGATAAAGTGTGTGTGTGGGTGTGTGTGTGTGTGTGTGTGTGTGTGTGTGTGTGTGTGTGTGTGTAGGGAGGAAGAGCTCAACGCAAACAGAAGCAGATGGATAGTGATTTGAAGCCATATGTAGGTCGAGTGGATGCAGGTGAGATGAAATGAAACAAAGCTCACGCACAGATTCACTTTTAGAATTAAACAGCTTAGAAAATCAGTGTATAAATTACCATTTCTAATTTCACTTTCAAGACTTGATTACATGTCTTTGAGCCTATGTCTTGGTTAAAAGACTGAATTTTGACCTGATAATAACCTATGAACCAGATGAAATCAACCTGTAAGGCTGTGTCAAAGTGGGAGGCAGGGCTTATCATGTTTGGTCCATCAAACACTGACAAAAAGGTTTAGCACCATAGTATTTTTGTACTTTGTGAGTGTGTGTGTGTGTGTGTGTGTGTGTGTGTGTGTGTGTGTGTGTGTGTGTGTGTGTGTATGTGTGTATGTGTGTATGTATGTGTATGTGTGTGTGTGTGTGTGTGTGTGTGTGTGTGCGTGTTTATAAGAAAACTAGTACTCCAGCAACTGTGCTAAGTGCTAGTTAGGTTAGGTAGTTTATGCAATTTAGTCATTAAGCTAATTGTGATTTATTGTTGTTGCAAATGAAGACATGCAGCAGTACAAAATTAGTTTTTTAAAAGGCATAAAATGAATTAATAATGACAAAAATGTCATTTATATCCATTCATGGCATCGCTGAATTGATCTCTTGGAAATATCCTATTCAATCGATGTTGAATTTCTTTGTGTTAGTTTATATGAAAGTCAGGTATCAACAGCACGGTGGGTGTTGTTTACAAGGAAACTACTTGGCGACTATATATGCAATATTATAAGCGCAAACAGGTTTTCAGCCAAAAGCCCCTCGTTTGAAGTCTTGAGATGGCCCTGGTTTACCCCAATGCGCAGGGAAACAGCGGCTTATGTGAAGGAGACCAGAAGGATCTAAAAATGCAATAAAAATTTGAAATAAAGTAAATGGTAAACCTTAAACAATTTATTCAAAATTTAACTGAAAGCCTTAACAACGCCAAACCCAGGATTTGTCAGGTCTCTTTTCCTGGCACTCATCAGAAGTCTTGCTGTAGCACTTTGCACAAGTTGGAAACGGATCAGCAAGACTTCAGGAATGTCTGTGTAGAGGGAATTTCAATAGCCCAGGCATAAAGAAATCCATGCATGAATGACTCTCTTCAGATCCTTAAATGAGAGAAGACAAATGAGTTTAGGGATACTTTTAAGACGTCAACTTTCTGCATTCAAACCTACAGGGTTATGGTAAACAGCACCGAACTGAGGAGAATGTATAAAAGGGGAGAACATGGTAAATAGAAATTTGGGAAACTACCTTCAGCAAATAATCAAACCCTAAAGTGACAATAATGCAGATATAAAATGTGTGTTTATTATTATTACATTACCCTGATGCGTGGCACCATGGTGTAGTTTTTAGCACGTCTGCCTCACACGAAGAGGGCTCTAGGTTTGAGTGCTGGGCTCAGAAGTTTCTGTGTGGTGTGAACTTGTTCTCCCTGTGCTTGCATGGATTTCTCCGGGCACATCGGTTTCTTCAGATGGTCCAAATACTAGTATATGCACATTACATTAATTGGCTGTTTTAAATTGCCCCAGCTATGAATGTGAGTGTGAATGGTTGTGTGCGCATTGGCCCTCTGAAGGACAAGCACACAAACTCAAGATTTGCCGACTCATTTTATGCTGCCCACAAGAGCGTTCAACGGATATGATTATCATACATTTTTTTGCATCAACTATTACCCTGAAGCATAATTCATCATCCTTCCACGAGATGGCAGCAACCTATTCCGAGGAAACAGAAAGGCATTCATGACTCCAGACAGATTTCAAGTGTTAACAAAATATGCAAGTAGATGAAGAAAAAGGGAACAAGTGTAAAACAGGGGTCACCAACATGGTGCCTGCGAGCACCAGGTCGACTGCAAGGACAACATGAGTCACCTGCAAGCCTTCTTCTTCTTCTCTTCTTCTTCTTCTTCTTCTTTTCCTTTCAGCTATTCCCTTCAGGGGTCGCGACAGCAAATCATCTGCCTCCATCTCATTTTGTCCTCTGCATCTTCTTCTCTTATGCCAATGACCTTCATGTCGTCCTTCACCACATCCATAAATCTCTTCTTTGGTCTTCCTCTAGGCCTTCTACCTGGTAGTTCCAACCTCAGTATCCTACTACCAATATATTCATTATCCCTCCTCTGTACATGTCCAAACCATCTCAATCTAGCCTCTCTGACTTTGTCTCCAAAACATCTTACATGGGCTGTCCCTCTGATGTACTCATTTCTGATCCTATCCATCCTCGTTACTCCCAAAAAGAACCTCAACA
The DNA here is from genome assembly GCA_024760905.1 of Plotosus lineatus. Classification (NCBI taxonomy): domain Eukaryota; kingdom Metazoa; phylum Chordata; class Actinopteri; order Siluriformes; family Plotosidae; genus Plotosus; species Plotosus lineatus. The sequence continues at coordinate 28,819,964 of CM045731.1, forward strand.
TTTTCATCTCTGCTACCTCCAGCTCTGCCTCCTGTCTTTTCCTCAACGCCACTGTTTCTAAACCATACAACCTCGCTGGCCTCATCACCGTCTTGTACACTTTTCCTTTCATTCTTGCTGATACTCTCCTATCACACATCACACCGGACACTTTTCTCCAACCATTCCAACCTGCCTGCACACGCTTCTTCATCTCTTTCCCACACTCTCCATTGCTCTGGATTGTTGAGCCTAGGTGCTTAAAATCCTCCACCTTCCTTATTTCTGCTCCCTGTAACCTCACCGTTCCTCTTGGGTCCTTCTCATTCACACACATGTATTCTGACTTACTGAGGCTAACCTTCATTCCTCTCCTTTCCAGTGCATACCTCCCCCTCTCTAGATTTTACTTCACTTGTTCTCTGCTCTCACTACAGATCACAATGTCATCTGCAAACATCATAGTCCATGGAGATTCTTGTCTCACCTCATCTGTCAGCCTGTCCATCACCATAGCAAACAAGAAGGGGCTCAGAGCTGACCCTTGATGCAGTCCCACCTCCACCTTGAATTCTTTGGTCACGCCGACAGCACACCCCGCCACTGTCTTACATCTCTCATACATGTCCTGCACCACTCGAACATACTTCTGTCACTCCAGACTTCCTCATGCAATACCACAGCTCCTCTCTTGGCACCCTGTCATATGCTTTCTCCAGATCCACAAAGGCACAATGCAGCTGCCTCTGACCTTCTCTGTACTTCTCTATTAACATCCTCAAAGCAAACACTGCATCTGTAGTGCTCTTTCTTGGAATGAAACCAAACTGTTGTTCACAAATGCTGACCTCTGCCCTTAGTCTAGCTTCCATTATTCTTTCCCATAACTTCATCGTATGGCTCATCAACTTTATCCCTCTGTAGTTGCCACAACTTTGCACGTCTCCCTTGTTCTTAAAATTGGCACCAGCACACTTCTCCTCCATTCCTCCGGCATCTGCTTACTCTCTAAGACCTTGTTGAATGTTTTTGTCAGAAAATCTACTGCTACCTCTCCTAAACACTTCCATACTTCCACCGGTATGTCATCAGGACCAACTGCCTTTCCACTCTTCATCCTCTTCAGTGCCCTCCTCACTTCACCCTTACTAATCTTTGCTACTTCCTAGTCCTCAACGGTCACCTCTTCTACTCTTTTTTTTCTCTCTCTCATTTTCCTCATTCATAAGCTCTTCAAAGTACTCTTTCCATCTTCCCAGCACACTTCTGTCATAAGTCAATACATTTCCGTTTCTGTCCTTTATCACTCTAACTTGCTACACGTCCTTCCCACCTCTATCTCTCTGCTGTGCCAACCTGTATAAATCACTTTCTCCCTCCTTACTGTCCAACCTAGCATACAAGTCATCATACGTCCTCTGTTTGGCCTTTGACACCGCTACTTTCGCCTTACGCTGTGTCTCCCTGTACTCCTGTTTACTCTCTTCGGTCCTCTCAATGTCTCACTTCTTAGCTAACCTCTTCCTTTGTACACACTCCTGCACGTCCTCATTCCACCACCAAGTCTCCTTATCTACTGTCCTTCCAGAGGACACACCAAGTACTATAATACCTGTCTCCCTGATCACATTTGCTGTGGTTGTCCAGTCATCTGGAAGCACTCCCTGACCACCCAAAGCCTGTTTCAAATCCTCCTTGAAGACAACACGGCACAGCTTACACCACTTTGTCTTCTGCTTTGCCCTTGCCTTCTTCATCTTCCTCACCTTCAGTGTCATCCTGCACACCACCATCCTATGCTGTTTGGTAACACTCTCACCCACTACTACTTTGCAGTCACTGACTTCCTTCAAATTGCATTGTCTACAGAAGATGTAGTCTACCTGTGTGCTCCTACTTCTGCTTTTATAAGGCACCCTATGCTCGTCTCTTCTGGAAGAAAGTATTCACCACAGCCATTTCCATCCTTTTTGCAAAATCTATCAACATTTGTCCTTCTGTGTTCCTGTCCTGGATACCAAATCTGCCCATCACTTCCTCGTCCCCTCTGTTGCCTGCACCAACATGTCCATTGAAATCTGCACCAATGACCACTCTTTCACCTCTGTGGGTACTCTGCATCATTTCATCTAACTCACTCCAGAATCTCTCCTTCTCCTCTAGCTCACATCCTGCCTGTGGTGCATAAGCACTAACAACATCGAACATCACACCTTCAATTTCCAACCTGAGACATCACTCTGCCTGACACTCTTTTCACTTCTAGCACATTCCTGACAAACCCCTCCTTCAAGATGACTCCTACTCCATTTCTCTTCCCATCCACACCATGATAAAACAGCTTAAACCCTGCTCCTAAGCTTCTAGCTTTGCTATCTTTCCACCTGGTCTCCTGAACACAGAGTATGGCCACCTTCCTCCTCTGCATCATGTCAGCCAGCTCTCTATCTTTTTCTTTCTTAGTCCCAACATTCAAAGTCCCTACTCTCAGTTCCTCTTCTCTCTCTGCCTATGGACACACCTTCCACCTCTCCTTCTTCGAATAACAGTAGTCCAATTTCCACCAGCACCCTGTTTGTTCACAGCATTGATGGCGATCGTTGTTAACCCAGGTCTCGACCGATCCGGTATGGAGGTAATATTTGTGATTTGCATTATAAAGTTTGGCATTGGCTTTACGTCAGATGCTTTTCCTAACACAACCCCCTCTGCATTTTTCCGGGCTTGAGACCGGTTTGAGGGAGAGACACTGGTTTGTGCCCTCCCCCCTCACGGCTGCATTAGTCGCCTGCAAGCCTGTTGATTGCTATTTTTAGAATAGACCCACGGCACCATAGCACCACTCTCCATCACATAGATGAATATCATTAATCATTAATAATAACATATAATTAAAGGTAAATTGAGCAAATTTGTTATTTCAGAAGTGTGTGTCGATCTGGTAGCCCATCGCATTAATTGGTACTCAAAAAGTAGCTCTCAGTTTCAAAAAGGTTGATGACCCCTGGTCTAAAGGAATAATTTTGCCATACAGATTTTATGGTTTCCACTTTAAAATAGATGTTCAGTGATTATTCAGCCTTTAAATGTAGCGACGTGACCCTCCGTAACAATAAGTCTGACATCACACTCTGGCCGGCTTTTCAGGGTGTGCATCTTCTTTACCCACTGTTGGTTGAAATAGGTTCTCGCCTTCCTGTGATCCTAGCAGAATTAAGCAATTTAGAAAATGTCTGAGTGACTTATGATGATACCCTGTTTAATTAACAGCACACACACACACACACACACACACACACACACACACACACACACACACACACACACACACTACTGTGCAGCATAAATTCACACTTGAGAGACTCCTCATTCCCCACCACAGCCTTGTACAAAATTCTTTCATGTGAACACAATGACCCTAAACACTCTTGAATTTTTAACTTGAATTAAATAAAAGAATTCATAAAATTTAACGTTTCTGCAGTGTTCCTGTGTGGGTTAATGAAGTGCTACAGTCCTATTGGATCACAGTGTCAGGTGGTGAAGAATGGAGATGTTCTCATCCCCAAGTGTGTTTGTCCAACTACCTGCCCTCAGTTAGTATACACACATACGCAAACACACACACACACACACACACACACACACACACACACACACACACACACACACACACACACACACACAAAGACAAATCAAAACACTTCAAGTGATCAGTATACTATTAAGTGAAAGCAATGAATTATTAATGTACAAACTGGGGGTGTATTTTTGGGGGGGTGCAGGCAGAGGGCACCAGTGTGCAGTGTTGTGGGGAAAACCTACATCAACGAGTGTTTCCTTCACAAAGAAGCATGTCACAAAAAGCGTCGCATTGGAAAGGCACATACTGGTCCATGTTTGGGTATTACACACACACACACACACACACACACACACACACACACACAGAGAGAGAGAGAGAGAGAGAGAGAGAGAGAGAGAAAGAACAGATCTCATCCCATTTCTACACTATGATGAAAAAGTGATTGACCACCCTGTGTGTGTGTGTGTGTGTGTGTGTGTGTGTGTGTGAGCGCAGAGGTTGGAACATGCTCAGAAATGGAGCTTGGTCAGTTCCCCTACAGACTGCTTGACTGGTTCTTGTTAATCAGCAACATTGGAAAGAAATATACAGCAGGACATACACCAAGCTGCCTCACACATACACAGAGAGTACAACTTGCACAGGTAACACACACTTTAGCATTTTAATACTTAAATAATTTAAAAAGCACTGGGGAGACCATTACCAGAGCCATAATGTACATGTATTCATTCAGTTTGTTAAAATTGTTCTCTGATATAAATAAAAGCTAAAATTAGCCAAAATGCATTTATGCACACCAATTTACAATCCTTACGGCTTCTTCCCAAACAAACAAAAAATTATTCCTGTTTTCTTTTGGTGAAATAATTAATCTGGTGACAAGCTCTGCTCTGACTGGCAGGTTTGAGGTGGGTCTGATTCAGTAGAGAATGATTGATTGATTGAGAAATGCAACCAGTTGGGGAAGTAGATTTAAAAATCTTCTAAAAATATATTAAAGGCGGCGGCAGCACTTAAACAATTCCTCCATCCTAAAATCTGTCCGTGTGCAAAATCTTTGACGGACAGCTACAATTTATATATATATATTTTTTTTATTTTACATACCATAACTATTTTGGTATTATTACACCTGTAGCATTACTGCAAAATAAACAGAACATTAAAGGAAAGCTCATCTCTCTCTGTCTGTCTCCCCTTCCCACTCTCTCTCTGTGTGTGTGTGTGTGTGTGTCAGATCTGGTTTTCTCTTTTGGATCGCAGTAAAAATGGGAAGTTGAGGCTGAAGGATCTAAAGAAACTTCATTACAAAAAGATGCCACTGGAACACTGTGCAAACACATTCTTCAAGTAGGACACACACACACACACACACACACACACACACACACACACACTCACACACATTACCATTTTGAGTGTGTGATATAATTGTGTAAGCCATATTCCGCATTTGCATTATCATATCCCTCTGTGTGTGTGTGTGTGTGTGTATGTGTGTGTGTGTGTGTGTGTGATTTCTCAATATTAACCAATCCATAACAGTGTGAATTGGCTTAGTCCTGTGAGCTAATGGCATTTATTTTATTCTATTGAATGTACATTTCTGATTTAGGATATCCTGTATTTATGATATTATTTACTGAGTTGGTTCTTGCTTATTCAAGTCTAAGATGTGATATGTTCAGTTCATTTTCTGTAACCGCTTAATCCTAATTAGGGTCGCAGGGAGGCCCTATCCCAGCCAACTCTGGGCAAGGGCAGAGTACAGCCTAGACAGCTCACCAGGCCATTGCAGGGCGGAAACACGCTGACGGCTTTGCAACTACTCTTGTCAAAAGTCAGCAATGTTTCTTTTACATGCCTCACACCATGGACAGTGAGAGACATGGCCGGCCTTTGATAACCCAGTTAGCTGCACTGGGCGGGGTTCAGTGACAACCTTGTGGAGAGTGGGACTCAAACCCCCAACCTTTGGATTGGCAATCTAGCGCCTGATACCACTAGGCCACCACTGCCCATAGATATAATATGTAATATTTTATTTGTATAGTACTTCAATGTTGGAAATATTAGCAGTGTATGACTTTTGGAACTGGTGGAAGAAGGAGAATTGTGGGAACTACTAACTAGACCAATATGGTGGTCAATAACTTAAGGGGATAAACCAGGTATAAAATATCACAAAAACATTTTTTTTTTTTTTATTTTAGATAACTTTAGATACTTTTATAATAGAGTGATTGTTTCTATAACATCTGATGTGATTTTTTTTAAAAGTTAAAACACATGTAAATAGTGTAAAAATCAAAATTATGTATACTATGTCATGATCAAATTTGTTAAATAATGTCTCCCTCAAATCTTATAATTTCAAATTATTCTTATCTCCACTTCTATTGTTCCGATTTTCCTAAATTTTTCACTGTTATGAAGAGAAATCCATTCCTCCATTTGTTAACAGTGGTGTGTGTAATGTTTAAAAGAGGACATCTGATTGGTTTATTTTTCTCGTATGTAATTGAGAATATGTCTGCTACAGCCAATCAAGGCGCACTTTACAAAACAGTCCATTGTGACTGTTTTCAACATGGCTGCATGCTTGTAAACACACTAGTTTCAAATCACTTCATTTTTTGTGATATTTTCTCCAGAACCTGAAGGGAATTTAAAAAAAAAAAAAAGTCATGCAATCTAAACAAATGGCCAGAAAAGACCAAGAAGAGACTAGTTGAAACAGAAGGCGTAATCTACAGTGCAGGGACATTTTAAATTGTTGGATGACAAACTGTATCATGTCAGGTGTGCTGAAACAGACTGTAAAAGTTTAAGTCGCGATTTCTCATAATTGTATTTTTTTTTCTTAAAAAAACATGATATCGTCACAATTAATTAATATTTTGCAATAGTTTTTGGACAGTATTACAATCATGGCGGTATCTATGCAATAAACCAATAACATTTGAAAAATCTCGAATATTTATTGAGCAAGCTATACAGGTGTGGTTTTGAATTCCCAAAAATATGGGGGGAGGGGTTATAAGTGATTTTGTACAGATTCTTTTAAACATAAAATATATTATTTTGGTTCATTGCATAAAACTATTTTTATACTATCTACAGTGAAGAAAAAGAAGTGTTTAATTTAATTAGTTTTAAGTTTACAGTTGTTTAAATATCCAAATTCTCTTAATGAGTTACACCTGTATACTGTATACAGGTGACGCGCGGTATTTGATATATGGTTTGTAAATATTTTCAATAATCTTATCATATGGCATAGATAAATGTATGGATTTAAGTTTTGATTGGGTGAATAATAGTATACCTGGTTTACTCCCTTGATGATACTGGGACAAGGAGCTCTCTGGGTCTAATTAGAGCTCAGAGGTGAATAGAGCTTTCATCTGAATATGTTATGCCACTCCATCTCTGCCGGAGCAATAGGTCACAAAGGATGGCCCAAACTACAATCTCTGTCGGTCTCCCCTTCATGTGTGTATGTGCAGATTGGGGCAGCCATGGCCTAGTGGTTTGAAAAGTGGGTTTGGGAACAAAAGGTCCCTGGTTTGATTCCCAAAACAGCAGGGAAAATGTGTGGTGACAAGAGGAGTAAGCAGCACGCTCCCTTCCTCCACCTTCATGGTTGAAGTGCACTTGAGCAAGGCACCTAAATTCAACTGCTCTTCAGGTACCGCAGTGTGTGGCAGTCCATTGCTCTGAGTACGTGCTCACTGCTTACATGTGTGAGATCACTTTGGATGAGGTTCATTTTTCTTGTGGGATGAATACAGTAGATCAAAATCAAAATAAAAAATGCTACATATCTCAGAGAAAGCATGTGATACCCAACATCATCACTGGTTGATAGCTGTGATATGATGGGGGAAACAACTAACAAACCTAAAGACCAGAATTAATTATTTTCTTCGTAACAAAATGGTGTGTATGTGTGTGCATGTGTGTGTGTGTGTGTGTGTGTGTGTGTCAGGTCATGTGACAGTAACAGAAATAAAAAAGTGTCTATGAGTGAGTGGACTTCCTGTCTGGTGGATCGATCTGAGCGCTGGTTTAATGAATACATGTGTAAGTGATGATTACAGTCTATTCAATTTCTATTTATTTTATTTATATTAATTGTGTTTGTTGTTGTTTTGTCACTACAATCATTTTTCAACAGCAGAAAAAATGGGCTCCAGGAAACTGTGTGATCAGCACAACATCAATATGAAGAGCAAAACTGAATAGAGATGATGTTCTTATTTCTGTAATACTCATTTATTCTACTATAATTACCGTATTTTCCAGACTATAAGTTGCACTTTTTGCTACTTTTTGAGGGTGTGACGTGTACTCCAGAGCGACTTATATGTGAAATTATTACATATAATTCTGTTCATCATAATAAGGGGCGGTTCAACATTTTCAACATTTTCCCAAGCATACAGAGAGCACCACCCCCCTCTCCGAAAGCTTACAAATAAATGTTGATGATCTTTCAGCAGAATTTTTAAATAAGATAATAAACAAAACAATGGTCAAACCTCTTTTATAAAATAAATCAATGTATTTCCTTGATCAATACTTCTTTTATACACCAGTCAAATAATAATGAAATCAATAAAAATATATACTTTTAAATAATTATTTTTAATGAAACCTGCTTTAATATTAAGACATTTGGTTTTAAAACTAAAAATGACATTGTTTTTAATAATATTATTTTATATTAAAATATAATTCAAAATGTCTGACCACGCTTCAGTTTGTGATCAGCAAAGGCTGGTCTGAGCGTGGGGGGGCGGGGCACATCTCGGTTGACCGGAGCCTAAGCCTTAAAGGGGAAATGAAACGCCGACTAAATAAGTCGGCAGTAGCTTAAGTATAGTTTATTGAAGCGATTGTGGCTTAAATTTTATATCATAAATAACCCATTGAACACACAGTGGTTTTGTTTTATGTGTTTGTCGTATAAGTTATCGACCCGAAAGCCGCCATTGCTAAGTGCCCGCCTACACAAAGTTCCCGTGACGTCACCAAGTTGATACAAAGTACCACATAAAATATAGTGCATGCATGTCACAGCATATGATATAAACAACAGTTTTTCAGCAGAAGACGATTCATCTATTACTCTCAGAAGACGAATCAAATATTATAGTTTAACCAAAAACATTCTCAAATATATTTCAAACTACATCTCCAAGTACATGCGCTAAATACATTTACAAATTGAGCTAAAATTATTTATCTATTCAAAGGCACAAACAAATATTAATACATATTTACAGCCAAAAACATACTATTAATTTTATAAAAGTATTGAGCATTAGGCTGCAGATCCAGGCTGGATGGCTGATGATTATTTGAGCCATTCATTCTCTGTGCGTCAATGTTTGTGTTCTAACACATGTGCAGGACCCGGAGGCGGGACTAACTGTGCTTTATTCTCACACTCGCACTTTGTTTGATTGACAGTGTTCAGCTATTATTGCTTACTGATATTATGTTTGTTGATTGGTCAGCTCGGGCATGCACATGCGCAGTGCCCGTTACACGTTAACTTCTGGTTTACTTCCTGACTCTAGTCATGCGGAACTTATCTCCGACTTTCTCTTCAATAACAGTCATTAAGTTTATTTATAAGATTGTGAATACATATAATTTCTTGTCCAGCGGAACTCAACTCCTGCTGTGTGTGTGTGTGTGTGTGTGTGTGTGTGTGTGTGGTGGGGGGGGGGGGGTGTGTGCACCCTGTGTCTCAGCAGCTGATACCGGGTTGGGTAGTATTTATTGCAGACTTTGCAGATATGCAACATCGCAGATGGTTGGCGAATATCGCGCATTGAGAGTTTCAATGTTTTCAAACGTACACCCACAAAAAAAAAAAAAAAAATTAACGAGCGCATGTATTATTGTTGATCTTCTTCTTTTCCTTTCGACATTTTTATATTGAAAAGCGTACACAGCCATCTTACCCCCTCCCCCTAGTGTACGTTTTGTACGCCTAGGAAAATGTTGAAAATGTTGAATGACCCCTAACAGACATAATTTCACGTTTATTATTTTTACATTCACAACCACAAGAGGGCGCGCTAGGCTTGTGTGCCAGTACCTGCTCATCCACCACTGAAGAAATATCCCCCAAAAGAAAATCCTATTCTCCGAATTACAATCTACAAGTAGTGAAATATGTAGCAGAAAATTGTAATCCAGCATCAGAAAGTTTGGAGTGAACAAGAAACTTGTGAGAGACTGGAGAAAAGCGGAGCTTACTATTACTGCAATGAACAAAACAAAAAAGCTAATTGTGGGCTAAACGCTAGCTGGCTACAGTGAGATGAACGAGCTTGCACAAAGGTGCTTGAGCAACGTGCTAGAGGGAGAGGCTTGCCAACATGCAGTGGAGATGCATCTCCACGCCCAGGTAGTGAAATATAATAATAATAATAATAATAATGAACATAATTTTACATGTTTATTTTTACACTCAAAACTGCAAGAAGGCAAGAAGAGGGCAGAAAAGAGGAGATTATTATTACTGTAATAAAGAATAATAAAGAAAACAACAAAAAAAGCTCGCGGGCTAAAAGCTAGATGGCCACAGAGGAACGAGCTCGCACATGGGTGCTTGAGCAACGTGCTGCAGGGAGAAGCTTGTCAATAGTGCAGTTGCGTATCCATGTCCAGATAGTTGTCAAGGAGATGAATAGAAATGACTTTCCATGAGGCCTTTCTTGGTGTTACCGCTTCATGCAACACAATCACCTCTCTATCAGAGCGAGGACCACAATGCCACATGATCTGCCAGCAGATTTCCAAGCCAAGGTACAGTTTCCATGGGTTTGCGACTTATAGTCCAGTGTGACTTATATGTTTTTGTCTTCTTTATTATCCATTTTTTGGCCAATGAGACTTGTACTCCAGAGCGATGTATAGTTTGGAAAATATGGTATGCGGAATAACGCTGTTTCGTCCAAATACTAAAATGCTTCTAATACTCATTCTATTTCTTGTTTTTATTTATAATCAGGAATGTAACACCTTTATTTTGTCAATCCGCTTATATTCCTTTGAATATATGACCCCTGGGCAAGGTCTCAACCACAGGTGTGCCTCTGTTCACCCAGCAGTATAAATGCGTACCAGTAAAAATATACTGGGAAGGTAACCTGCGATGGACTAGCGTCCCATCCAGGAGTGGTTGAACTCCTAGTCACGTCACGCTACAGAATCCGGGGATAGGCACTGGTCCGATGAGCCACTAGGCTCGGGTGTAGAAACCCCAACGAACTTTACCCTTTTTTTATATTCCTTTATATATTTCTATCCTTTAGTCTTTTATTTTTCTCTCAGCTCCATCTGCACCTATTCTGAAGTCCTTGTGTGCTTACAGTCAGATGTAATAAACCGCAGTGACCTTTCAGTTCCTGTGTGTGTTAAATTGAAATGCAGAATAAATGCATCATTCATCAAACACATAATTACCACATCAATCACAACAGCATGGAGGGATGGAAGGCATGGCGACAGCAATAACTTTAAATAAAGTAGAAGGAGAATGACATGGAGAGATAAACAAGTGCGTGATCAGAGAGGAGTGAAGTAGATGAGACAAAAGAGACAGAGAGAAGGAAGAGTTAAGCATATGTGGGGGAAAAAAGACCTTATTTTGATGAGAATCTGCTGTTTTATAACAGGTTGCTACTTTTATCAGTTATTTTGATGATAGTTTGCTATTTTATAATGCGCTCGCAAAAATAACGGTCAGTCATACAGCAGTGAGATGAGAGGAATGCGTAAGATGGGGAAATATATGGAGTGATGGCACTGAGTGTAACTACACACTAACCTTGACGTGCAGCTGCAAGATAGGGAGAGTGCCGAGGTTAAGCAAAACATGCAAAGTAAACTTGTGTACCGAGGAAAAATGACCACACAGAACAAGAATATAAGGGGAAAAAAATAGCACTTCTTATTCAAATTGGGGAAAAAAATATCACAAATTACAACACATATCCAAAAGAATGATGGGCACCACGTCTGTAGATGAGGAGGCCTCAAACATAGTGGTCAGTGTGTACCAACCTGGGGGAAAAGAAGAAGGCGCGGGAGAAGCATAGTTGGGACCAGTTGGAGTAATTTAAATAGACAGGTGACAGCAGAGGAACATGGGGAGAACCAGGGGGATATGGGGAGTTGCAAGGACAGTGAGGTGGTGAGGAGAAGACGGTAGGACTCAACTGCCTGGGTAGACTGATCACAAGTGTCTGGGAGAGACTGGGCACCTTGCTCATAGTGATAGGACGCGAAGGCTGAAACTGAGTAGCCGCCATGAAGTGTAGAAAATCCAGAAGATCAGCAGAATGAATAGATGGGTGAGGAGGAATGCGACGCTGGATGACGCTTCTCCTCCTACTAAACAGTGCGATGGGTGGACTGGGCTAAAAGAGCAGAAATACCTAGAAAGGTGCATGTCTTGTGAAATATATAATCAACTATAATCCAATGCCCAAAGCTTTAAGAACAAATGGAGCAACACATGAAGGCTTAAGGCCCAAGCCATGCACCTACTAGTGGCCACAGGAAATGCTGGTACACTAATTGCTAATAGATAGAACATGTAATCTCAGTAAAGGCTTGAAACAGATACAAAGGGCAAAATTCATAGCAAAATGCATTTACTATGTTGAACTTAATTAGGATAAGAAGTAAAAAGAATAATGTAGTTACACATGATGTCTTAAAACTGCGAACCAGACAACCAGAGTGTGTGTGTGTGCAGGTCAAGTGAACTCCAGCAAACAAATTAAATCAGGAAGAAGGAGCTGTTGATCAGCACTTCTCCTTCTTCTTCTTTTCCTTTCGGCTGTTCCCTTCAGGGGTCGCCACAGCGAATGATCTGCCTCAATCTCACCCTATCCTCTGCATCTTCTACTCTTACACCAACGACCTTCATGTCCTCCTTC